>CM069934.1:11723065-12269203 GCA_036172225.1 Cryptocoryne crispatula var. balansae
AGCACATTTAGGCTCACGAGATTCATTTAAGTCTTTCAAAAGACAATATTCAATTTGGAATAGAATGATCTCGAATTCCTAAAAGGTAACATGTTGAAGCATACCGTATTGTGAAGATAACAACAATGCAAGGATTCGATCAAATAGGAGGCCTCTTGGCGGGACAGACTTGGCCCTCGGCCATGGTGGGATGAATAGCAAGAAGGGTGTTGCGGTGGCCACAGGTGTGGATAGAAATGAAAGATATTGAAGGCTCAAAGGTACAGGTTACAATGGTGCGGTGGGATTAATGGACACGGTGTGATTAAAAGACACGATGGGATATTAGAATGACTTCGGGAAATTGGAATATACAATGGGGAGAACATCCCCTGGTGGGATTCCGAGATATGCCGATGGAAGTATGGAAATATAAATGCAATGAGATTAGTACTACATGATGCATCTTGGGCTCAAGAAAATAAAGGCTAACAAGACTTAACAATTAGTTGAAGATATAGATTGTTCATGAGGGCTTCAAGTTAGCCCGAACGGGAACCATCATCTCTCACTACACAATTTTGGCTTATTCGTGATCACGAAAGAAGACCTAAACCATGCTGTGAGATTTTAATGAAGGGGGATCTCGAAGTCTCGGGTCTTCTTCGCATTCACAGTCTTCTAACAATAATACATAAATAAATATTAATGCACCTATTATATGCTTTAAAAAAGGAAATGATGACGGTGAGTTTGCGATGTGATGACATGCATTCTCACGAAAAGAGTCTCGTATGTGTCACGATGAGAACACGGTAGCAAAAGTTTACCTCGGCAAAAGACGAAGCCGAGAGTCATGTAGTGACACTCTCCTCCTAAGAATCCTCAAGGTGTGAGGGTGTCGACTCCAAAAATTTGACGGGCCCTCTCCTTATCGGGGAAGTTACGCGGAGTACGGATCATCACCTCAAGAGGGGATGAGAAAGAAAAGGAAGAAAAACAAGGAAAAAGCAACTCTCACCTCGGTCCCACACTCCACATTGAGTCTCCGAACTTTCATCCTTTGGCGTCGCTCGATCACGAAAGAGATGGTTCGGGTCATGTGGGAGGAGGGGATGAGAAGTATAAAATTAAGACATGTGGTCCACAGGAACTGTGGAATCTGATTTAGGAAATAAAATTGTCGGTGTGTACCTTAGCCGGAAGAGTGGGGGTCAAAGCTTCTCCTTCTTCACCGGGCCGATGAGGAAGAGACCTCAACGTGGGGGTGCTTGATTTCTCTTGTGCAACTAGACAAACAAACAAGTGAAAATATAATTAGAACTAAACAAAGTAAAGTATATGTAAATAAAATGACATAAAACACAACAACCGACTAGAAACTCGACCAAATTCGGGTTATCTCTAACCCCTTTTCTTTTTTTTTTTATTTTTTGGATTAACAGACTAAAAATAATTCAAAAAATGTAAAAAAACGATATGAGGATGGAGAATCACAAAAAAAAAGAGATAGGAAAAAGAACAGAAAGATTCTGAAAAGAATAGAGAGAGATATGGCCAAATCTGTGTTGTCGAAAAAGCCGAGAAGCAGTCCAGGATCTGCCAGGCGCGACTTTGCTTCTACGCTCATCATGACCAGCCCTTACCTCAGAATCATTTTCTGTAAAATTAAAACTGAATAAGGCTTGGAGAGGAAGAACTTTGATGTTGAGAACTCGGGCAGCAAACGTCCACACGCTGCTGTAGAGGTTGAAGAAAAGAGACCTGACAAATCACCTGCAGATCAGCCTTCCTCTCTCCTGAACCGATTCTTCTCTCTCTAAAAACTAGAAATTATCTCTATAAAAATCACAAAATTGATGCATGAGGGAGATTGGACGTCTTGAGATGCCTGGGGGGTCACGTACATGCCTCTGGAATGACCGGAATCGGCCTTAATTTATAAGAGAAAATTCGGTCTAATCCGAGCTAAAAAATAGGTGACTTGTGCCCTACCCCAGGGCGCATGCCCCTGGTGCATGGCGCATGCACCCCACTGAGGGGTGCATGTGCCTCCAAGTGGGGGCACATCCTATCCATCTTAAAAATTTGGTCCGATCCGATCGAAAAAATTGATCCGATCCATTCAGAGGTAGAGTCCCTGGGTTGAAAGCGGTTCCCTCGTGCCCTCGTACTCGGGGGCATGCAAGAGCCACATGCCTCGGTGGTCGGTGGCGCATGGGCACGTGCCCCTGGTCCCGGGGCAGATGTGCCCGGGGCCAGGGCCGGGCGCATGGGGACGTTTGTTTCGCACGTCCTTCTTTCGGAAAGCCATTGTGAACACTCCCGAACTCGGGAATTTGACGTTGTTTGTTGCAGTTGGGAAGATAACGGGCTGAAGAAGGCTTTCTTATAACAACGTATTAGCCATCACATCATACAAAACTTCATAATTTTATCTGGAAGTTAGGATAGTGAACATAAGATTTGATCTTGGTCGGAATGACTCCGAGCGGCCAACCGGAAAGACACGGCATGCAAAAAAACTTGTCCGGAGTGTAGAATCTGACCATAACCTTCAATGTATGATCATTAGGCATTGGTCGATTCAAGCTAATTTGCGTGTTTACATGTATTTACGTGTGGCTTTCACTCGAAAATTACGGCTTTGTGCGGAAAAGTTCAGGAAAATCATCCGATTTCGTTCTAAGTGAAGCTCCAAATCAACATTGAAAGACCCGGCATCATTCTAAGATCAATCACACATGTTACCATTTTATAAAACATGAGTTTTATGCTTCTGAATTAGACAAATTTGGCATGTCTACGAGCGCTTTCGTCTCGCCTTGACGTCGGCTTTGTAAGGGAATGGCATGTAATGAAGCGGAGTGGATTCGGAGTGAGAAGCTAGTAATGGAATGCGGTGGAATGGAATGGTGATGGATCGAAAAGGTGGCATCATGTGGTGTAGATATAGACATGCTTATCTACCCAATCCACAAAATGAATCTCACTTTGAGTATTCTAGATCACTTTCATGTTCTATCAAAACCTTGGTTTAAAGATGTACTTCGAGGTGCTTCATTTGTCATGCTGAAATCAATCCCAGTGGCTTGGGGCTTGACCTGGTCTTGGTTCATGCAAAACACTATGCGAATATCACTTGAACTTTGGATTGATGGGTGCTTTGGTAGAGCGCGTGGTATCCAGGAAACACTCACACCTTTGTCTTTAACTCTTTTGAATGCACCATCTTGCTAGAAGAAGCAGAGTTGTTTCTTGGACTACCGCGTACTAGAAAAGGTGAGATTGCGAACATGTTTGTTCCTTCTGGATCAGTGTCTTGCCTTGAGTTCTTGCAAGATTTCATGGAGACAGAACAAATCAGCTCCCTTATCACCGGAAAACGAATCCACCTCCAAAAACTGGCAGCTTGGACCATCTCTACTTTGTCTTCTCATGGCCTTGATGAGACACAGCTTCTTCATAGCTCCAAGGGCCTTGCTACTTGCCTTGCTACCATGTTCTTGTTTTCCACAGAAGATGGCTTTCTGGAGTAGGGACAACTCTCTTGTATTCGCGGAATCGAGTGAGGCCAGCGGCAATTTGGTCCTTCGATTGCTTGACTTTCTCTACGCTGGCTTGTTCCTTCTTCTTGTGTGGGACGGTCCTATGTTTGGTAGTGCTCTTCTATTTGCTTGCTAGGCGGATCTTCACTTCAATGTTTGATCCATCGGGAAGTGCTTTACTACCACTTCACAACTTTTTCGGCTTGCAACCTTTGTCTCACGCGTATGCTATGGGGCTCTCGATTTTTCTTCCTAACACGGTTTCCAACAAAATGTGCTTCATTGAAAAAATGGATAGATTGGCGTATCCATCTTGCTTCCATGAGTCATTCGAAGCTTTGTGCATAGTCGGGTCATTATGCAACGAGAGGAGATGTTTAGATGTCCATTTTACTCTGGCGTGGATCTCTTGATTGGTTACGGACGCTCGGCTTTTGTTATGTACAATCCGCACATGTGTCATTCTCGAGGATTGGATTTACCTTGCCATGAGCCGTTACTGTGCTTTCACACTTCGACTCTTATCAAATACATGGGAAGCTTGATACGAGATGATGACATGGAGGAAGCTAAGACATCCATTGCCTTGGCGTGGAGTACGAGCCGAGCTACGACGGCGTCTAGGCACGCCTTTATCGAGGAGAGTCTAGATAACCAAATGCCGCTTATCTTTCCTTATTAGTTGCGACATATTTGTACCCGATCATCCTTTTTTTATTGCCATTTCTTTTCTTTTCCTAGCTTGTCTAGCAAATTTTGGTCATTTATGAAATATAAAATGAATTTTGTCATGTCAATTTTGCAATAAAAATTCACAAAATTTTACCTTGCTTGCCTAAAAAATTGTCAATGTATGACCAAAATAATGCATGATAGAAATGCAAGGCTATTTTACACCATGATTTTGCAAGATTTAACTTGAGAATAAATGGATTTTTTATGAAATTTAAACATGCATTTTTTTCGGTGAATTTTTCTGAGCAATTCAGAAATCTGTTTGGGATTCTTTCAGTGGTGTTGTGATCAGCTCAATTTCAAGAATGGCAAGGTAATTTTTAAAATTTTCATGATTTTGACATATTTTTACCTTTATAAATATACCAACCATCCCTTCCGAGCTTCATTTCACCACTCACAACATCTCTCTTCACCGAGTTACTCTGACTTCTTATACACTTTCAAAGCCCGAATTGCGTTCAAAGGTTGAGTACTCCAGGTTAAAGAAAATGTAGATCTCTCCATTCTCTTCGTTTGGCTATGATTTAATGTGATTCCGAGTTCATTTGAGTTATTTTGGTTCAGAAGAAGATCGGTGCACATCCAGGGTCCATGTGCCCTAGAACTAGGGCGCATGTGCCCTCAAGCCAGGGCACAAGGGCATGTGCCCTCAAGTCAGGGTGCATGTGCCCTCAAGCCCACAAGGGCATGTTCCCTCAAGTCAGGGTGCATGTGCCCTCAAGCCAGGGCACAAGGGCATGTGCCCTCAAGTCAGGGCACATGTGCCCTCCGACCAGGGCGCAAGGGCATGTGCCCTGGGGTCAGGGAGCATGTCAACTCCAGCATTCTTGTATTGGTGATTGTTTTGAAATTGAAAAACTAACCAATTTTGAAATTTACATATGCCGAAGAGGGTTCGACGTGCGCGTGTGCAGGACGACGAGGCTGGCCCTTCTGAGTCGGCAGCCCTGCGTGATGTAAATGTCATTTGAACTGGCTATAAATTCTCTACCATCTTTGTGATCAGTTCTTGATATAAACAACTTTTCCATTTGCAGGACGGATCAAATCGTGTATATCATGGTAGCTGGTACGATTGGCGCTCTACCGGGGTCTTCAACCGTTCCAAAGCATCGCCACCTAGATGAGATGGGATTTGGTCCCATCTTACATTTGTTAGTGCTTTGGGAAGACTTGGCTCCTAATCCAAGTTACGAGGGATCGGCGGGGGATGCCGCGACTTGTTCATTTCTTCTCTCCACTGGGGGCATATGGTCCCTACTCTGAGGATGTGGCCCATATCACGGGGCCGGGTCTATGGGCACGCCGTCACCGATTGCACGTATGGTAACTATGCCGAGATGGTAGCGACGTTTCTTTCTTACTCCCCACCACGGTCACATGATGAGGCGGTCTTGTCGATCACTCGAAAGGAGTGTCTCAAGCTAGTGGGCTGTCGAGAGGCTCGGATGTAGTGGGGCGAGGTGACCAATGATTACGAGGATCGCCCGATTCATCAAGTATACGCGACACTATGCGGTCCTTTCCGGATCGAGCGAGAGGCGGATCGGGATCTCTGCCGATTTTTGCTCTTCTTTTTCGGTCGCTTGTTTTCGGGCAACAAGACCGAGAAGGTTCACCTATGGTTCTTCTTCGCTCCTAGCCGGCGTGGAGTCCATCGGTGACTATGCCTGGGGTGCAGTGGTCCTTGCACATCTGTTTGCCAGTCTCTCTCCAGACAGTGGTACTATCTCAGTGGGTGGCTTCACACCTTTTCTTCAGGTATTTTCTTTTTCTGTGGCTTGCTTTCCTATTGTATGTTATACTTGTACCAACAAAGTGTTAATTTCGTGTGTGGAGTTACCTTTACACTCCACTAAGTGAGGCCGAATAGATCACCCATTTCGCATGCCTTTGATGGCATGCTTTGATGCCTCATCCGTGACACTACATCCCATGCACACCAGCTCATTCATTTTCGAGGCGAGCTGGTGAGTCTTTCTCCTGCACGGGTACGTCTCCCTATTTTTCCTTGCTTTTGTCTGTTAATTGCTGATCCTTTACTTACTTGTAGGTATGCTGGCACCCGTATCTAACTATCGATGACGAGAGTGCCGAGTGGGTGGTGAAGGATGCCCATCTCTTCGGCCGCGACATTTACCTCCATTGTACGAACGAGGTGGAGCCACTTTGGGTTCACCTCTTGATGAGAACATTCGGTGGTTATCGGGAGTGGTGCCCTCCTCCTCCATCCGGACATAGCCATAGCACAAAGGGGTTGACACACTCGATGGCGGGCAGCCCGATGCGATCCGCCTTAGAGGATTTGGGAGGTTGAGGGCACCATGGTTTTCTCAACTGCCGTGGATGACACGGAGTTCACTCGCCATTATGGTGCGGCTTACGATCATCTTTTTGACTATGTTGTCTAGGTTAGCCTTTTGTCTCTGTCTCTTTGTTACCAGTGCATTTCCTTGTTTGATAATTTTTTTTTCAGGATTCCCAGGGCATGCTTACCCAGTATTGAGCACAGATTCGCGAGCTGGTGGAGGAGGTGGCCTCCCTAAAGGTAGCTCTACAAGTATAGGTATGTGTGTGTCATGTGCTCTTCAATTAAGCTGCCAGATATTTGACTTGCTTTATGTACTTGCGGGTAATGGCCCACTCGGAAGGGTGTTTCTTCTTCCGAGGAGGTGAGAGCCCTACGATATGAGCTGGCTGCCGCGAAACAGTCTCTGGCAGAGAAGGAGATCACGGCAACATCTTAATAGTTGCTACCAGACTTGTTCTTTCATTATCTAAGCCTTATACATTGCTTGTAGGTGGCTGCACTGGAGCGATTAGTTGCTGCTTCTTCTTTGGAGTCTTCTTCCAGGATCCAGGCCTTAGAGGCTGAGTTGCAAGCTCGGGTGCCCACTCTTGAGATGGCTCAGCTTCGATTGGACTTTGATGCAGAGCTATTGGCACGTGGTAGGCGCCACTTTGAGGCTCTTAATGAGGCATAGACCCGACATATAGCTGCCCTTCATGAGCGAGACGTCGTGATCCGTGCCTTGGAGCCGAGGTAGTACGAGATGCGGATTGATCTTGTTTCCACCCAGGGGGAACTACGTTTTCACCGTGAGATGGCCCGTTAGTTTATTCGGAGCCGGACCCATCAGAGTGGCAGTCATCCGAGTGGCAGCCACCAAATCGGCACGCGGACCCACCAGAGTGGCTCGCACCATAGCCGGGGCTGTACAACACAGGGTGGAGTTGATACAGAGAGAAGCCGGACTCCAAGTGTGGTTGACTACTTAGTTTCTTCTCTGAGGTGTAGGGATGAGTAGGTTTTGATTTGTATGCCCCGGTATCATTGTATCAGGCTTTTGTCTTGTATCTTGCTTCATGAATGAATCAGTGTTTGTGTCTACTTGGCTTGTTTTAGTTGTGTTTGCAATACCACTTCAACAATTTTGATTAGTATAACATGGTGGCTTGGCCCTTTGCTTTTGTCAAAGGGCATAGTCTTCTTAACATGGCGAAAAATAAGGAGTGAAAGAAAACAAATGTGGAAAAAGGTTAAGAAAACTTACCTATATTGCGAGAATCCATCCTCCTTGTTATGTAGTGCCAAAAAACACTTAACAAAAGGATCAATTCTATCCATGTCTCATCCCTTTGCCTATTTTTTATTTATCTTGACTTTGAGTCAAAGGGAGGAGCCTTCTTAACAAGGTGGAATAAAATAAATGACTTGAATGAAATAAAGTAAGGGTTGAGAGAACTTACCTGCCGTGGTGAGAATCTTTTCCTTTTACATTGAAATCTCTGAAACACTTGATAAAAGAGGATTAGATCTTCACCATGACTCATCCCTTTGCCTATTATGGTCAACTTTGACTTATGTCAACGGGAAGAGCCTTCTTAACAAGGTAATTAAAGTAAAAATGGATATGCAATGCAGAAATGGAAATATGCAAAGCAGAAAAATAAACATGGATGCAATTTGAGGCAATGATCATTGACTAAGTTAAAAAAGATACAATTTTTTGGGTTTTCTTAGAAATATTCATTTTTTAGATTTTCAAAATATGCAATTTCTAGAAAATTGAAAAAAAAAAAATCTCAAGAGTGACTTGCGCCCTACCCCATGGCGCATGCGCCCCACTAAGGGGTGCATGTGCCTCCAAGTGAGGGTACATCCTATCCGATCGAAAAATTGTATCCTATCTGTTCAGAGGTAGAGTCCCAGTTGAAAACTGGTTCCCTCGTGCCCTCCATCGGGGGCACAAGGCCACGTGCCTAGGGGGCAGGGTGCATGGGCACGTGCCCTGGGTCCAGGGCACATGTGCCCATGGACTAGGGCGCATGGGACTATTTCTGCGCGTCCTTCTTCCGCAAGACATTGCGTACACTCCCGAACTCAGAATTTGACGCCGTTTGTTGCGTTGAGAAAATAACAGGCTGAAAAATATTTCTATAGCAACAAATCAGATATCACATCATATAAAACGTCAGAATTTTATATGGAATTTAGGATAGTGAACATAAGATCCGATACTGGTCGGAATGACTCCGACGGCCAACCGGAAAGACACGGCATGCAACAAAACTTGTCCAGAGTGTGAATCTGACCATAACCTTCAATGTATGATCATTAGGCATTGTTCATTCAGCCAATTTCCGTGTTTACATGATTTATGTGTGGCTTTCGCTTGAAAATGATGGCTTTGTGTGGAAAACTTCGGAAACCATCCAATTTCGTCGGTGAAGCTCCAAATCAACATTAAAAGACTCGACATCATTCTAAGATCAATCACACATGTTACCTTATAAAACATGAGTTTTATGCTCTGAATTAGGCAATTTTGGCATGTCTACAACTTGCCCTCGCCTTGATGTCAGATTTGTAAGGGAATGACATGTAATGAAGCGGAGTGATTCGGAGTGAATTGTAATAGAATGCAAGTGA
This sequence comes from Cryptocoryne crispatula var. balansae, assembly GCA_036172225.1. NCBI lineage: Eukaryota > Viridiplantae > Streptophyta > Magnoliopsida > Alismatales > Araceae > Cryptocoryne > Cryptocoryne crispatula. Next base: position 11,732,264 of record CM069934.1, read on the forward strand.
GCATAGATGAATGTAGTGGAATGGAATAGTGATGGATTGAAAAGGTGGCATCAAGGTGTAGATATAGACACGCTTATCTACTCAATCCAACAAAAATGAATCTCACTTTGAGTATTCTAGATCACTTTCATGTTCCATCAAAACCTCATATAACGATTGGTAAAAAAGACATGCCATTGGCATGAGAGATGAAAAATAAAGGATAAAGGAGTAGCCTACCCTCGGTGCGGTGAGGAGTCCCCGAATTCGTAGGTTCATTATCGGCCAGCAACTCAAACTTAGCAGTGTTCTTGTACTGTGATGGGCTAAAGTTTTGAAAGAGAAATTGATTTTAAAATGAAAAGAATACCAATCCATCATATTTGGAATCTCAAGTTCATATAAGTTTCACCAAAATACTCAGTTCAATTCTGAGTGGAATAATCTCAAGTTCTAAAAGGGTTCATTTAAGCATAACAAAATTGCTCGGGTATCGTGAAAACTATGAATCATGTTCTAGCGAAACCGAGTATTCAAAAAACGACAAACGGAGACTTAAGCCATAGTGGGATTGAAGGATAATGGTTGGACTAGCATAGAATGATGGGAAAGAAGAAACAACGGCATGAAAAATATGGTGGGATAAAATAAAAGACACGGTGGAATAAAAGAAAGGAAAGAATAAAACATGATGGGATAACATAAAAGAGTAAAATATGGTGGGATAACGAGAGAGGAAAGAATAAAACATGAGGGGATAACATAAAGAAAAGAATAAAACATGAAGGGATAACATAAAATAAAAAATAAAACATGAAGGGACAACATCGGTAATGATGAAGAATGAAAAAGAGATGGATATGAAAACATAGAAAATTATGTAGAAAATAGTTGAAGATATAGATTGTCTATTGAAGGTCAAGACACCTGATTAGGAACCATTGTCCCTCCAATGTTCAATTTTGGCTTATCCGTGAGTGTGAAGAAATGACCAAGCCATCGTAGATTTTGTTGAAGGGGCTCTCAGGCCCAGTCATCTTCACCCTCAAGGTCTTCAACATCAATGAATATAATACATAATAAATGAACCTAACATAACTAAATGACAAATGGTAAGAGTGATGTGAAGTGCAAAATGGAATGTTGGTGATGATATGAGATTGATGTGAAACTGAGTGAAGTCTCCAGGCATAGTTTATCAACTTGCATTGACCGCCTGATTCATCAGCACCATGATAATACTTGACCGGGTGGCACTCCCTTTCTTTTCGTCGCAGGGCTGGCATAACGTTCCTTCCAGAATATCGATCTCACCAATTCACCTGTTGGACTTAAAAGGATGCCTGCACATTTCTGGCTAGTACCCAACAGACGAAATTGTCATATGAAGCATATTGTTCCCAAACTGAACAACTGAAGATTTTACCATTAGAACCAACATTTGAAGGTCAAAACAATATTTTTGATGATGTTTCCTTTAGCAAAAATGTCATTTTCAACATTCTGGATAATTTTTTATTTTTTGAGATTTTTATGAATTTTTTTATTTTTTTTGTCCATATGCCCTTGATCGGGGGCACGTGCCCATGCGCCCTAAGGTGGGGCCCGTGGCCATGCGCCCTGGGGTGGGGAACCTAGCCATGTGCCCCCAGATGAGGGCACATATGTCCTAAGACATTTTTTTTTTGCAAAAAAATGTACCTGATGACTCTTCTCTTTCGCTTCTTCAGCTCATGAAAACACTTAACAAAGATGATTAAATTTTCATCATAACTCATCCCTTTACCTGTATATCATTTGTCTTGATTTTGAGTCAAAGGGAGGAGCCTTTTTAACAAGGTGGAATAAAATAAATGACTTAAATGAAACAGGGTAAGAGTTGAGAGAACTTATCTGTCGTGGTGAGAATCTTCTCTTACCTTGAAATGCCTGAAATGCTTGATAAAAAAGGGATTAGATCTTCACCATGACTCATCCTTTTACCTATTATGGTCAACTTTGACTTAGGTCAAAGGGAAGAGCCTTTTTAACAAGGTATTTAAATCAAAAAATGAACATGCAATGCAGCAATAGAAATATGAATGACAAAAAAATAAACATGGATGCAACTAAGGTAATGATCATTGACTAAGTTAAAAATATTTATTTTTTTTGGGTTTTCTTAAAAATATTCATTTTTTGGATTTTTAAAATATGTAATTTCTAGAAAATTCAATTTTTTTTTGAAATATGCAAATTTTTTTTTGATTTTTGAAATATTCAATTTTTTTTAGATTTTAAAAATAGTCACTTTTTTAGATTTTTAAAATATCATTTTTTTGGATTTTTGAAATATTCATTTTTTGGATTTTTTTTGAAATATTCATTTTTTGTGGAGAAAATGCTGGTATTTTAGATAGTTCATCGGTCTTTGGGGTTTGTCAAGACTCAAGTGGTAGATACCATGTGCAAAATAAAGTTCCCTACCTAGAATCCTTCTAACCTTCTACCTTTGATCGGCATGGATTCCACATGGATTTGGTCGGTTTTCCCTACTTATGGGGTTTAAGGAGGAAGAGTATAGAGGAAGTCCTTGATAGCGTTTAAAGATGTTAAGAGGGATTTCTCTACTCCCACTCAAATTGCCTGTTGGGGTTCGGTCTCTTTGGGTCTTTCCTATTTTTTTGCTCTTTTCTATGTGGCACATATTTGGACAGGTTTTTAACTTGTGGGGACATTGCCCATCTTTTAGTGCCTTTTGCCTTGACTATCATTCTAGGTACTCATTCAGACAAGTTGATCATTTTTCTTTTTTTCTAACCTGAGGGGTTCATTGCCCATCTTTTGTAACCCTTTTGCACCCTCTGAGACGACCTCCTACTTGGGTGGCAAGTGTTTTCGGTACTACCCCTCTCTAATCTTCTCTCCCTATCTTGGACCGAGTAGAAGAGAATAAGGTAAGGGTAATCCTTCCATTTCTAGATTTCTACCATGCCTTTCGCAAGTGTCAGGTTGTCTGGATTCTAGGATCGGGAGGTGTTGTGTGTGTAGGATGGTACCTACCCTTGACTTCTCACGAACAGCCTAGGATCGATGACTTGAGATTATACTAGTGGTTTCTCCATTTTTATAGAAAGTACATTTTAAGGTAAACTCCATTCCAAGAATGATTCAATTTTTCTCCATCTACATTAGTCAATTCATATGTGTTTCCTGGATACTTTTCAGTGATTACAAAAGGCCCTTCCCAGTTAGGTTGTAATTTGGAGCGAGGACCCCCCGGCTTAACGAAAATGCGTTTGACTACCATCTCACCAATTTTGAATTTTATCTCAACCACCCTCTTTTGATAAAACCTTCTAAGTCTATTTTGATAAGTCCAGGCATGCTCGGCGGCAGCTAGCCTTCTTTCATCCAAGAGTTCAAGCTGTGCAAGGAAAGATTCTCATCTCTCATCAACAGGAATATCCCTGTCAAGTTGAACTCGGAGAGATGGAAGTAATACTTCATAGGGGACCACTGCTTCCATCCCATATGCCAAAGCATATGGGGTTTGTCCAGTGGGAGTCCTTACAGAAGTACGATAAGCCCATAGAGCATCTACAAGCTTATCATGTCAGTCGGCAAACTTGCTAGACTTACAAGATTTCTTAATGATTTTGATTAAGATTTTGTTAGGCTTGTGCTTGACCATTGCCTTGAGGATAGTATGGTGATGAATGATGGAATGAAATGCAATAGCTCTTGCAAAGATCACAAAGATCTTGAGAAAGAAATTGTGTCCCATTTTCGGTGATGATGTCATTTGGGGATCCAGAACCTTGTAATAATGTTGCGCTTGATGAAGGAGCAAATTGTTGATGCTTTAATCTCCACGAATGCTTATACTTCAGCCCACCTTATGAAGTACTCTATCATAGTCAGAATGAATGATTTTGAGTGCATTACGGAGTTGAGGTCACACAAGGGGCCATTGATATCAAAAGTCCACATGGTGAAAGGCCAAGGGGCATGAATTGGATAAAGGGAAGATGCAGGAGAGTGAGTTTTGTTAGCATGGAGTTGACATGAATGACAGTGCTGGACAAAGATGGAGTAGTCTTCTTCTAGAGTTGGCCAATAATACCCTTGTAAGATGATTTTCTTAGCAAGGGCTTGGGCATTCACATGACCGCCACAAACTTCAGAATGTGCTTCCTTCAGCACCAACTCGGCTTCTTCTTCATCAAGACACCTGAGTAAGATTCCACTTAGGCTTCTCTTATAGAGCACTCCTCCTAGGATTGTATACCTCTGGGATACTCTTCTAATTACCTTCTTTTCCTTGGTGGTTGATCCAGGCGGATATGACTGATCTTGGCAATACCTCGCAAGGTCTCTCACCTTCTTCTAATTCTTCCAACTCAATTAAAGAGATTTCTTCTTTGTGTTCCAAGTATTCTTTTCTGTTGAACCTCTCCTTAAGCTTCAGAAAGCGTCCATCCTCAATTGTTGGAATTGACCGCTTACAGATGTGGATAGTTCGCACTTGCCTGCCTAGTGGGATAGATAGAGATGAAGCTAGTGAAGCTAAGGCATGGGCGAGGATATTCTGAGAACGGGGGACATGGAAAAAGGTGAGTTTGAAGAATAGCTTGATGTAGCAGGTGGTGAGCTCCTGGTAGGGTTTGAGATTTAGATGGGAAGTTCGGTATTTGGATAGGACTTGGCGTAAGATCAATTGACTATCACCTATCACTCTCAGTTCGATGGCACCATGGAAATGAGTAGCCTCCAGCCCGGCTAGCAAGGCTTCATACTCAGCTATGTTGTTTGTTGCTGGAAAGTTGAGTTGAAAAGCCTGTGGAATGGTGACACCTTCAGGTGACAGAAGGACAATACCTATCCCTCTGCCATGAGAGTTTAGAGCCCTGTCAAAATATAATGTCCAAAGATTGAAAGATCAGACTGACATTAGTTTGTCATCCGAGAACTACAACTGGACTAGGTCAAAGATGGGTATTGGATGATGGGCAAGGTGTTCAGCAATAGCATAGCCCTTGATTGCCTTCTGTGGGACATAAGTGATATCAAATTGGGACAAGAAGCTATGCCATTGCCCTAGCGATCGATCAAAACTGTCTTCTCTAACAGAAACTTAATGGGATTGATACGAGTAATGAGCTTGACTTGGTGAGCAAGAAAATAATGTTTGAGTTTCTGAACCACCCGAACAAGAGCAGCACATGTCTTTTCTACCACAGTGTACTTCAGCTCACAAGCATCAAACATCTTAGACAAGTAGTAAGTAGCTCGTTCTTTCCCTTCTTCATCAACTTGTGCAAGGACTACCCAAAGAGAGTTCTCAAGAACTGAAATGTAGAGGACCAAGGGCTTGTTGGGAATTGGTGGTCTAAGTACAGGGGGACTTGCTAGGTATGCTTTCAACCCATCAAACGCCTCCTGGCACTTCGAATCCCATTTAAACTCGGCCCCCGCCTTGGTTAACTCATAGAAAGGTTTACACCTTTGGGAATGTTGTGAGATAAACCGGCGGACAAATTGTAGCCTCCCAATCAATCCTCGAAGCTCTTTCATATTATTTGGGGGAGGCATACCAATAATTGCTTTGGCCTTGTTTGGGTCGATCTCTATACCCCATTTGCTTACTATGAACCCTAGTAGCTTTTCTGATGAAACTCCAAATGTACACTTCTTAGGGCTCATTTTCGGCTTGTATTCTCTAGCTCGTTGCAAAACTTTCATTAGCACTTCAGAATGATCTTCCCGACTCTTGGACTTGATAACCAAATCATCCACATACACCTCTACAAGGGTGTGCATCATGTCATGAAAGATAGCCATCATAGCCCTCTGATATGTAGCACCAGCATTCTTTAACCCAAAGGGCATGACAACATAACAATATGTTCTCCAAGGTGTAGTGAATGAGGACTTCTTTTGGTCCTCCTTAGCTAACCAGATCTGATTGTATCCAGAATAGCCATCCATGAATGAAAGCATTTCAAATCCAGCTGTGTTATCAACCAAAACATCGATATGAGGTAAAAGAAAATCATCCTTAGGACACGCTCGGTTCAAGTCCCGGAAATCTATGCAAATCTGAACCCGTCCATCCTTCTTCATAATAGGGACTATGTTAGCCACCCATTGCGGATATAGGACAACTTTAATGAATTTTACTTGGTGTAGTTTGTCGACCTCTTATTTTATTTTGAGTGCAATATCAGGGTGGAATCTCCTGAGCTTTTGATTAACAGGGGTAGTTCCAGGTTTCAAGGTTAATCTATGTTCAACTAATGAATTATCTAATCCCGGCATGTCTTCATATGTCTATGCGAACGTGTCCTTATATTCTTCCAAAACATTGATCAAACATTGTTCTTCTGAGGGAGTGAGGTTTGCACTGATGAGGATAGTCTTAGGATTTTCCAGGGTTTCTAAATTCAGTTCCTTGGTTGGTTCATTCCCTATGGCTGATGGTTCCTTAAATTTTCTAAGTCCAGATGCATACACATCAGCCAAGTCCTCGATTTCATCCTCAAATTCAGGATCCTTTTCTGATACCACCTCATATACTCCCAAAGTATGATCTATGTTATACTCATCCTCATATCGGATTTCATTTAGCTGGATGGTATTCTCCAAAATGTTTGGCAGCCTTGCACACTCTATGCATTTCTGTGCCAGCTGTTGTAGATACCTATTTGGAACTCGTTTACCTCTGACTTTCCTATTTCCTAACCTAACCTGACCTACTAAAGCTGGAAAGGTGGTATTTATAGTGGAAGGAGGATCGAATAAATCGATCAATGATTTAGAAGAGAGGGATCCCTGATTGGGAGCACCCTCTGGGATGAGTTGAGACGTCTCCTCGATGGAAATGTGAGTTTCAGAGAAGACATTTTTTTTTTGGGATTTTCAAGTAAAAAGATAGAATGAGTCAGAATGACCCGATGTTTGCTAGAAACTAATGAAATTAATAGAGAAAAAAAATTAAGAATAAAAGGGAAAAAGGGGATCGTAGGCCCGATGATAACAAAAAATGGGCACATGGGCCCAAAACTGATGAAAAACGTAAATGGGTATGTGGACCTGATTTTAGAAATGGATGGGCATGTGAGCCCATGTTGGAAAGAGCCCTTAGTTTTGAAGTTGATGAGGGAAGTAAATGGCAAGCAGGCCTAGTAAGAATGGAAGGTTGGAAAGGGCGCATAGGGCCAAAACGAGTTGTTAGTTTGGTGGAAGAGAGTGGGCTTGGAAGCCCATCCAATAGATCTAAAAACAACAACACGAGTTTAAACATGGAATTATTATGCTCGGGCCTTGCAGAATGGTTCTAACTTGGGTTGTATGCTCAACCAGATGATCGAAGATTGGTCTTCCCTTGAGTGGTTCCTGGTGCTCTTTCCCACTTGAGAACAAATGAGTCAAAGAACTCTTGTCTTATTCTTCATCTGGAGCCTTTCTTCTCTTGTCAGCCATCATGGAACTCTTGTCATCTTCAGCCATCATCATGGTCTCCCCTTTGATAAAGAATGTATGGAGTCCCATGGCATATCCTGGCTGGAAGATCCTCCTTGGGATGGAATCCTCTTCGTATCCCAACCCCTGCCTACGTGGCCTTTTCATAGATTGAATCGGCTAAGTGATCCCTTGAAGATCCTTGCCCAAACCTTTTCCAGGTTGATAGCCCAATTTCATCATTATCCGCCATCCCAGTGTGTCTGGTAGAGAGGCGGTCATGCATCTAACTTCTGATAATTCTCCCACTAAGATTTGGGGTTGTATTGATAGTCCTAAGGGCGAAGAATCATTGTTCAGCTCGTCCCTTATAGGCATGCTAGTCACCTTGACCACCTGTCCTTTAAAGGGAAACTTTATGCACTGGTGGTTTGTTGAAGTCACAGCTCCTATTGCTTCCAGATAAGGCCTCCCAAGTATAGCCTGAAAAGTTGGATCCAGTTCCAGAACATGAAAGTAACACATGGTCCAAGTTTAACCTCTAGTGTGACCACACCACGTGCAGACTTCTTGGAGTTGTCGTAGGCCGTCACCATGGCAAAAGATGGCTTGATTTCTTGTTCAGAAATGCTGCACAATTGCAAAGTTTCTGGCGGCATAACGTTGATAGAAGCTCCAATGTCAACCAAACAGGAATTCACTTCAATATTACAAATAACCATAGCCACATGCAAAGCATATCTCCTGACCTCTGGATCTGCTAATTCTTCTTGAGAGAAAGTGAGTGTTGGGTGCTCACTTCTAGGGGCTAACACTATGGTGATCTTCTTAGGTGGAAGATCTTCATTTACCATGACCCTTTGCAAATACTGCTGTAGAATCTCTTGGTGCACCTTTGATCTTTTGATCAACTCAAGTATGGAAATACGGGCCGGTGTCTTATCCAAATGCTTCAACAAATCATAGACCGTGCCTGGCAATGGTTCTTCTACTTGTTCTTCCTCCACTAGATCTTGTAGTTGAGTCTCAGCTTGGGGAAAGAGCCGCTGGAACATCCTCCCACTCCGAAGCACCAGGGCTATTTGGTGGTCGGGTAGAGGTGATGGGTTAATTGGAGTGGACTGTGGTGGAACAGGTTGTGTAGGTGCAAGTATGGTAGGCAATGGGATTGGTGGTTCTGGGATGATTGGGTTAGTGGGTAGAGGGGTAGGATTTGGAGGGAGTAGTGATGGTGATCTTGGTGGCACGATAAGAAGAGGCCGGGGTGTATGAGTGGTTGATGGGTTTAATGAAGGTGTTGGTGGTATGTTAGGTTGGGGTTTTGAAGTGACGAGCTTATAGGTTGGGAGTTCGAGGTTTGGTGGTGATTGTGGCGGTCGGATAAGCAAGGGCCGGTGTGTAGCAATGGTTGAGGGAGGTGTAGTCAAGATGGGGGCTGGCCTAATGATGAGTCGGCGAGAAGAAGTGGCGGCCGGTGGTTGGGTTATTGAGCATGGTGGTGGTTGTGGAGAAGCGAGGTGCATGGATTATTTGTCTAGGAGGGTTCCTAACAGGAGGCCTAGCTGGGTTGATTAGCATGGTTGCATTGTAGTTTTCTAGTTGCCAACCTTAAGCACGGCTGGCATCTCCTTGGACAATGGAGTGTACTAGACCAATTCCTGGGTTTGGATGTGTTGGTGCTGGTGTTGGAGTGGGAGCATGTAATGGGTGTAGATTCTGAAAAATCCCCAAGCCGGGTTGTTGTTGAGGTTGAGCTGGTGGACGTTGCCACTGATGCTGCCTATCTTTCATTGCCTGTATGCATTCCCCCATTTGAGCCCAATCAATGATGCACAATACCGACACATATCTGCATTTGTTAGCAGGGTACCAATGGTAAGCACAATATTGGGACATATATGCATTTGTTGGCCAAACCTCTCTTTCTTTGGGCAATTCCAATTGTTTCTCTGCCATGAGTACATTGAAGATGTCGGTCAAGGAGTAAGGGAGTTGTTGGTAATTCTCTCTCCTAGGACTTCCCCTTCATGGTGCCTGATTGGGTGGTGGCGGTGCCCTATTGTAGGTAGGTTGACGAGGTTGCTGGGGTTGTGCTACTGGCTGAGGTGGTTGTTGTGGTTGTTGTGGCCTAACCTGTTGTTGAGAGGGGTGGTAGGAAAGGTTCTGTGGTAGGTTTTTGAACTGGTTTTGACGGTTCCCTCCCTGGTTCCCCACAATGTTTATAGCTTCATTGTTGACCACTCCCTCAGTTGTAGGCCCAGCTAGTGCAGAGGTGGGGAACCGTAGGATGCTTCGGGTTTTGGGGAGTGGTACAACCAACCCAATCATGAAGAGGAATACTCTATGTATGAGAAATTATGGAAGCGTTGATGAAAAACCAACCAAGTCAACTAGGAAGAAATATCCCAGAAGAGAGTTCAGAATCCACCAAGATGGGAGGGGTAAATGGGAGAGTGAGCTCGCACATCAAAAGAAAAAAGTGTAAAAGAAGGGGGTAGAGAGAAAGAGTAGAAAATGCAATCAAGTAATAAAGCAAGTAATAAGCAAAACATAAAATTAAATAAACAAGCAATGACACAAGGATAGTAACTAGAAACTAGACAAGCAACTAGAAACTAGAATCTAGACCTTGTTTCACAAGGGAGCCAAATGGAGATAGTGAAAAGTGATGAAATTAAGAGAGTTCAGATCTGATGGCCAAGCAAAAAGGGTGGTCCACGTAGGGACCGATGTAAGAACAAGCTGGTTCACGTGGGAGCCCGGGGTAAAAAGTGAAGGTGGTTCACGTGGGAACCGATTTTGGGTAAAAGGGTGGTTCACGCGGGAACCAGTTTGAATGATTGAAAGAAGGCCACGTGAGGCCAATTAAAGGTGAATAAGGATCTGATTAAAGTGGGGATAGATCTGAAGGAAAGTGGTTTGGTTCATGTGGGAACCGAAGTAAAGAAAGAGAATGGATAACGTGGGAACCGATTTAAAAGAAAAGGGTGGTTCACGCGCGAACCGGATTAAATGGCAACAAGAAATAAAAGAGGGCCACATAGTGACCAATTTGAGAGAGGTAACCTGCATCAAAAGAGGGAAAAATATGATTTGAATGATTGAAAATAAATGTTGGTTCACGTGGGAACCGGTTTGTAGAAGAGAGTTGGTTCGTGCGGGAATAGGTTTTAAAGCAAAGGTGGGTTCACACGGGAACCGAAATAAAATTACAGAAATTAAATGAGGTACTTGGTACTTCATATCTGACAAAATATGGGTGAAATCAAAAATTTTGAGATGGCATGAAATTAAGAAAGGTGAAAAGAAGGAAAGGCTCAGGCAAGAACCGGTCTAGAACTAGAACTAGTTGCAAACAAAACACTATGCACCCACGGTTGAAGACATTGCTTGTCCCACCGTGGTCGTCACAAAGCTGTCGACTCCAAAAATTCGAAGGGCCCTCTGCTTTTCAGAGAAGTCCCCGAATGCGGATCGTCACCTCAAGAGGGGATGAGAAAGAAAGGAAGAAAACACGGAAAGCAACTCCTACCTCGGTCCCACACACACATTGATCCCCAAACTTTCATCCCTTGGCGTCGCTTGATCACCAAAGAGATGGTTCGGGTCATGTGGGAGGAGGATGAGAGGTATAAAATTATGACATGTGGTTGCCAGGAACTGTGGGTTCCGATTTATGAAATAAGATTGATCATGTGTACCTTAGCGTGAAGAGTGCGGGTCAAAGCTTCTCCTTCTTCGGTCGGCCGATGAAGAAGAGTCCTCAATGCATGGGTGCTTGATTTTCTATGCAACTATACAAACAAACAAGTGAAAATAACAATTAGAACTAAACAAAGTGGAGTATATGTAAGGAAAATGACATAAAACACACAACTAACTAGAAACTGACTGGATTCGGGTTATCTCAAACTTTTTTTTTATTTTTCGGATTAACAGACAAAAAAACATGCAAAAAATGTATAAAAATCATAGGAGTATGGAGAATCACAAAAAAAAGAGATAGGAAAAGAACAGAAAGATTCTGAAAAGAATAGAGAGAGATATAGCCAAATCTAGGTTGTTGAAAAAGCCGAGCAACAGTCCAGGATCTGCCAAACGCGACTTTGCCTTTACGCTCGTCATGACCAGCCCTGACCTTGGAATCACTTTATTTCAATTTAAAACTGAGGAAAACTTGTAGAGGTAGAACTTTGATGTTGAGAGCTCGGGCAGAAGACGTCCACACGCTGCTGTATAGGCTGAAGAAGAGAGACACAGCGGATCACCTGCAGACCAGCCTTTCTCTCTCCTGAGCCGATTCTTCTCTCTCTAAAAACTTGAAATTATCTCTTTAAAAATCACAAAATAGATGTAGGAGGAAGATTGGACATCTTGAGATGCCCGGGGGGTTGCGTACATGCCTCTGGAATGACTGGAATCGGCCTTAATTTATAGGAGTAAATCTGGTCTAATCCGGGCTAATAAATAGGTGACTTGTGCCCTACCCCAGGGTGCATGTGCCCCATTGAGGGGCGCATGTGCCACCAAGTGGGGGCACATCCTATCCATCCGAAAAATTCGATCCGATCAGATCGAAAAATTCGATCCGATCTGTTTAGAGGTAGAGTCCCGGTTGAAAAATGATTCCCTCGTGCCATTGATCGGGGGCACAAGGCCACGTGCCTCGTGGGCACGATGCATGGGCACTTGCCCTGGGTCCAGGGCACATGTGCCCAGGGACTAGGGCGCATGGGACTGTTTCTGCGAGTCCTTTCGGAAGCCATTGTAAACACTTCCAAACTTGGAATTCGACGCCGTTTGTTGCGTTGGGAAGATAACAGGACAAAGAAGCTTTATATAGCAATGTATCAGTCATCACATCATCCAAAATTTTAGAAATTTATCAGGAAGTTAGGATAGTGAACAGAAGATCCGATACTGGTCGGAATGACTCCGACGGTCAACTGGAAAGACACAGCATGCAACAAAACTTATCCGGAGTGTGAATCTGACCATAACCTTCAATGTATGATCATTAGGCATTGGTCATTCAGCCAATTTCCATGTTTACATTATTTACGTGTGGCTTTCGCTCGGAAATTATGGCTTTGTGCGGAAAACTTCGGAAAACATCCGATTTCATTCGGTGAAGCTCCAAATCAACATTAAAAGACCCGGCATCATTCTAAGATCAATCACACATGTTTCCCTATAAAACATGAGTTTTATGCCCTGAATTAGGCGAATTTGGTGTGTCTACAGAGGGAAGCGGCAAGCAATGCCTTGTTGTGTAGAGTTCTCCGCGTTTGGTTCTTCGTACCTGAAACACTTAGAAAAACGAGATTAGAATGCGAAAATGGCTTATCCCCCTTGCATGTTGCAATCTGCCTTGACCTTTGTCAACGGGTGGTAGCCTTCTTAAGGGTATAAAAATAAAGCAGCAAATATGCAATGAAAAAATTTGAAACATGAGAGACTAAGAATAAATATGAATGTAAAGATGAGAATTCGAACCAAGCATGGTAATGAAATTTTTAAAATTTTTGAAAAAATTGTTGGAATTTGAAAAAGAAGTTTTGTGAAAAGATTCATTTTTTTGGTATTTTAAAAATATTCATTTTTTTGGAATTTTAAAAATACTTAAATTTTTTGGAGTTTTGAGGATATTCAACTTTTTTTAAGTTTTTGAAAATATTTATTGTTTTGGGGAGAGAAAAATTAGTATTGACACAAGTTCTCATCACTTGGTTATGTTTTCTAGGTTCGTTGGTGGACACCATGTGCAAAATGGGGTTCCTTACCGAGAATCCTTTTGACCTTCAACCTTTGATCGGTCAGAGTTTAACTTCGATTTGGTTGGTTCATCCACACCCTAGGGGGTTAAGAATGAAGAATTGATAGGAAGTCCTTGATAGGCTTTGGAGATGTCAAGAGGGATTTCTCTACTCACACCCAATTGCCCGTTGAGGTTCAGCCTCTTTAGGTCTTTTTTTCTTTATTAACAAACATATTTTTGTGGCACACATTCGGACATGTCTTTGACTTGTGGGGTCATTGCCAATCTTTTGGCAACTATTTTTTCATTTTCTACATTTTTGGGTACTCATTCAGACAAGCCCTTATTTGTTTAAACCTGTGGATTTCATTGCCCATCTTTTGACACCCTTTTTCTTTCATTGAGAAGTTGGACCTTATGAGACGGCCTCCTACTAGGGCGGTGGATGCTTTCGACACTCTCCCCCTCTAATCCCCTTCGCCTATCTTGGGCTGAATAGAAGAGAATAGGGTGAGGGTTTTCCTTCCATCTCTAGGCCTTACCTAGCCTCTCTCGGGTGTTAGGTCATTTGGATTCTGGGATCGGTACATGTTGTGTGTGTAGAATGGTATCTACCCTCGACTCCAAGACAACAATCTAGAATATGTTTACTCAAGTCATATGGGTAGTTCTCTCCATTTTTGGGGCAGATTACTTTCCAATGGGTGATTCATTGTTCGCATGCCTTGTAATGTAAAAAATTTGTTTAATAAAAGCAAGGTAGCTACAAATATCGTCAATTATGAATTTCTCTCTGTTAAAATTGTCACGCAAATGTGAAACTTAAAATTATTTTAAAAGAATAGTGTCTTATGAATGACATGGTGATGAATGCAACTTCATTTAATACTTGAGAGAAGAAGAAGTTCATTGTTGATGTTGGCTTTTCTTGCGCCTTACCTTGCATGCCATGCTTTGCCTTGTCTTGCCCAATTGCTCCCACTGTTGATATGCTCCGCAATGAATTAAATAGTAAGAGCCATACAGTGAGGTGCAAGATGTGGTAGATTTGATTTGGCATGGTGGAACTAGGATTGATGACGTAGAAGGCAAAGATTAGGGTATCACCGAGGAAATTTCTCTACCTTTGATTTTTTTTGAAAGTAAAACTTGGAAAAGGAAAGAGAATTGTAAAATAAAGAAATATTCTTAAAAAATAAAAGTGAATTAAAATGGGCTCTTGGGCCCAGGAATGGTTGAAATCAAGAGGCACGGGGGCCCAAGAGTTGAATGCGAGGCCGGAGGGCCACTGTTGATGTTGACGGGTATGAGGGCCCAATTGGAGGTGATGGGCTCAAAAGCCTGATTGGAGGTTGAGCCCGAGGGACCCAATGAAATGAGAGGGCACATGGACTCAATTTAGATGGTTGGGAGAATGGTCGTGATTTTGAAGACTGATGAGGGGCTTGTGGGAGCCATTGAAGAGTCTGGGTGCACAAGCCCAAATTTAAAGAAGCAAGGGCATGGGAGCCCGATTTTGAAGAAGTCAGGGCACACGGGCCTGATTGTGAAGAAGTCAAGGCACACGGGCTTGAAGTTGAAGGAGTGTGGGCATATGTGCCCGTGGTTGATGGAAGGTGGGCATGGGAGCCGGATTTATAAGGTCTTTGGGCACATGGGCCCGGTTGTAAAAAAATGTGGGCATGCGAGCCCGATTGAGGTGAATTGTGGGCACATGGGCCCAATTTAGAAGAATTAAGGGCACGTAGGCCCGATTGGGAAGAATTGTGGGCACCTGGGCCTGATGGAAGGAAAGGGGCACGTAGGCCTAGTTGGGAAAAAGGGGCACGCAGGCCGCATAGAAAGAAAGGGGCACATAGGCCAGATTGGAGAAAAGGGGAAAGTAGGCCTGGTTGATGAAAAGGGGCACATGGGCCTGGTTGGATAAAGGGGGAACATGGGTCCAGTTTATAAAAAGGGGTGCGTGAGCCCAATTAGGTGAAGGGAGCATGTGGGCCTTGTTGAGGAAAGGGGGCACGTGGGCCCATTTGAAAGAAAAGAGCACGTGGGCCCAGTTGGATAAAGGGGGCACATGGGACCGGCTGATGGAAAGGGACACATGGTTCCAGTTGATGAAAAGGAGCATAAAAGCTCGAGAAAGGGGCATAAGGGCCCAATCGAATGGAATGAAGCATGGGTGGTGGCTCCAAGATTGAAGAATTGGGAGACCATGGGCCCATTCGTTGATTGTGAGGAAGATGAATATAGGGCGGTGGCCCTAGGATGAATGAATTGTGGGCCCATGGGATCGACCATAAATTGTGGAGAGAATGAGATATGTGTCTCAGCCCTAAGATCAATTGATTATGGTCCCATGGGCTAGATTGCTCTTTACAAGAAGAATGGGGCAAGGGTCGCGGCCCTAAGACTAATTTCGAGGATTTTGCCTGTCTAGTTGGAGAAGGTCCTAATATCCCTTTGCTATGGTCTACATCCTTCTGTAGGCTTGTTGATTCATTCCCCATTTCATTGACCAATTCTATCCCTTTGTTTTTCAATTCAGGGATCAATTCTATCTTCCCAACTTCAGGGATCAATTCCAATGATGGCAACATTTGATCTATACTTGGCAAATCCTTGCCTAGTCCTTGACAATCAAATGAATTTGTAATCTCCTCATCTAAGTAGGCTTCTCTTTAGGTTGTTCTAGGAAAGAGGCCATGCCTAGCCTAGGGGATTCTAGAAAGATAGAAGAGTTTGGCTCGACCTCCCCTACTAGCTGATTTTGATCTTGAGAGGTAGCAATGATATGTTGAGAAGTCGATTTCTCTACCAGGGTAGGAGCACAATTGGTTGGAGTGATTGGTTCCTTTACAGCGGTAGGAGCATGAAGGGTTGAAGAGACTAAATCATCCGCCACAGTAGAAGTAGGGATGATCAGATTGATTGGTTCCTCTACTGGGGTAGGAGCATGAATGATAGGTGTGGCTGGTTCCTTTGCCAAGGCAGGAGCAATAGAAGAAACATGTGCCTTAACCGACTTAGGGTGAACCCTATTTTAAGGATGAATAGCCAAGGGTTGTTCAATTGGTGTTTGCACAGAAGTCAGTTTAGGCTGAGGAGCTAATGGCAAAATTGGTTGAGGGGCCAAGGCTTGTGTGGTTGGTCAAGGAGCTATTGGTGAAGTAGACTGATAAGCCATGGGCTGGATGATTGGCCGAGAGGCCTTTGGAAATGTTGGTGGTGTCAAAGGCTGGGAATCCAGTTTTGATAATGAGGTGTTGGCAAAATTGACATGCAGAGCTTGATTATGCATAGTTGGTTGTGCCATTGACACGGGTTGTAGGACCGACTGAGGTTGGGGCATAATCAACTGCCATCGAGGAGTCGGCCGAAGATGATGATCTGGATGGGGTTGGGGAGGGCTCCTAGGTTGGTGCATAACATCAATGCTCCTCTCGGCCATGGGCCTCAATTCATCATAATATTGCATTAATTCTACATTTTCTCTTTCTTCTCTAATTATTGAATAGCCCGGCCCATATCGTTGCAAGAATTTTTTCTTGACAATTTTGAAATCCAATCCAATGATCGCCTAAAAAGAATAGCAAGAGCTCTTCAATCATCTTTCCATCGAGATGATTTGCTTAGAAAATCATTGACATGGCTAAAGGGGTCACCTAAGCCATTGTAGTGAACGTAGGCCAATGTTTGTGATGGAGGAATGTAGATACTATTGTAGACACGCCAAATTCGCCTGATTCAGAGCATAAAACTCATGTTTTATAGGGTAACATGTGTGATTGACCTTATAATGATGCCGGGTCTTTTAAAGTTGATTTGGAGCTTCGCCAAACGAAATCGGATGTTTTCTAAGGTTTTCCGCAAAAAGCCATAATTTTCGAGCAAAGCCACACGTAAATCATGTAAACACGGAAATTGGTTGAATGACCAATGCCTATGATCATGAATTGAAGGTTATGGTCATATTCACACTCCGGACAAGTTTTGTTGCATACCGTGCCTTTCCGGTTTGCCGTCGGAGTCATTTTTACCAGTATCGGATCCTCTGTTCACTGTCCTAACTTCTGGACAAAATTCTGAAGTTTTGGAGGGTGTGATGGCTGATCCAATGATATAGAAATATTTTTCGGCCTGTTATCTTTCCAATGCAACAAACGGCGTCGAATTCCAAGTTCGGGAGTGTCCGCAATGGCTTTCGGAAGAAGGACTCGCAAAAACAGTCCCATGCGCCCGCGTCCCTGGTCACATACGCCCGGAACCCAGGGCACGTGCCCATGTGCCCTACCATTGAGGCACGTGACCTCGTGCCCTCACTTGAGGGCACATGCGCCCTACCCTTGAGGCACGAGGGAACCAATTTTTCACCGGGACTCTACAGCTGAACGGATCGAGCGGATAAGACCGAATTTTTCGGAAAAGATGAGATGTGCCCCTTCCAGGGGGCGCATGCGCCCCACTGAGGGGAGCATGCGCCCTGGGGTAGGGCACAATAAGCCCTATTTTCTAGTCTTGATAAGATTTGTCGTTCTCTTATAAATAAACTATGATTCTGGTCATTCCAAAGGCATGAGCACGACCCCCCAGGCATCTCAAGATGTCCAACCTCCATCCTGCATTGATTTTGTGATTTTTAGAGAGAGAATTTTTAGTTTTTAGAGAGAGAAAAGTCGGTTCAAGAGAGAGGAAGGCTGGTCTGCAGGTGATTTGCCAGGTCTCTCTTCTTCAGCCTCTACAGCAGCGTGTGGATGTCTGCTGCCCGAGCTCTCTTCATTAAAGTTCTTCCTCTCTAAGAATTCTTCAGTTTGAAATCAACGTAACTTGATTCCGAGGTCAGGGCTGATCGTGACGAGCGCAAAAGCAAAGTCGCACCTGGCAGATCCTGGACTGCTGCTCGGCTTTTTCGACAACACAGATTTGGTCATATCTCTCTATTCTACTCAGAATCCTTCTGTTCTTTTTCCTAACTCTTTTTTACGTGATTCTCCATCCTCCTATCATTTTTTTACAATTTTTTGCATTATTTTTAGTCTGTTAATCCTAAAATAAAAAAGGAGGGGTTAGAGATAACCCGAATCTGGTCAGTTTCTAGTCAATTGTGTGTTTCATGTTATTTTCTTTACATATACTCCACTTTGTTTAGTTTTAATTGTATTTTTGACTTTTTTATTTGTCTAGTTGCACAGAAAATCAAGCACCCACGCGTTTAGAACTCTTCTTCATCGGCCGGCCGAAGAAGGAGAAGCTTTAACCCACACTCTTCACGCCAAGGTACACACGATCAATTTTATTTCCTAAATCGGAACCCGCGGTTCCTGGCAACCACATGTCTTAGTTTCCTTATTCTCACCCTTATCCCACATGACCAAACCGTCTCTTTGGTGATCGAGCGACGCCAAGGGATGAAAGTTCGGGTATCAATGTGAGTGTGGGATCGAGGTGAGAGTTGTTTTCCGTGTTTTCTTCCTTTCTTTCTCATCCCCTCTTGAGGTGACGATCTGGGTTCACGGACTTCCCTGAAAAGGAGAAGGCACCGTCGAATTTTCAGAGTCGATAGCTTTGTGGCGACCACGGTGGGACAAGCAATGTCTTCAACCGTGGGTGCTTAGTGTTTTGTTTGCAACTAGTTCTAGTTCTAGACCGGTTCCCACGTGAGCCTTTCCTTCTTTCCACCTTTCTTAACTTCATGCCATCTCAAAATTTCTGATTTTACCCATATTTTATCAGATCTGAAGTGCCAAGTACCTCATTTAATTTCTGTCATTTTATTTAAACTGGTTCCTACGTGAACCACCCTTTTCCTTTTAAACCGGTTCCAGCGTGAACCAATCTCTTTATTTACTTCGGTTCCCACGTGAATCAAACCACTTTCCTTCATATCTATCCCCACTTGGATCAGATCCTTATTCACCTTTAATTTGTCCCACGTGGCCTTCTTTTATTCATTCAAACCGGTTCCCACGTGAACCACCCTTTTTTACCCAAAACCGGTTCCCGCGTGAACCACCTTTACTTTTTACCCCGGTTCCCACGTGAACCAGCTTATTCTTACATTAGTCCCCACGTGGACCACACTTTTTGCTTGGCTATCAGATCTCAACCCTCTTCTTTCCATCACCTTTTCACTATCTCCATTTGGCTCACATAAGAAACAAGGTCTAGATTCTAGTTTCTAGTTGTCTGTCTAGTTTCTAATTGCTTGTCTTGTGTGATTTCTTGTTTATTTAAGTTTATGTTTTGCTTATTACTTGCTTTATTACTTGATTGCATTCTCTGCTCCTTCTCTCTACCTCCTTCTTTTACACTTTTTGAGGCGGGAGCTCACTCTCCCATTTACCCCTCCCATCCAAAACACCCTCTTGGTGGATTCTGACCTCTCTTCTGGGATATTCCTTCCTAGTTGACTTGGTTGGCTTTCATCAAGGCCTCCGTAATTCCTCATACGTGAAGTATTCCTTTTCATGATCAGGTTGGTTGTACCACTCCCCAAAACCCGAAGCATCCTATGTTACCTACGCGTGGTGAGATTGTGTGAAACCTAGGTCATTGCAGATTGGAGTTAGGATCCTAACCCATTTGTTGAGAGAACAATTCTTAACAAAATCCATAAACCTAAGGTTTAATCAAAATCATTGCGTAATTTTGCTTTCAAGTCTTTGCATCACTTTTTTGTCAAACAAAAATTCAAACCCCTAACATTTTTTGCAAGATACTAAAAACCAGAAAAAAAAGTTCTTTGTTTATTTTGCCAACTTGTCAATGCAATTAAGGTCTGGAAGGTACGTTGGAATGGCGGAACAAGCTTAACATCGAGAGCATGAGATGGGTCACCAACCAATTCTGTCAGATGGTCTTGTTAATCCATTGTTTGAGTCAGAAGCGCAAGAGGTCCCTCAACCATCTGCTCCTTGTGATGTTGAACAACTCTTTAGGGAGTTGTCTCTCTATACCGACCCAGAAACCTACGCCCGCATACAATCCATGGTGAAAGGCAAAGTTGCCTCAGATCAGGCTGAAGCCAACCAAATTGCTTCATCTCCTTGTCCTTTGGTTCGACCACCACTCATTCAATCACCCTTTGTTCACCCACCTATTGTTCAACAACCTGTGATTCAACCATCATTAGCACAACCATCTATAGTTCAACCATCTGTAGTTCAACCATCTATAGTTCAACCATCTGTGGTTCAACCATCATTTGTTCCATCATTTTATTTTAACCATGTTGCTCCCTTGGCCCATCAAGTCATGGGACAATCTTCAGTGAATTTGACAAGTCATGCTCTTCAATTCCAAAATCATGCCTCTAATCACATACCCCCACCAGTAAACCAAGAACCTGCTCTCACCCAGGCAATCATGGATCAGCTCACACAGATGAATGAATGTTATGAAGAGCTGAGATGTCGCCTGGACTCCAAGTCAGTTCATGAAATTTCTATTCCTTTTTTGCCAGTTCTCCACTTGCCACCTTCTGAGCTACCAGTTTATCGCTGCTACAATGGTACTGGCAACCCTTTTCTCCACCTTAAAGATTTTCTCTATGAATCCTCATTCTGGAAAGATGATCGTAGGGTTCTTGCCTTCTTGTTCCATCGATCACTAGAAGGGTCTGCATTGGAATGGTTCTACTCACTCGACCCCTTTGAGGTAGGGGACTTTGATATTGTCAAGACCAAATTTTTGCAAAGGTACAGAGACCGGGTGGCACCAGCATGCTCCATCACAGATTTGATTGCTGAGAAGATGAAGCCCGAAGAGGACTTCATAAAGTTTGCTGATCGCTGGAGGGGAATGGCAGAGAAATTGACAGATGTGATTTCTGAAGGGGAACAAGTAAAGATGCTTATTGGAAACACTACACCTGCCTTGAGGAATGTATTGATCATGCACCGTCCTACCACCATGAATGAACTCTATGACAGTGCCCGATACTTGCAAGCCCACTTCAAAGATGCCACCATGATAAACCCTTTTGATCCTAAACCTAGAAACTTCAAGAAAACCACCTCTGCACCAGTTGGTCCTACAACCGAAGGAGTGGTCAACAACGAAGCTATAAACATTGTAGGGAACCAGGGAGGGAACCATCAAAACCAGTTCAGAAACCCACCACAAAACCTTTCCTATTACCCCCCTCAACAACAGGTTAGGCCACAACAACCACGACAACCACAACAACCCCCTTAGCCAGTAGCACAACCCCAGCAACCTCGTCAACCTACCTATAATAGGGCACCGCCACCACCCAATCAGGCACTACGAAGGGGAGGTCCTAGGAGAAAGAACTACCAACAACTCCCTTACTCCTTGACCGACATCTTCAATATACTTATGGCAGAGAAACAGTTGGAATTGCCCATGGAAAGAGAGGTTTGGCCAGCAAATGCGGATATATCCTGATACTGTGCTTACCACCGGTGTCCTGGTCACACTGTTGAAGTGTGTTTTCAATTCAAGGATTACATCCACGATCTGAATGACCAAGGCAACATTGATTGGGCTCAAATGGAGGAATGCATACAGATAATGAAGGCTAGGCAGCAGCAATAGCGTCCACCGGCTCAACCTCAACAACAACCTGGCTTGGAAATTGTTCATAATCCGCTCCCATTACATGCTCCCGCTCCAGCACCGACACCAGCACATCCAAACCTAGGAATTGGTCTA
Source organism: Cryptocoryne crispatula var. balansae (assembly GCA_036172225.1). Classification (NCBI taxonomy): domain Eukaryota; kingdom Viridiplantae; phylum Streptophyta; class Magnoliopsida; order Alismatales; family Araceae; genus Cryptocoryne; species Cryptocoryne crispatula. The sequence continues at coordinate 11,754,114 of CM069934.1, forward strand.
GTACACTCCATTATCCAAGGAGATGCCAGCCGTGTTCAAGATTGGAAACTAGAAAATCACAATACAACCATGCCGGTCAACCCAGCTAGGCCTCCTGCTAGGAACCCTCCTAGACAAATAATCCGTGCACCTGCTACTCCACAACCACCACCTAGCTCAATAACCCAACCACTGGCCGCCACTTCTTCTCGCCGACTCATCATTAGGCCAACCCCCTCCTTAACTACACCTCCTTCAACCATTGCTACACACCGGCCCTTGCTCATCCGACCACCACAATCACCACCAAACCTGAACCACCAGCCTATGAGCTCTGCCACTCCAAAACCCCAACCTATCATAACACCGACCCCACAACCTACCACATTACCAATACCTTCATTAAACCCATCAACCACTCTTGCACCCCGGCCTCTTCTTATCAGGCCACCAACATCACCATCACTACCACCTCCAAACCCTACCCCTCTACCTTCTAAACCAATCATCCCAGAACCACCAATCCCATTACCTACCATACCTGCACCTACACCACCACAGTCCACCCCAATTAACCCATCACTTCTACCCAACCGCCAAATAGCCCCGATGCTTCGGAGTGGGAGGATGTTCCAGCGGCTCTTTCCCCAAGCCGGTACTCAACCGCAGGATCCAGTGGAGGAGGAACAAGTGGAAGAACCATTGCCGGGCACGGCGTATGATTTATTAAAACATTTAGATAAGACACCAGCTCGTATTTCCATAGCTGAGTTGATCAAAAGATCAAAGGTGCACCAGGAGATTCCACAGCAGTATTTGCAACGGGTCATGGTGAATGAAGATCTCCCACCTGAGAAGATCACTACAGTGTTAGCCCCTATAAGTGAGCACCCAACACTCACTTTCTCTCAAGAGGAATTAGCAGATCTAGAGGTCAGGAGATATGCTTTGCATGTGGCTGTTATCATCTGTAATATTGAAGTAAAATCCTGTTTCGTTGACACTGGAGCTTCTATCAACGTTATGCCACCAGAAACTTTGCAGTTGTGTGGTATTTATGACCAAGAAATTAAGCCATCTTGTGCCATGGTGACGGCCTATGACAACTCCAAGAAGTCTGCACGTGGGGTGGTCACTTTAGAAGTCAAACTTGGACCATGTACAGTCACAACGGATTTTCATGTTCTAGAATTAGATCCAACTTTTCGGGCTATACTTGGGAGGCCATACTTGGAGGCAATAGGAGCTGTGGCTTCAACAAACCACCAGTGCATAAAGTTTCCCTCTAAAGGACAAGTGGTCAAGGTGACTAGCATGCCTATAAGGGACGAAATGAATGATGCTACTTTTACATCACCCCTAGGTCTGTCAATACAGCCCCAGATCTCAGTGGGAGATTTATCAGAAGTTAGATGCATGGCCGCCTCTCTACCTGACACAGTGGGATGGCGGATGATGATGAAACTGGGCTATCAGCCTGGAAAAGGTTTAGGCAAGGATCTTCAAGGGATCACTCAGCCGATTCAAACTGTGAAAAGGCCATGCAGGAAGGGGTTGGGATACAAAGAGGATTACATCCCAAGAAGGATCTTCCAGCCAGGATATGCCATGGGACTCCACACCTTCTTTATCAAAGGAGAGACCATGATGATAGCTGAAGATGACAAGAGTTTCGTTACAGTTGTCAAGAGAAGGAAGGCTCCAAATGAAGAAGAAGAATTGGAAGATTTATGCTTATCTTTGACTCGTTTGTTCTCAAGTGGGGAAGAGCGCCAAGAACCACTCAAGGGCAAACCAATCTTGGATCATCTGGTTGAGCAAGCTACCACCCAAGTCAGAACCATTCCACGAGGCCCAAATACAACAATCCCATGTTTAAACCTCGTGCCGTTGTTTCTTGATCTTTTGGATGGGCTTCGGTGCCCACTTACCCACTTTGGGCCCATGCGCCCTTTCCAGCCTTCCACTCTTACTGGGCCTGCTTGCCCATTTACTTCCCTCATCAACTTTAGAACTGAGGGTTCTTTCCAGCATGGGCTCATATGCCCATCCATTTCTAAGATCGGGTCCATGTACCCATTTACTTTTTTCATCAGTCTTGGACCCATGTGTCCACTTTCTATTACCATTGGGCCCACGAGCCCCTTTTTCCCTTTTATCCTTAAGTTTTTCTTTCTGTTAATTTCGTCAACTTCTAGCAAGCCTCAAGTCACTCAAGCTCAGTCTGTCTTCTTATTAGAAAATTCCAAAAAAAAAAAGAAACGTATTCTCTGAAACTCACATTTCCATCGAGGAGACGTCTCTACTCATCCTAGAGGGTGCACCCAATCATGGATCCCTCTTTTCTAAATCATTGATCGATTTACTCGATCCTCATTCTATTGTAAATACCACCTTTCTAGCTTTATCTTCAGTAGGTTAGGTTAGGTTAGGAAATAGGAAAGTTAGGGGTAAACGAGTTCCAAATAGATATTTGTAACAATTGGCACAAAAATGCGTAGAGTGTGCAAGGCTACCAAACTTTTTAGAGAATACCATCCAGCTAGATGAAATCCGGTATGAGGATGAGCATAACATAGATCATACTTTGGGAGCACATGAGGTAGTATCAGAGAAGGATCCCGAATTTGATGATGAAATTGAGGACTTGGCCGATGCGTATGCATCTGGGATTAAAAGATTTGAGGAACCATCAGCCACAGGGAATGAACCAACCAAGGAACTGAATTTAGGAACCCTGGAAGATCCTAAGACTATCCTCATCAGTGCAAACCTCACTCCCTTAGAAGAATAATGTTTGATCAAAGTTTTGAAAGAATACAAGGACACGTTCACATGGAAATATGAAGACATGCCGGGATTAGATAATTCATTGGTTGAACATAGATTAACCATGAAACCTGGAACTACCTCGGTTAAACAAAAGCTCAAGAGATTCCACCATGATATTGCACTCAAAATGAAAGAGGAGGTCGACAAACTACACCAAGCAAAATTTATTAAAGTTGTCCTATATCCGTAATGGGTGGCTAACATAGTCCCTGTTATGAAGAAGGATGGACGGGTTTGGATTTGTATATATTTTAGGGACTTGAACCGAGCATGTCCTAAGGATGATTTTCCTTTACCTCATATCGATGTTTTGGTTGATAACACCGCTGGATTTGAACTGCTTTCATTCATGGATGGCTATTTTGGATACAATCAGATCCGGTTAGCTGAGGAGGACCAAGAGAAAACCTCGTTCACTACACCTTGGGGAACATATTGCTATGTTGTCATGCCCTTCGGGTTAAAGAATGTTGGTGCTACATATCAGAGGGCTATGATGGCTATATTTCACGACATGATGCACACCCTTGTAGAGGTGTATATGGATGATTTGGTTATCAAGTCCAAGAGTCGGGAAGATCATTCTGAAGTCCTAAGAAAAGTTTTGCAACGAGCTAGAGAATATAAGCTGAAAATGAACCCTAAGAAGTGTACATTTGGAGTTTCATCAGGAAAACTACTAGGGTTCATAGTAAGCAAAAGGGGCATAGAGATCGACCCAAACAAGGCCAAAACAATTATCGGTATGCCTCCTCCGAAGAATATGAAAGAGCTTCGAGGATTGATTGGGAGGCTACAATTTGTCCGCCGGTTTATCTCACAACATTCCCAAAGGTGTAAACCTTTCTATGAGTTAACCAAGGTGGGGGCCGAGTTTAAATGGGATTCTAAGTGCCAGGAGGCGTTTGATGGGTTGAAAACATACCTGGCAAGTCCCCCTATACTTAGACCACCAATTCCCAACAAACCTTTGGTCCTTTACATTTCAGTTCTTGAGAACTCTCCTGGGGCAGTCCTTGCACTAGTTGATGAAGAAGGGAAAGAACGAGCTACTTATTACTTGTCTAAGATGTTTGATGTTTGTAAGCTGAAGTACACTGTGGTAGAAAAGACCCGTGCTTCCCTTGTTTGGGTGGTTCAGAAAGTCAAACATTATTTCCTTGCTCACCAAGTCAAGCTCATTGCTCGTATCAATCCCATTAAGTTTCTGTTAGAGAAGACAGTCTTGACTAATCAGTTAGGGCGATGGCAGAGTTTCTTATCCCAATTTGATATCACTTATATCCCACAGAAGGCAATCAAGGGCTATGCTATTGCAGAACACCTTGCCCATCATCCCATACCCATCTTTGACCTAGTCCGGTCGAAGTTCCTAGATGACGAACTAATGTCAGTCCGATCTTCCAATCTTTGTACATTATATTTTGATGGGGCTATGAACTCTCATGGTAGAGGGATAGGTATTGTCCTTTTGTCACCTGAAGGTGTCACCATTCCACAGGCTTTTTCAGCTTAACTTTCCAGCAACCAACAACATAGCTGAGTATGAAGCCTTGCTGGCCGGGCTGGAGGCCGCTCATTTCCATGGTGCCACCGAACTGAGGGTGATAGGTGATAGTCAATTGATCCAACGCCAAGTCCTATCCAAGTTGTAAGGAATCGTCCATTAAAATTTGGTGCAGCGGAAGAGACGATTCCTATGGGTTCCTTTAGAATCCGTCTCAATCAGAACCGAACGACGAAAACCGAAAACCGATCAAATCGTGTTCGAATATACCTGATAGGGATTCATATAATCCCATGGAGAGGAAGGAGATGATCTTCTCAAGCTCTTCAAACCGTTCAAGAGTCCGGTCTCCAGCAGTATCCACACGAACTTCATCCACAGCAGGTTCTCCCTTTGCGCCGGCCTCGAGAACTCTTCCCGAACGGAGCTCCATCGACTATGGACACCTTCTAGAGAGAGGAGGATGTAGGGAGGAGACTTGGGACGTGGTTTTCACCCTTGGCTTGATGGGGTTTGGCTGAAACCATTAGTATTTATAGAGAATTATGGAATTTTTCATAAAAACCCAAAATCTCTATAAATTACGCCCTTGCCCCTGAACTTGTGGATAAGTCCTTTTGTGTGTGACCCACTAGGCCCAATAGCCTATTTGGTTGAGGCCTAAATAAAATAGAACAATTCTATTTAATTTAATTAAATCCGTTATCCGATAACAGATTAATCGGCCTACCGATCATGAAGGGTACAAGCCACATCCCATGATCCCAAATGGCTATGGGGATAATTTCATCTCCATTGAGCCTTTCCATCATCAGTTACCACATGGATATAAACCCTCATCCATCCAATGTCCTAGTCGGAAAGGAGTACGGCATCGACTGTCAACTCCTTAGTGTACCGACTCTATAGGATCATGTACTCGGAATTGGATCAATTGGAAAACTCCTTTTCCAATTATCCTATCTACCCTGGCCAGGGATTTAGAGTACTATCCCATAGGACATTCACTCTCACTTACCGAGAGTGGATGATCCCTTGTTGTCCGCTCAATTGCCTCCATCGGATTTTCCTTGTACCCGATCCATCGCTATATAGGACCATCTAAATTGTGATCCATAAGTCAATGGTCAAAGCACAAGTTCCACCCAACAAGGCATCTTTGGCGACTCAGGTCAAAGGTTCAACCATGCAACCGTGATGATAGAAGACCCTGATAGACAGTTCGGTAAGATACCATTCAGGGTTGCTAATTCGGTCGATTCGGTGAACTCATTCAACTAATGAGCACCTGCATGTGTATCTCAGTGTCTCCACACTAATGACCAATGAGATCGGTCGTCCTCATCACATGAGAAGACATCACATACACTAGTCTATCCGGATCCTTGATGTCCCATCTCAAGTATCCTATGACTAGGAACATTTAGATCAAATACCTCTAGATGATCAATCTCATTATCATGATCTCATCATGATTTAATCATCATTGTATTTGATCAAGGACTTCATTATTATATTCGCATCTAATAAGAGCTTATAATGAAGATTTGCCTAATTAATTGAATGAGATATTTCTAGAAATGTCGAATCATATCATATATGATTGGCTTGTAGGGCATACATTTCTATCAATCTCCCACTTGCACTAAAGCCAATCACCCATCTGGCTGATCTATATCGGCTCGAGGTGAAGCTCAAACACTCTTTGAGTAACTGCTTCGATTAGTGGATCTGCAATGTTATTAACGGTAGATACTTTATCTTTAATTATATCTCTATAAGTTGCAATCTCTCTGATTGTATGGTATCGCCACAGAAGTTCTAAACTTCTGATGAGACATCGGCTCTACTCCATTGTTTTTTCAAAACAATGATACACCTTCAAAGAAAATTGGGACAATCCCATATCAAATATGTAGATGAAAAACTTCATCTAGACTACTTCTCAAGTAGTGTGCAACCTCTATGTAAACTTGTTTACATATGTTGTAGAACTTACAGTGTTATATCACATAGAACTCTTTCAACTCACTGCACCACCATTATTCTGACTTAATATCAAACTTATTTGATTAGAAGCTTGTGTTTGTAAAACTACAAGATTTCAAGTCTTATCCTCCAGTGTATAGAGATACATTCTCAGTGCTTCTCAAGTACCAAATGATATATCTCTAAACTATCCAGTGACTCTCACTTGGATCTGTCTGATGAATGCTCATAACACTTAGAGCATTGATTACATCATGTACGTAGCATCATATAAATGATAGACCCTATGACAAAGGCATAAGGGCTCCATTTATGTGATCTCTTTATCTTTCAAGAAGTCTACAAAGACAACACTTTACAGAGATTAACTCCACACCACATAGGTAAGAAACCTATCTTGGAGTTTATCATGTCAAACCCTTTGACTATGGTGATCGCGTACATTAATCGGGCATTGATTTTAGATCTATCTCCATAGATCTCAAAACCCAAATTGTGTTTGGAGGATTAATTTGATAGCTAGGTTCACTTATGATAACACACCTACTTCATTCTCAATGAGTAGTATGTCATCAACATAAAATGTCAAGAAAGTAATAGCACTCCCACTTATCTTGTTGAATACACAAGGCTCCTCTTCGTTCTTAATGAAGTCATAAGATTTAATCTCATTAAACCTTATATATGATCTATGGGAAGTTTTACTTCAGTCCATAAATGAACTTAATACACACTCTTCTTGGATGTTATTGGGATTTAATTCCCTATAGTTGTATCATATACACCTATTCCTCAAAATACTTTAGAGGAACACTATCTTAACATCCAATTAGCTTATCACATAATCGTAGAGTGTAACAATCAAAATCCGAATGGATTAATCCATGGAATAGGTAAAAGATCTCATCATAGTCAACCATTTGACTTCAATGATATCCTTTTCAACTATTCTCACCTTTGAAGGTATCTACCTTCTAATCCACTCCAATCTATTCTTTAGTGATCCATTTATTCCTTATGGATACTATATCCTTAGGTGGATCTATCAAGTTCTAAACTTGATTAGAATAGATAAAGTTTATATCGGATTTTATTCTCTTTTCCCATTAATGAATCAATATCTCATATTGGTTCTATATAGATCATAGGATCAATATCCTTATTATCTTATGCCTCATTTCATCTATCAAAGATACGTCTCACATATCTCTTAGGTAGAATGGACACAAGTAAAGACCTATGATTTGTCCTTGTGTAATTATTAACTAGCACCTTAATAGAAGTGTTATTGGGTTGTGGGACTGGAACATCTTCCATATATACCTTGCTCCCACTATCTTTCATAAGAAGGAACTTTTCCTTTAGAAATATAGTGAGCTGAGCAACACATACCCTTATACATAAGGGTCGTATATTTAATATCCAAAAGTTTCCTTAGGATATTCCACAAGCCAACACTTCATAGTCTTATATTCCAACTTGTTAGAGTTATACTTCTTCACCCGAGGTCGGACATTCCGAAACCTTAACTTGCTTAAGGTCAAGTTTTAACCCCTTTTCCATATCCTATATGGAATGATCAGAACAGACTTAGAAGGTACCTATTAAGAACAAGTGGTTATAATGAGTACTTAACCAAAATTAGACAAAGAGGAAATTTGCAAAACTCGTCATTGTTCATATTATGTCTTACATAATATGACTTCTTATTTTAGCTACTCAATTAAGCTAAAATGTGTAAAGAGGTGTCCATTAGATTCTAATATCCTTCAATTATATGTGAATTATGTACTTAAGTATTCCTCCCTTTGATCTCATCAAAGAGTTCTAATACTAGTTCCATTAGTATCTCTACTTCATTCTTAATCTCAGATAATTTCTCAAAGGTCTTAGATTTGTACTTCATAAAGTACATGTATCCATACCTAGAGACATCATCTTTGAAATAATGAAGTAGAAATATTCTTCTTTAGCCTTACTAGATATGGGCTAACATACATCTAAATGTATGAGTTCTAATAACTCATTAACCCATTCTCCATGTCTATATAAAGCTAAAGTGTAGATTGATCTAAATCAACCCATTTCCTCTTAAAAGGAATATTCACACATAACATGAGAGCTAACATATCAAATATGATTAAACAATTCATTAAGCTCCCACTGGCAAACACTTTGCCATTCAATCTATTAGAACATCTATCAATTCCATAGCTTAGAATAAATCAACATTTATTCAAATAGGAAATCATATAATGTTCTTGTAGAAGGATATAATAGCAATATTAATTATTAAGACATCTCCATAAGGCTATTAAAGAATTGCACCTCCCACTAATAATGATGCAACTTTTGCACCATTTCATATGTAGGTCAATATCTTCTTTATTAAGCCTTCATTTTACTTGTCATCATCTACAACTCCTTGTAGATATAAGATGCATATATGGTATCTCATACCATTAGATGCATCCATAGTATCTAATATTATGATATACACATATAGTATCTGATACTATTAAGTGTATATTTAAAACAAGTAAGTGCCAATGACTTGGATACATGAAGCTTCTCAAGCTCCACCTTTGCATTATATACAAAACACTTTGTACTTTCTCTTCCACTTATCATCATCATGACAGTGTAAGAATCATGTCTTATTCTGGCTTTATTATCTTGACCACCTTCTTTTACTATTAACTCTCTCCTATTTTTATCTAATGATTTTACTTCTTACTATTGGTCTCACCAACAAGAAGTAATTAATATGTATTGTTGTTCTAAGTTGCCCTTTAGTTAACTCATCAATATGAGCCATGATGGATCTCATATCCATCTATCCATGTTGTCTCTATAATTATGTCTCATAGAGACTAACATCTAGTTTAAGGCAAACAATGCATCTTGTCTATGAGATAAGATCTTATCTTTCTTTCATATTACTAGATAATTTAGGAGACACCTACTTCTCAAGTAGAATAGTTAATTGGTCAACTATGAGAACAATTCTCTTAGTTCTAAACCAGTCTAAGAAGTGTGAGCCATTAAGCTATATGGCATCTAATATGCCATACTAATGGTGGTTTATAATCGTATTCTACAACTGAGATATAATTTTATCAAAATAACATTGCAAATATTCATTAAAATTAAGATATGGTCTTTTATCCTAATTTATGCTCCCACTAATTATCGACGAATTTGCATAACCCTCATTATGCAAAGACGGGATATCACGATGAAATCCTAGTGGGGACTAAGACCCTATTAACTTTATGGTGATGACCTTGTGGTAGCACAACAAATCACCCCATACTTAATAGGTAGGCAACTATTGCCAGTTGCAACTCTTGAAACTCTTAGTCATTTAGCCTCTAGAGTTATGACCTTGTGGTAGCACAACAAGCCATATACTCTAGTTAGGTCAAACCCGCTTGTTACGTTATGAGAATGGATTCTTCACACAGCCCTTGTGGTAGCACAACAAAGCCATGCAAATGGTCCACCCCAAGGTTCGGCAAATGCCTTAGCCATGATCATCAATCCCTTGCTGAATGAGTCTTGTGGTAGCACAACAAACCCATCCAATCTAAGATTGGCTCATCAAGACCATAACAACGGAAGGCTACGTGAGTCATTCTTAATGTCACACGTTTATCAACCTAATTATGACAAGGAGGGATTTTATTTTAGTCTCATCAATAATATGTGCTAAGTATATATAATACCTTTGGAATATCATATATCTAAGGTATAAAAGATAGCACACAACCACATATCAAATATGCATAAAAATTAGGCGATCATGGACTTAACCCTAAGCATGCACCTAAGGCACCTCTCTAGGTGCAAATCCTAGCTTCAGATGCTTGAGTTGGTATGCTCCCACTTCAGAAGGGTGCTTCTCCAAGTGGTCCCGCTCTCCAACCTTCCATGAACCAGCTTCTAACTCTTACAAGCGGCTTAAGGGTAAGCAGACCCACAAATGTACATAACTCAATAAGAAACCTTGGTTTTAACCAAGGGGAGTACATTAATGGAGGGAGGTAGAATGTACAATCAGATTGTATAGAGAGAGAGGAGGCACACGCAGGCCCCATTTAATAACATAACCAACATAATTAAAAGCAATCACAAGCCAAGCACAATTAAGTCAATGATCACCTCCATACACACACTAACATTCATCACATGAACATAGAGCGCATACGTGATAATTATATGAGATATATCATATATATCAGCATAAAATTATATAATTTATTTTGAAATTCTCAATTTCATGCATGTCGAATTTTCATGAAATAAATAGCATGAAAATAATATGACAACAACATATAAACAATTTATATGAAAGGAACATACAAAACTAAACTATTTAAAACATTCATGCATTCCCAATACTGTGCAAGGTCAGAAATTAATGTCCCAATTTATATTCTGTAAAATCTCATTTTACAGAATTAATTAAGACACTAATAATTTAAGTTAAACCTTTAAAAAAAATTTAAAGTTTAACCATGAGTGAATCTATGTAAATAGAACTAAACATCATCTAACATGTCATTAAACACTTTAAAACATGTTAAATAATATTATATAATTTTTCAGAATTTTTCTGGGATTTTTCTGACAATTTTTCGGAATTTTCTATGATTTTAAACAATTTAAAATCATTAAATAAATAATGTGGCGCATTGCGCCGCGTGCGGCGGCGCACTGCGCCCGTCCGGCGTGCGCCGCATTGCGCCGCCGCCGCCGCCGGTGCGCCGGCGCGGTGCGCGCGCGGTCGCGCGAGCGGGCCCGGTCAAACCGGGTTTGACCCGGATCCGGATCCGATTCGGATCCTTCTTCTCCGCCCGAAAACAAGGGGGCCGGTGCACTGTTCATCCGGAGGAGAGTTAATCTCATTAACTCGGACATATCTCCTTATCCCGGACTCCGAAAAATCCTTAAAAATATGAGTTGGAATCCTTATCGAATAAGGAATCCAAAATAGTAATCCTCATATCCAGTAAAAATCGCAGTCGACCGAAAAATGAGGAGGAAGAGGCGGCGGTCACCCAAATTCCGTAGCAGAAATCCCAATTTTGTAGCGTAGATAACTCCATATCCAGGAAGCCAAATATTCTCCAAAAATACAATTTAGAATCATCATCGTATGAAGTTTCCAAATATGTATATATACCTTTATATAAAAATTCTCTATCAACGGGAAATCAGGAAGAAACAAGTCGGCGCCGCCAGATTCCGCAGAACCCTAGTTCGTCGGAAAACTCAAAATTCTCATCCTCCGCCGTCGTTCAAAGCTGGAGATCAAAGGGAAAGGTCAGGTAATCATATTACCCATCTCTTAAACCTTTTACAAGTCTCAATTTCTTCTGTGGACGGAGATTTCACAAAATCCCCAAATCCGGGTGTCGGTTCGGGCATGACAGAAACACCAACTTTTGAGGCTTCTCCCAAACACTACAGATATCCAAAATTCAAACGGTTTGCGGAGTTGGAAAGACCTATATCACTAGATTCTACCAAGGCCAACTAATCTTTTATCAGAGTCATACAAAGAATATGGTGGCCTCGTCAAAACAGACGTTTGCACAGATTCGGGAACACATAAATAACATGAAATAATGTCGATTCGACGTCGGTTTTGACCGAGACTTGAACCGGGCTCTGATACCACTGTAAGGAATCGTCCATTAAAATTTGGTGCAGCGGAAGCGACGATTCCTATGGGTTCCTTTAGAATCCGTCTCAATCAGAACCGAACGACGAAAACCAAAAACTGATCAAATCGTGTTCGAATATACCTGATAGGGATTCATATAATCCCATGGAGAGGAAGGATATGAGCTTCTCAAGCTCTTCAAACCGTTCAAGTGTCCGGTCTCCAGCAGTATCCACACGAACTTCATCCACAGCAGGTTCTCCCTTCGCGCCGGCCTCGAGAACTCTTCCCGAACGGAGCTCCATCGACTATGGACACCTTCTAGAGAGAGGAGGATGTAGGGAGGAGACTTGGGACGTGGTTTTCACCCTTGGCTTGATGGGGTTTGGCTGAAACCATTAGTATTTATAGAGAATTATGGAATTTTTCATAAAAACCCAAAATCTCTATAAATTACGCCCTTGCCCCTGAACTTGTGGATAAGTCCTTTTGTGTGTGACCCACTAGGACCAATAGCCTATTTGGTTGAGGCCTAAATAAAATAGAACAATTCTATTTAATTTAATTAAATCCGTTATCCGATAACAGATTAATCGGCCTACCGATCATGAAGGGTACAAGCCACATCCCATGATCCCAAATGGCTATGGGGATAATTTCATCTCCATTGAGCCTTTCCATCATCAGTTACCACATGGATATAAACCCTCATCCATCCAATGTCCTAGTCGGAAAGGAGTACGGCATCGACTGTCAACTCCTTAGTGTACCGACTCTATAGGATCATGTACTCGGAATTGGATCAATTGGAAAACTCCTTTTCCAATTATCCTATCTACCCTGGCCAGGGATTTAGAGTACTATCCCATAGGACATTCACTCTCACTTACCGAGAGTGGATGATCCCTTGTTGTCCGCTCAATTGCCTCCATCGGATTTTCCTTGTACCCGATCCATCGCTATATAGGACCATCTAAATTGTGATCCATAAGTCAATGGTCAAAGCACAAGTTCCACCCAACAAGGCATCTTTGGCGACTCAGGTCAAAGGTTCAACCATGCAACCGTGATGATAGAAGACCCTGATAGACAGTTCGGTAAGATACCATTCAGGGTTTCTAATTCGGTCAGTTCAGTGAACTCATTCAACTAATGAGCACCTGCATGTGTATCTCAGTGTCTCCACACTAATGACCAATGAGATCGGTCATCCTCATCACATGAGAAGACATCACATACACTAGTCTATCCGGATCCTTGATGTCCCATCTCAAGTATCCTATGACTAGGAACATTTAGATCAAATACCTCTAGATGATCAATCTCATTATCATGATCTCATCATGATTTAATCATCATTGTATTTGATCAAGGACTTCATTATTATATTCGCATCTAATAAGAGCTTATAATGAAGATTTGCCTAATTAATTGAATGAGATATTTCTAGAAATGTCGAATCATATCATATATGATTGGCTTGTAGGGCATACATTTCTATCACAAGTATCGAACTTCCCATCCAAACCTCAAACCCTACTAGGAGCTCACCACCTGCTACATCAAGCTATTCTTTAAACTCACATTTGTCCATGTCCCCCGTTCTTAGAATATCCTCGCCGATGCCTTAGCTTAACTAGCTTCATCTCTATATATCCCGCTAGGTAGGCAAGTGCGGACTATCCACATATGTAAGAGGACAATTCCAGCAATTGAGGATGGACGTTTTCTGAAGGTTAAGGAGAGGTTCAGCAGAAAGGAATACTTGGAACATAAAGAAGAAATCTCCTTAATTGAGTTGGAAGAATTAGAAGAATGTGAGAGACCTTGGTATGACGAGATTGCAAGGTATTGCCAAGATCAGTCATACCCGCCTGGATCAACCACCAAAGAAAAGAAGGCAATGAGAAGAGTATCCCAGAGGTATACAATCCTAGGAGGAGTGCTCTATACGAGAAGTCTAAGTAGAATCTTACTCAGGTGTCTTGATGAAGAAGAAGCCGAGTTGGTGCTGAATGTCGACTCTGAAAATTCGACGGGGTCCTCTCCTTTTCAGGGAAGTCCGTGAATCCAGATCGTCACCTCATGAGGGGATGATAAAATAAAGGAATAAAAACATCGGAAAGCAACTCTCACCTCGGTCCCACACTCACATTGATCCCCGAACTTTCATCCCTTGGCGTCACTCGATCACCAAAGAGACGGTTCGGGTCATGTGGGAGGAGGGTGAGAAGAAATAAACGTGGTCGCCAGAAACCGTGGGTTCCGATTTATAGAATTAAAATGAAAGATGACCGTGTGTACCTTAGCGTGAAGAGTGTGAGTTTAAGCTTCTCCTTCTTCGGCCGGCCGATGAAGAAGAGTCCTCAACGTGTGGGTGCTTGATATTCTGTGCAACTAGACAAATAAACAAGTGAAATAGACAATTAGAACTAGACAAAGTGGAGTATATGTAAAGAGAATGACATAAAACACACAATTGACTAGAAACTGACCGGATTCGGGTTATCTCTAACCCCATTTTTTTATTTTCGGAATAACAGAGTAAAAGTAATGCAAAAAAATGTAAAAAAATGATAGGAGGATGTAGACTCACTAAAAAAAGATATAGGAAAAATAACATAAATATTCTGAGTTGAATAGAGAAAGATATGGCCAAATCTGTGTTGTCGAAAAAGCCGAGTAGCAGTGCAGGATCTGCCAGGCGCGACTTTGCTTCTGCGCTCGTCACGACCAGCCCCGACCTCGTAATCAAGTTCCGTCGATTTTAAACTCAAGAAAACTTGGAGAGGAAGAACTTTAATGAAGAGAGCTCAGGCAGCAGACGTCCACACACTTCTGTAGAGGCCGAATAAGAGAGACTTGGCAGATCACCTGCAGAACAGCCTTCCTCTCTCTTGAACCGACTTTTCTCTCTCTAAAAACTCGAAATTCTCTCTCTAAAAATCACAAAATCAATGTAGGAGGGTGCTAGGACGTCTTGAGATGCCTGGGGAGTCGTGCTCATGCCTTTGGAACGACCGGAATCAGAGTCCATTTATAGGAGAACGAGCAGTCTTATCAGAGCTAAAAAATAGGGTCTATGCGCCCCACTGAAGGGCGCATGTGCCCCCCAGTGAGGGCGCATGGCACTATTCCTGAGGATAATGGTCTTATCTCTTCCGTCTGTTCAGCGGCAGAGTCCCGGTGAAAGACTGGTTCCCACGTGTCTCAAAGGTGGGGCGCATGTGCCCCCAAGTGAGGGCACAAGGCCACGTGCCTCACTGGTAGGGCGCATGGCCATGTGCCCTAGGTCCCGGGCGCATGTGACCAGGAACCCGGGCGCATGGGACTGGTTTCGCGCGTCCTTCTTCCGGAAGCCATTGCGAACACTCCCGGACTCGGAATTCAACGCCGTTTGTTGCGTTGGAAAGATAACAGGCCGAAGAAGCTTTCTATAGCATCGGATCAGCCATCACACCCTCCAAAACTTCAGAATTTTATCTGGAAGTTAGGGCAATGAACAGAAGGTCCGATATAGGTCAAAATGACTTCGACGGCAAACCGGAAAGGCACGGAATGCAATGAAACTTGTTCGGGGTGTGAATATGACCATAACCTTCAATGCATGATCATTAGGCATTGGTCATTCAGCCAACTTCCGTGTTTACACGATTTACGTGCAGCCTTCGCTCGGAAATTACGGCTTTCTGCGGAAAACATCGGAAAACATCCGATTTTGTTCGGCGAAGCTCCAAATCAACTTAAAAGGACCCGGCATCATCATATGATCAATCATACATGTTACCCTATAAAACATGAGTTTTATGCTCTGAATTAGGCGAATTTGGCGTGTCTACAGCTTGCCTCGCCTTGATGTCGGCTTTGTAAGGGAGTGGCATGTAATGAAGCGGAGTGATTCGTAGTAAACCGACCAAATCCAGGTGGAATCCAAGCCGATCAAAGGAAGAAGGTTAGAAGGATTCTAGGTAGGGAACTTTATTTTTGCACGTGGCATCTACCACTTGAGGCTTGACAAACCCCAAAGACCGATGAATTATCTCAAATACCAGCTTTTTCTTCACAAAAAAAGTTGCATATTTCAAAATTTCAAAAAAAATGCATATTTCAAAAAAAAAACAAAAAAAACAAAAACAAAAAAATACATATATCAAAAACAAAAAAAAATACATATTTCAAAAACCCAAAAAAATGAATATTTCAAAAACCCAAAAAAATTGAATATTTCAATAACCCAAAAAAATTGAATATTTCGAAAATTCAAAAAAAAAACACATATTTAAAAAATCCAAATAAATCGAATACCTTTGAAAATCCAAATGATTGTTTTAAAAAAAAAATCCAAAAAAATTTTTTTTTTTTTTTGCTTAGTCATGATCATTGCCTTAGTTGCATCCATGCTTATTTGATTGTCATGCATATTTCCATTTCTGCATTGCATATCCTTCTACTTTAATTACCTTGTTAAGAAGGCTCTCCTCTTTGACCTAAGTCAAAGTTGACCATAATGGGCAAAGGGAAGAGTCCTGATGAAGATCTAATCAACTTCTGTCAAGTGTTACAGGCATTTCAATACAGGAGAGGAGAGTATTCACACCATGACAGGTAAGTTCTCTCAATCCTTTCATTTCATTTTAAGTCATTGTTTTATTCCACCTTGTTAAGAAGGCTCCTCCCTTTGACTCAAAATCAAGGCATACGATATACAGGCAAAGGGATGAGTAATGATAAAAATTTAATCATTTTCATTAAGTGTTTGCAGGAGCTGAAGAAGCAAAAAGAGAAGGGCAATCAGGTACATTTTTTTCTGAAAAAAAAAAAATATTTTGGCCTCAGGGCGCATGTGCCCTCATCTGGGGGCACATGGCCAGGTGCCCCACCCCAGGGCGCATGGCCAGGTGCCCCCGATCGGGGGCACATGGACAAAAAAATTCGAAAATTCAGAAAAATCTCAAAAATTTAGAAATTGTCTATAATGTTAAAAGTGACATTTTTTCTAAAGGAACCATCATCAAAAACTTTTTTTTGACCTCCAAATGATGGTTCTAATAGTAAAATCTTCAGTTGATCATTTCAGAAACAATCTGATTCATATGACAATTCTGTCTGTTGGGTACTAACAAGAAATGTGCAGGCAACCTTTTTAGTCCTAACAGGTGAATTGGTGAGATCAATGTTCCCCAAGGAACGTCATGCAAACCTTGCAGCGAAGAGGAAGCACCACCCAGCTGAACATTCTTATGGTGTTGTATTCCGTCAAAAGGGAAGACAAGGATGGACCGAGAGATGCTGATGAACCAGGCGGTCGATGCAGCTTACCTGAAGATTTCATCCTCAGCTTCTCATCAATCTCACATCACATCACCACCATCACTTCATTTTTGCACTTCACATCACTCCTACCATTTGGTCACCTAGTTATGTTAGGTCCATTTTATACATATTATATGCATTAATGTTGAAGACCTTGAGAGTGAAGATGACTGGGCCCGAGGTCCCCTTCAACAAAATCTACGACGGCTTGGTCATTTCTTCACACTCACGGATAAGCCAAAATTGAACATTGGAGGGACGATGGTTCCTAATCAGGTGTCTTGACCTCCAATAGACAATCTATTTCTTCAACTATTTTCTACATAATTTTCTATGTTTTCACATCCATCTCCTTTTCATTCTTCATCATTACTAATTTTATCCCTTCATGTTTTATTCCTTTCTTTTTTGTTCCACCATGTTTTATTCTATCATTTCTTTTATCCCACCGTGGTCGCCACAAAGCTGTCGACTCTGAAAATTCGACGGCGTCCTCTCCTTTTCAGGGAAGTCCGTGAACCCAGATCGTCACCTCAAGAGGGGATGAGAAAAGAAAGGAATAAAACTCGGAAAGCAACTCTCACCTCGGTCCCACACTCACATTGATCCCCGAACTTTCATCACTTGGCGTCGCTCGATCACCAAAGAGACGGTTCGGGTCATGTGGGAGGAAGATGAGAAGAAACAAACGTGGTCGCCAGGAACCGTGGGTTCCGATTTATAGAATTAAAATGACCGTGTGTACCTTATGGGGTGTTTGGTTACGTGATAATGACCCCTTTTTTTTTAATTTTTGAAAATTGTAGTGAAAGTGCTCTCAAAGTTTTGTTTGGCCCGTTTTTTCGTTTTTTATTTTAAAAAAGTTTTCCATCGGAAGGGCAACGTAAAAAAAAAAAGTGGTGGAGACCACTTTTTTTTTTGAAAGTGAAACGGCGTCTCGGTGTCTCCTCCCCCGCCCGTCGCCGGCACCGGCGCTGCCCCCCCCATGGAACGGCCCGAGCTCCTCTGCTGCCGCGACGGGAGCCGCCAATTCACCTCGGAGAAGCAGGGCAAGGGCGGCGGGGCGGCCTTCGCCGTGGAGGACCTCCTCGACTTCTCCCACGAGGAGGGCGGATTTTGCGGCATCGACGACCTCTGCTTCGAGGCCGCGCTCGACGGCTCCACCCTCACCACCCTGGACAGCACCTCCGACTCCTCCTCCGGCTCCGACTCCAATTTCAACGGCGACTTCGCCCGCCGGGGCTTAGCCGACGCCGGCCTCTCCGACGGGCTCTCCGTGCCGGTACGCACAGAGCCGCCCCCCGCGTCTCCGTTCATTTCCCCCCTTCCTATTAGATCGACCTTCCATTTCCGCTTCCGGGCTCCAGCAGTGATTGATGGAATCCTCGTCGATCTCGATCTCGGCTATTGGAAAGATTCGACTCGAACTCCTCGGTTCCTTCGTCGCCGGGGGGGACGATCGCTTCCGAGCCAACGCTACGCATTTAATTCTCGGATTTATGGCTCCGTAAACGCCACAATGTGCAATCCGCAGCGCCGAATCGAAGCAACACTTCCGGATTATTGAATTTAATTACCGTGATTTCCTCGTTTTACTTCCCCCAGAATGCGCACACAGTTTTAAGGAGTTGACTGTGTTCCTCCCGATGCAGTCGCGCCCGCGAGTTTCTGAATTTCCGGCGAGTTCTTCCGGGCATCATCAACTCGCTGAATAATCAACGCGATGATTTTATCAATCATACAATTGCATGTTAACATACAATTCCCTCCCGGCCCTCGCGAAGTCCTCGGCGGTCTCCTCATCCCAGCGGCAGCATCCTCATCCCGGCGGCCTCCTCATCCCGGCGGGGACGGCGGCGGTAGTGGCTGCAGCGGCACGTCCCCGGCTCTTCTCGCTGTGGCGACGGCGGCAACCTCTCTGCCCTCTTCTTCAAGGGTTTCCAACCTTCCGGCTGAGGTAATAATATTTTTACAATTAATAAAAATGGCACAATGCTATGATACTAAATAAGGTCCACCTAAATTGTAATTATATATTTTTAGTTGATTGAATTTGACACGAATATTTTGTCATTTCTTTGATCTTCTAAATTTCTAAATTTGTATGACATGAAATACTTGTTTTTTGATGTTTATGAAGTTGATGAAAATTGAATTTAAAATGCTACCAAACACCTCATTATCATTTTTAAAAATTAAAATATTTTTGCCAAACACATTCATTGTCACGTTTTCACTTTTAAAAATTATCTTGTTTGGTATTATATTTTAATTTTTTATCATGAAACCTTTTTAAAAATTAAAATGCAACCAAACACCCCATTAGCGTGAAGAATGTGAGTTAAAGCTTCTCCTTCCTCGGCCGGCCGATGAAGAAGAGTCCTCAACGCAGTGGGTGCTTGATATTCTGTGTAACTAGAAAAATAAACAAGTGAAAGAGATAATTATAACTAGACAAAGTTGAGTATATGTAAAGAGAATGACATGAAACACACAATTGACTAGCAACTTACCGGATTCGGGTTATCTCTAACCCCCTTTTTTTATTTTCGGAATAACAGAGTAAAAGTAATGCAAAAAAATGTAAAAAAATGATAGGATGATGGATAATCACTAAATAAAGATATAGGAAAAAGAACTGAAAGATTCTGAGTTGAATAGAGAAAGATATGGCCAAATCTGTGTTGTCGAAAACGCCGAGTAGCAGTGCAGGATCTGCCAGGCGCGACTTTGCTTCTGCGCTCATCACGACCAGCCCCGACCTCGGAATCAAGTTCCGTCGATTGTAAACTCAAGAAGACTTGGATAGGAAGAACTTTGATGAAGAGAGCTCAGGCAGAAGACGTCCACACACTTCTGTAGAGGCCGAAGAAGAAAGACTTGGCAGATCAGCTGCAGAACAGCCTTCCTCTCTCTTGAACCGACTCTTCTCTCTCTAAAAACTCGAAATTCTCTCTCTAAAAATCACAAAATCAATGTAGTAGGGTGATAGGACGTCTTGAGATGCCTGGGGAATCGTGCTCATGCCTTTGGAACGACCGGAATCAGAGTCCATTTATAGGAGAACAGAAGACGTTATCTAGGCTAAAAAATAGGGTCTATGCGCCCCAAAGCTGTCGACTCTGAAAATTCGAAGCGGTCCTCTCCTTTTCAGGGAAGTCCGTGAACCCAGATCGTCACCTCAAGAGGGGATGAGAAAAGAAAGGAATAAAGCTCGGAAAGCAACTCTCACCTCGGTCCCACACTCACATTGATCCCCAAACTTTCATCCCTTGGCGTCGCTCGATCACCAAAGAGAAGGTTCGGGTCATGTGGGAGGAGGGTGAGAAGAAATATACGTGGTCGCCAGGAACCGTGGGTTCCGATTTATAGAATTAAAATGAAAGATGACCGTGTGTACCTTAGCGTGAAGAGTGTGAGTTTAAGCTTCTCCTTCTTCGGCCGGCCGATGAAGAAGAGTCCTCAACGCGGTGGGTGCTTGATATTCTGTGCAACTAGACAAATAAACAAGTGAAATAGACAATTAGAACTAGACAAAGTGGAGTATATGTAAAGAGAATGACATGAAACACACAATTGACTAGAAACTGACCGGATTCGGGTTATCTCTAACCCCCTTTTTTTATTTTTCGGATAAACAGACTAAAAGTAATGCAAAAAAATATAAAAAAATGATAGGAGGATGGAGAATCACTAAACAAAGAGATAGGAAAAAAATCAGTAAGATTCTGAGTTGTATAGAGGAAGATATAGCCAAATCTGTGTTGTCGAAAAAGCCGAGTAGCAGTCCAGGATCTGCCAGGCGCGACTTTGCTTTTGCGCTCGTCACGATCAACCCCGACCTCTGAATCAAGTTCCGTCGATTGTAAACTGAATAAGACTTGGAGAGGAAGAACTTTGATGAAGAGAGCTCAGGCAGAAGACGTCCACACACTTCTGTAGAGGCCGAAGAAGAAAGACTTGGCAGATCACCTGTATAACAGCCTTCCTCTCTCTTGAACCGACTTTTCTCTCTCTAAAAACTCGAAATTCTCTCTCTAAAAATCACAAAATCGATGTAGGAGGGTGCTAGGATGTCTTGAGATGCCTGGGGAGTCATGCTCATGCCTTTGGAACGACCGGAATCAGAGTCCATTTATAGGAGAACGAGCAGTCTTATCGGAGCTAAAAAATAGGGTCTATGCGCCCCACCCCTGGGCGCATGCGCCCTGGTGCTGGGCGCATGCGCCCCACTGAAGGGCGCATGTGCCCCCCAGTGAGGGCGCATGGCACTATTCCCGAGGATAATGGTCTTATCTCTTCCGTCTGTTCAGCGGCAGAGTCCCGGTGAAAGACTGGTTCCCACGTGTCTCAAAGGTGGGGCGCATGTGCCCTCAAGTGAGGGCACAAGGCCACGTGCCTCACTGGTAGGGCGCATGGCCATGTGCCCTGGGTCCCGGCGCATGTGACCAGGAACCCGGGCGCATGGGACTGGTTTCGCGCGTCCTTCTTCCGGAAGCCATTGCGAACACTCCCGGACTCGGAATTCGACGCCGTTTGTTGCGTTGGAAAGATAACAGGCCGAAGAAGCTTTCTATAGCATCGGATCAGCCATCACACCCTCCAAAACTTCAGAATTTTATCTGGAAGTTAGGGCAATGAACAGAAGGTCCGATATAGGTCAAAATGACTTCGACGGCAAACCAGAAAGGCACGGAATGCAACAAAACTTGTCCGGAGTGTGAATATGACCATAACCTTCAATGCATGTTCATTAGGCATTGGTCATTCTCCCAACTTCCGTATTTACACGACTTACGTGTGGCTTTCGCTCAGAAATTACGGCTTTTCGCGGAAAACGTCGGAAAACATCCGATTTCGTTCGGCGAAGCTCCAAATCGAATTTAAAAGACCCGGCATCATCATAAGGTCAATCACACATGTTACCCTATAAAACATGAGTTTTATGCTCTGAATTAGGCAAATTTGGCGTGTCTACAGCTTGCCTCGTCTTGATGTCGACTTTGTAAGGGAGTGGCATGTAATGAAGCGGAGTGATTCGTAGTGAACTGTAATGGAATGTAAGTGAACGTAGATGAATGTAGTGGAATGGAATAGTGATGAACTGAAAAGGTGGCATCAAGGTGTAGATATAGACACGCTTATCTACCTGATCCAGCAAAATAAATCTCTCTAAGTATTCTAGATCGCTTTCATGTTCTATCAAAACCTCATATAATTGACTGGTAAAAGACATGCCCTTGGCACGAGAGATGAAAAAGTAAATGATAAGGGATAAAAGGATGTAGCCAACCCTCAGCGTGGTGAGGAGTCCTCGAATTCGTAGGTTCATCATCAGCCAGCAACCCGAACTTTGCGGTGTTCTTGTACTGTGATGGGCTAAAGTTTGTAAAAGAGAAGTTGATCTTGAAATGAAAATAATACCAATCCATCATATTTAGAATCTCAAGTTCATTCAAGTTTCACCAAAATACTCAGTTTAATTCTGAGTGGAAGAACCTCAAATTCTAAAAGGGTTCGTTTTAAACAAAACAAAATTGCTCGGGTATCGTGAAAACCATGAATCACGCTCTAGCAGAAAACTCGATATTCGGAAAACGACAAGACAGATTTAAGCCATAGTGGGATTGAAAGATAATGGTGAGATAGCATAAAATGATGAGAAAGAAGAATAGCAATGGGATGACAATTGCCATGACACGGTGGGTAAAATAAAAGACACAGTGGGATAAAAGAAAGGACAAAATAAAACATGGTGGAATAAAAGAAAGGAATAAAACATGAAGGGATAAAATGATAAAATTAGTAATGATGAAGAATGAAAAGGAGATGGATGTGAAAACATAGAAAATCATGTAGAAAATAGTTGAAGATATAGATTGTCTATTGGAGGTCAAGACACCTGATTAGGAACCATCGTCCCTCCAATGTTCAATTTTGGCTTATCCGTGAGTGTGAAGAAATGACCAAGCCGTCGTAGATTTTGTTGAAGGGGACCTCGAGCCCAGTCATCTTCACCCTCAAGGTCTTCAACATTAATGCATATAATATGTATCAAATGGACCTAACATAGCAAGGTGACCAAGTGGTAGGTGTGATGTGAAGTGCAAAAATGAAGTGATGGTGGTGATGTGATGTGAGATTGATGAGAAGCTGAGGATGAAATCTTCAGGTAAGCTGCATCGACCGCCTGGTTCATCAGCATCTCTGGTCCATCCTTGTCTTGCCTTTTGACGGAATACAACACCATAAGAATGTTCAGCTGGGTGGTGCTTCCTTTTCGCTGCAAGGTTGGCATGACGTTCCTTGAGGAACATTGATCTCACCAATTCACCTGTTAGAACTAAAAAGGTTGCCTGCACATTTCTGGTTAGTACCCAACAGACAGAATTGTCATATGAATCAGATTGTTCATGAAATGATTAATGGAAGATTTTACTATTAGAACCATCATTTGGAGGTCAAAACAAAGTTTTTGATGATGGTTTCTTTAGCAAAAATGTCATTTTTAACATTATAGACAATTTCTGAATTTTTTAGATTTTTATGAATTTTTTGAATTTTTTTTCCATGTGCCCCCGATCGGGGGCACCTGGCCATGCGCCCTGGGGTGGGGCACCTGGCCATGTGCCCCCAGATGAGGGCACATGCGCCCTGAGGCCAAATTATTTTTTTTTTCAGAAAAAAATGTACCTAATTGCCCTTCTCTTTTTGCTTCTTCAGCTCCTGTAAACACTTAACGAAAATGATTAAATTTTTATCATTACTCATCCCTTTGCCTGTATATCGTATGCCTTGATTTTGAGTCAAAGGGAGGAGCCTTCTTAACAAGGTGGAATAAAACAAATGACTTAAATTAAATAGGGGTAAGGGTTAAGAGAACTTACCTGTCATGGTGTGAATCCTCTCCTCTCCTGTATTGAAATGCCTGTAACACTTGATAAAAGGGGATTAGATCTTCACCATGACTCATCCCTTTGCCCATTATGGTCAACTTTGACTTAGGTCAAGGGGAAGAGCCTTCTTAACAAGGTAATTAAAGTAAAAAATGGATATGCAATGCAGAAATGAAAATATGCATGACAATCAAATAAGCATGGATGCAACTAAGGCAATGATCATGACTAAGCAAATTTTTTTTTTTTGGATTTTCTTGAAAACAATCATTTGGATTTTCAAAAGTATTCATTTTTTTTTATTTTTGAAATATTCAATTTTTTTGGGTTTTTGAAATATTTAATTTTTTTGGGGTTTTTGAAATATGCATTTTTTTGGGTTTTTGAAATATGCATTTTTTTGGAGAAAATGCTGGTATTTGAAATAATTCATCGGTCTTTGGAGTTTGTCAAGACTCAAGTGGTAGATGCCACGTGCAAAAATAAAGTTCCCTACCTAGAATCCTTCTAACCTTCTTCCTTTGATCGGCTTGGATTCCACCTGGATTTGGTCGGTTTACCCTACCCAAGGGGTTTAAGGAGGAAGAGTATAGAGGAAGTCCTTGATAGGGTTTGAAGATGTTGAGAGGGATTTCTCTACTCTCACTCAAATTACCCATTGGGGTTCGGCCTCTTTGGGTTTTTCTTTCTTTTTTGCTCTTTTCTATGTGGCACATATTTGGACAGGTTTTTGACCCGTAGGGACATTGCCCATCTTTTAATGCCATTTGCCTTGACTATCATTCTGGGTACTCATTCAGACAGGTTGATCATTTTTTTTCTAACCTGAGGGGTTCATTGTCCATCTTTTGGCACCCTTTTGTACCCTCTGAGACGGCCTCCTACTAGGGTGGGAGTGTTTTCGATACTACCCCTCTCTAATCTTCTCTCCCTATCTTGGACCGAGTAGAAGAGAATAGGGTAAGGGTATTCCTTCCATTTCTAAATTTCTGCCTTGCCTTTCGCAAGTGTCGGGTTGTCTGGATTCTAGGATCGGGAAGTGTTGTGTGTGTAGGATGGTACCTACCCTTGACTTGTCACGAACAACCTAGGATCGATGACTTGAGATTATATACCAGTGATTTCTCCATTTTTATGGAAAGTACTTTTTGAGGTAAACTCCATTCCAAGGATGATTCAATTTTTCTCCATCTGCATTAGTCAATTCATATGCATTACCTGGATACTTTTCAGTGATTACAAAAGGCCCTTCCCAGTTAGGTTGCAACTTGGAGCGGGGACCCCCCGGCTTAACGAATATGCGTTTGACTACCATCTCACCGATTTCGAACTTTCTCTCGACCATCCTCTTTTGATAAAACCTTTTGAGTCTATTCTGATAAGTCCGGGCATGCTCGGCGGCGGCTAGCCTTCTTTCATCCAAGAGTTCAAGCTGTGCAAGGAGAGATTCTCGTCTCTCATCAACAGGAATATCCTTGTCGAGCTGAACTCGGAGAGATGGAAGTAATACTTCGTAAGGGACCATTGCTTCCATCCCATATGCCAAAGCATACGGGGTTTGTCCAGTGGGAGTCCTTACAGAAGTACGATAAGCCCATAGAGCATCTACAAGCTTATCAGGCCAGTCGGCAAATTTGCTAGACTTACAAGATTTCTTGATGATTTTGATTAAGGTTTTGTTGGTGGCTTCTGCTTGACCATTGCCTTGAGGATAGTATGGTGATGAATGATGCAATGAAATGTAATACCTGTTGCAAAGATCACGCAGATCTTGAGAAAGAAATTGTGGCCCATTATCGGTGACGATGTCGCTGGGGATCCCGAACCTTGCCAGGATGTTGCGCTTGATGAAGGAGCAAACTGTTGACGCTTTAATCTCCACGAATGCTTCCGCTTCAGCCCACTTTGTGAAGTACTTCGTTGCCGTCAGAATGAATGATTTTGAGCGCATTTCGGAGTTGAGGTCACTCAAGGGGCCAATGATATCAAAAGCCCACATGGCGAAAGGCCATGGGGCATGAATTGGATGATGGGAAGATGCGGGAGAGTGAATCTTGTCGGCATGGAGTTGACATGAATGACAATGCCGGACAAAGATGGAGCAGTCTTCTTCTAGAGTTGGCCAATAATACCCTTGTCGGATAATTTTCTTAGCAAGGGCTTGGGCATTCACATGACCACCACAAACTCCAGAATGTGCTTCTTTCAGCACCAACTCGGCTTCTTCTTCATCAAGACATCTGTTTATAGGGCGCCTGGTGCCCTGTATACAGGGCGCCAGGTGCCCTGTTTATAGGGCGCCTGGTGCCCTGTTTATAGGGCGCCTGGTGCCCTATTTATAGGGCGCCTGGTGCCCTATAAGTAGGGCGCCAGGTGCCCTTATACACAGGGTTTTGCCCTCTTTGAAATGTGCCAAAGACCTTAATATTTCCGGAAAACTCGGTTCTCTTGAAAGGTTACTCAAATATACTTCATGAAAACAAGAATTTAAGCTCTTCAACTAGGCCAAAATTGCGTGTCTACAACCTTGAGCGTGAAGATGACTGGGCCCGAGGTCCCCTTCAACAAAATCTACGATGGCTTGGTCATTTCTTCACAATCATGGATAAGCCAAAATTGAACATTGGAGGGACGATGGTTCCTAATTGGGTGTCTTGACCTCCAATAGACAATCTATATCTTTAACTATTTTCTACATAATTTTATATGTTTTCACATCCATTTCCTTTTTCATTCTTCATCATTAACAATTTTATCTCTTCATGTTTTATTCTGTCCTTTCTTTTATTCCATCATGTTTTATTCTTTCCTTTCTTTTATCCCACCGTGTCTTTTATTTTATCCCACCGTGTCATGGCAATTGTCATGCCATTGTTTCTTCTTTCCCATCATTCTATGTTAGTCCCACCATTATCTTTCAATCTCACTATGGCTTAAGTCTGTTTTGTCGTTTTCCGAATACTCGGTTTTCTGCCAGAGCATGATTCATAGTTTTCACGATACCTGAGCAATTTTATTATGTAGAAACGAACCCCTTTAGAATTTAAGATTATTCCACTCAGAATTAAATTGTGTATTTTGGTGAAACTTGAATGAACTTGAGATTCCAAATATGATGGATTGGTATTCTTTTCATTTTAAAATCAATTTCTCTTTTAAAACTTTAGCCCATCACAGTACAAGAACCTACGAATTCGAGGACTCCTCACCGCACTGAGGGTTGGCTACATCATTTATCCTTTATCCTTTATCTTTTATCTCTTGTGACAATGGCTTGCCTTTTACCAGTCAATTATATGAGGTTTTGATAGAACATAAAAGCGATCTAGAATACTCAGTGAGATTCATTTTGCTAGATCAGGTAGATATGCGTGTCTATATTTACACCTTGATGCCAACTTTTCAGTCCATCACCATTCCATTCCGCTACATTCATCTACACTCACTTACATTCCATTACAGTTCACTCCGAATCACTTCGCTTCATTACATGCCATTCCCTTACAAAGCCGACATCAAGGCGAGGCAAGCTGTAGACACGCCAAATTCGCCTAATTCAGAGCATAAAACTCATGTTTTCTGTGGTAACATGTGTGATTGACCTTATAATGATGCCGGGTCTTTTAAAGTTGATTTGGAGCTTCGCCAAACGAAATCGGATGTTTTCTGAAGTTTTCCGTAAAAAGCCATAATTTTCGAGCGAAAGCCACACATAAATCATGTAAACACGGAAATTGGCTGAATGATCAATGCCTAATGATCATTAATTAAAGGTTATGGTCATATTCACATTCCGGACAAGTTTTGTTGCATACCGTGCCTTTCCGGTTTGCCGTCGGAGTCATTTTTACCAGTATCGGATCCTCTGTTCACTGTCCTAACTTCTGGACAAAATTTTGAAGTTTTGTAGGGTGTGATGTCTGATTCAATGCTATATAAAGCTTTTTCGGCCAGTTATCTTTCCAACGCAACAAACGGCGTCGAATTCCAAGTTCGGGAGTGTCCGCAATGGCTTTCGGAAGAAGGACGCGCAAAAACAGTCCCATGCGCCCGGGTCCCTAGTCACATGCACCTGGAACCCAGGGCACGTGCCCATGCACCCTACCATTGAGGCACGTGACCTCGTGCCCTCATTTGAGGGCACATGCGCCCTACCCTTGAGGCACGAGGGAACCAGTTTTTTACCGGGACTCTACCGCTGAACGGATCGAGCGGATAAGACCGAATTTTTCGGAAAAGATGAGATGCGCCCCTTCCAGGGGGCGCATGTGCCCTGGGGTAGGGCGCAATAAGCCCTATTTTCTAGTCTTGATAAGATTCGTCGTTCTCCTATAAATAAACTCTGTTTCTGGTCATTCCAAAGGCATGAGCACGACCCCCCAGGCATCTCAAGACATCCAACCTCCCTCCGGCATTGATTTTGTGATTTTTAGAGAGAGAATTTCGAGTTTTTAGAGAGAGAAAAGTCGGTTCAAGAGAGAGGAAGGCTGATCTATAGGTGATTTGCCAGGTCTCTCTTCTTCAGCATCTACAGCAGCGTGTGGATGTCTGCTGCCCGAGCTCTCTTCATTAAAGTTCTTCCTCTCCAAGAATTCTTGATTCCGAGGTCAAGGGCTGATTGTGACGAGTGCAGAAGCAAAGTCGCGCCTGGCAGAGCCTGGACTGCTGCTCGGCTTTTTCGACAACACAGATTTGGTCATATTTCTCTATTCTAATCAGAATCCTTCTGTTCCTTTTCCTAACTCTTTTTTACGTGATTCTCCATCCTCCTATCATTTTTTTTACAATTTTTTGCATTATTTTTAGTCTGTTAATCCTAAAATAAAAAAGAGGGGTTAGAGATAACCCGAATCCGGTCAGTTTCTAGTCAATTGTGTGTTTCATGTTATTTTATTTACATATACTCCACTTTGTTTAGTTTTAATTGTATTTTTCACTTTTTTATTTGTCTAGTTGCACAGAAGATCAAACACCCACACGTTTAGGACTCGTCTTCATCGGCCGGCCGAAGAAGGAGAAGCTTTAACCCACACTCTTCACGCCAAGGTACACACGGTCAATTTTATTTCCTAAATCGGAACCCGCGGTTCCTGGCAACCACATGTCTTAGTTTCCTTCTTCTCACCCTTATCCCACATGACCAAACCGTCTCTTTGGTGATCAAGCGACGCCAAGGGATGAAAGTTCGGGGATCAATGTGAGTGTGGGATCGAGGTGAGAGTTGTTTTCCGTGTTTTCTTCCTTTCTTTCTCATCCCCTCTTGAGGTGACGATCTGGGTTCATAGACTTCCCTGAAAAGGAGAAGGCACCGTCGAATTTTAAGAGTCGACAACTATGAATGGGAGATTCAAGGGTTTCTGAATCCCTAGCAATGTGTGGAGAAAAATTCCCTAGGGGTTATGCACGTGGTACTCTGATGGGAGGGTGGTGGATTGGTGTGCGAGTTGAAGAATGACACACATTGGGGTGAGTAGGTGAAGTAACATGGCAGGACTGTCCAGGTGGGGTTATGGTAAGAGGTCGAACTGCCGATTGGGGAGGTGAGGCAGCTCTGTTGACTTTGGCTGGACCTTGATTGACAGGTGTCTTGCCCTTTGCTAGGGACTGCACGATTGAGAAAGATTTAGTATCAAGGTGGAGAGATAGACCCTGGAGGAGTTGCTCCATGCTAAAGGGAGCAGGCTGATGAGTGGGATCTTGAATTTTGGGTTCCTTGACAGCATTAACTTGGCCCTCTGGTTGGAGCATGGGTTGTTGTAGAACGTAGTGACCCGTCTTGTGTTGGGAGAGAGAGCCCCACCTCGAATGCCCTACGGATCGGAACAAGTCTGGTACCCAATGCAAAAAGCTAATGCAAAAGTCAAAGTGGAGGGTAAGAGGAGAAGAAGCAATCAATGTGAACAAGCATGAAATGAAAGAAAGTTATTAAATAAAGCAAGGAAGAGTATGCAAATAGGACAAGTAATTAGAAACTAGTAACTAAAAGGTGGTTTACACGGGAACTAGCTTGTGATGGAGTGTCTAAGGTGCGAAAATTCTGAAGTAAAGGTAAAAGGGATGGTCCATGCGGAGACCAATTTGAAAATAGGGTGGCTCTCACGGGGGCCAAGTTTTGGAAAGGTTCATGCGGGAACTGGTTTTTGAAGGAAAAGGGGTGGTTCACACAGAAACCAGTTTGTTTGGTTGAAAAAAATAAGGAAGGCCACGTGGGGCCAATCTAAAGTGGTGCAAAGGGGTGGTCCAAATGGGGACCAATCTGAAAGTGGCGTTCAAGCGAGAACCGATTTAGAAAAGGGGGTTGGTTCACACAGGAACCGGTTTTTATGAAGAAATGGGTGGTTCACGCGAGAACCAGTGTAAGAGATGATAAAATGGAAATAGGGCCATGTGGGGCCAATATGATGGTGCTGCATAGAGGTGTTCTATGTGGGGATCGATCTGAAAATAAGTTGCTTCATGCAGGAACCGAGTTGAAAAGAAGGTTGGTTCACGCGGGAATCGGTTTATAAGAAAAAATGAGTGGTTCACACGGGATCCGAGTTGAAATTAAAAGAAAGAAATTCAAGTCCACATGGGGGAAAATCTTAAATAAAGAGTAAACAGCAATTTTTAAAGGTAAATGAACATGATAAAGGTGAAAGACAAGCCGGTTCGTACGGGAACCAAGTCAAAAAACAACTAGTTGCAGGAATCAATCAAGCTAGCATGGTTAAAGACATTGGTTGTCCCACCATGGTCACCAAAAAGCTGTCGACTCCAAAAATGGGTCTGGATCGGCACCTTAAGAAAAGGTGATGATAGAACAGGGGAAAGAGAGTGAATCTAAAAACACTCGAAATGCTATAAAATCCTCACCTCGGTCCCACACTCACATTGATGCCCGAACTTTCACCTCACGGTGTCGCTCAAGCACCAGAGATGGTTTGGGTCGTGTGGGAGGAGAGAAAGGAGTAGAAAGACTTAGAACATAAATAAATAAATTATGGTCGCTAGGAGCCGTGGACTCCGCTTTATGGAATAGAAACAAGAGATGACCATGTGTACGTTAGCGCAGGAGATGATATGTGAGTTCAACCTTCTTCCTCTTCGGCTGGCCGATGGGGGAGAGTCCAACTGGTGCTAGCTTGATCAATCTGTGCAACTTATAAAAATAAAACAAGTGAAGGGTTGATTAGACTTGAGAGAAATGTAGAAACTGAAGGAGAAAGATAAAAGAAAGAAGCAATCAGAATTGAACTCACCGGATTTGGGGTGAGCCTTAACCCTTTTTTTTGAATTTTTGGTTATGTAAAGATAATGCAAAACTAAATTAAAATGACTTAAGGATACTATAAATGAAAGATAAGAAAGACTTACGGAGTAGAGCGGCTTGGATCGGAGCCGGGACGAGCAAAGGAAACCGGTCCGGGTGACCTGTCCTCGGATGGGTGCTGTCTGGTACAACTTTGGTGCAGAAAATTCTACGGCTTATCCTGATGTCTAAATCGAGTTATGTTTGTTTCTATGGATGGATAACTCGGAGGGGAAGAGATCTTTTGTTGATGACTTCTCCGGAATCCATCACTACAAGCCTGTAAAAATTCTGAAAGTGGATGGATAGGAAAAACAGACCCTGGATGTATGCCCTCGGTGCAGCAATCATCACGGCCAAACAGTAAGTCAGAATTGAATGCCTCCAGCTTCAAATGAAAGAGAACAAGGAAAGGAATAATTTATTATTTTTTTACTTTTGCAGAAGATTCCCCTAAATTTTTTTAGAAGCCAATGAATTTCGGTGATGTAGAGCGCACGGATCAGGCCTTGTTCCTCACTTCGGCTTCGGGATCGATCCCTTGATGTCGGCTTGAATTTGAACATCGGGATGGCCTTAGGAGGGAGCTTGGATGACCTCAGGATGAGCTAGTGCATAGGTGGTAACCTTGGGTCATTGGGAATAGCCCTTAATTTATAGAGATGGAGATCCGGGTGTAAAATAGGGAAACTGGCCGACCGTGCCCTCCACCTGAGGGCACGTAGATCGCGCCCTCACCCTAAGGGTGCGGTCAGCACGCCCCCACCTCGGGGGTGCATTTGACGTTTTATTTCTAAAAAAATTTTGAAAGCTTCCAAAAATTGCTAAAAAATTTGGTTGATAAGATGAACGCGCCCCAGACTCGGAGGCGCGGTCAAAATGAATGGGTTTTAAAGGGGGAAACTTCATAAAAACTGGTTTAGAAGGTGTGTAAACCGGATTAATTTCCAGTTCTAAAACCGACCGCACCCTCAGTCCAAGGGTGCGCTGACCATGCCCTGGGTCTGAGGGTGTGCAGGCCGTGCCCTCACTGTGCCGCACCCTCTCTTTTCAAGGGGGGCAAGGGTGTGATACACTCTCTCTCCTACATGTGTGTTCTGCGAGCCATAACTTGCAAACGGGACGTCTGATTCGGCTCCCATTTGTTATGTTGGAAAGAGAGCCTTCAACCGCATCTCCTCAAGTTGGTAAACCAGCCGGCATAACTCCAGAGACATTCTCATGGGGCTTTGATTACCAGTTTACCCTCCCTCAGATAGCCAAAATCCGAGGCGGTAATCTAAAAAGGCACAGTTTCGATCGAGGAATCTTGGGTCAACTCGGGATAACTTAAAATGATAACTAAACAATTTTGGAATGATTGGAAAACTTAAAATCATCAAAAACTCTGAGATTAACCTTGTAAACATGAGAAGATCCTCGAAAAAACCAAGAATAATCTGGAAACCCTAAAATCGACCGAAACAGCCGTGTGGCCCCAGTTTATGACAATGTACGGCTAGGATCGAACCGGACGACCCGAAAAGGTGCAGTCATGACCAGAAAGGCCTAACACGTGGTCCTGGATAGCCGTGTCAACACGGATCGAAAAGCCATACCGAAAAGCTGTTATCGACCGACGCCTACTGAAATGACTTGTTGGAAACCCCGAATGTTGCGAAACTCACACGGTACATCTAAGACCTTCAATTATGGACTATTTAAGGTAAGTCATTGAGTAGGCTTCATGTTTTTATGATTAATGCGTAGCTCTCGCTTGAAGGTTACAGCATTACTTCGGAAATAACCGGTCCATTCTCAACTTACGGGGGTCTCCACCAACGCCCTTAGCTCATTTCTACAAGGCGATCCAGATCAAATAATGGTCAAATAATGGGTATCACTCATGGAATAGGAGTCTGGGGCTCCGAATCAGGCCAAATTGGCATGTCTACAGCTCTCTCCAACAAGCCATCCTCCCTCCCTCTCTCACCCTCCTTCCGACGATAGCAGCAGCAACAACATCTAAATAAGGCATCGGTGACCTGCTTCTCCAAACAGTAGCAGTAAGAAGGAGAAATCCTCCTTCTCCTTTCATCGTCTGTACTATTAGGAGCAATACAACAACCATTTGTGGTCTATCCTTCCTTCTCCAGTAGGGCTTGCATTAAGAGGAGAAGAAGAATGAGAAGAAGGCTTTCTCCTTCACCTACATAGCAAGCTCCTTTTTGCTCCCTCTGTGCACTGCCTCCTTTACAACAGTAGTAGCAACAACTGCTTAGGTCCCTGTGCAGCCTCCTCTCTCCAATAGCAAGAGGAGCATCAAGGCCTGTGTGGCCTCTCCTTTCTTCTCTAGCAATAAGTGCTCACCAAAGAGAGGAAGAAGAAAAAGGATCCTATTAACTCCCCTTCCATCTATGATAGAACCTGCAACAGAAAGGTAGGATAAGCTTTGAAGGACCATAAGGTACATTTTTTTGCAAAAAAGAAAAAAAAATTCCTCAGGGCGCATGTGCCCACATCTGGGGGCACATGGCCAGGTGCCCCACCCCAAGGCGCATAGGCACGTGCCCCCGATCAGGGGCACATGGGCCAAAAATTCAAAAAATTCTCAAAAAATCATAAATTGTATAGAATGTTGAAAATGACATTTATGCTAAAGGAACCATCATCAAAAATATTGTTTTGACCTCCAAATGATGATTTTAATAGTAAAAACTTCAGTTGATCATTTCAGGAAAAATATGCTTCATATGACAATTTAGTTTGTTGGGTACTAACCAGAAATGTGCAGGCATCCTTTTAAGTCCAATAGGTGAATTGGTGAGATCGGTGTTCCGGAAGGAACGTCATGCCAGCCTCGCGATGAAAAGAAAGAGAGTGCCATCTGATCAAGTATTAACATGGTGCTGATGAATCAGGCGGTCGATGCAAGTTGATAAACCATGCCTGAAGACTTCACTCAGTTTCACATCAATCTCACATCATCACCAGCATTCCATTTCGCATTTCACATCACTCCTACCATTTGTCATTTAATTATGTTAGGTCCATTTAATTTGTATTATATTCATTGATGTTGAAGACCTTGAGGGTGAAGATAACTGGGCTTGAGATCCCCTTCAACAAAATCTACGACGGCTTGGTCATTTCTTCACACTCACGGATAAGCCAAAATTGAACATTGGAGGCATGATGGTTCCTAATTAGGTGTCTTGACCTCCAATAGACAATCTATATCTTAAACTATTTTCTACGTAATTTTCTATGTTTTCATATCCATCTTCCTTTTCATTCTTCATCATTACCAATTTTATCCCACCATGTTTTACTCTTCTCTTTTATCCCACCATGTTTTATTCTTTCCTTTCTTTTATATCACCGTGTTTTTTATTTTATCCCACTGTGTCATGTTTTTCATGCCATTGTTTCTTCTTTCCCATCATTCTATGTTAGTCCCCACCATTATCTTTCAATCCCACTATGACTTAAGTCTATTTTGTTGTTTGCCAAATACTCGGTTTTTCTGCCGGAGCGTGATTCATGGTTTTCACAATACCCGAGCAGTTTTGTTATGCTTAAACAAACCCTTTTAGAACTTGAGGTTATTCCATTCAGAATTAAACTAAGTATTTAGGTGAAACATAAATGAACTTGAGATTCCAAATATGATGGATTGGTATTCTTTTCATTTTAAAATCAATTTCTCTTTTAAACTTTAGCCCATCACAGTACAAGAACATCGCAAAGTTTGAGTTGTTGGCTGATGATGAACCTACGAACTCGAGAACTCCTCACCACGCTGAGGGTTGGCTACTCCTTTATCCTTTTATTTTTCATCTCTCGTGCCAATGGCATGTCTTTTACCAATCAATTATATGAGGTTTTGATGGAACATGAAAGTGATCTAGAATACTTAGTGAGATTCATTTTGCTGGATCGGGTAGATAAGCGTGTCTATATCTACACTTTGATGCCACCTTTTTAGTCCATCACCATTCCATTCTGCTACATTCATTTACGCTCACTTGCATTCCATTACAGTTCACTCCGAATCACTCTGCTTGCCATTCCCTTACAAAGTAGACATCAAGACGAGGCAAGCTGTAGAAACGCTAAATTTGCCCAATTCAGAGCATAAAACTCATGTTTTATAGGGTAACATGTGTGATTGATCTTCTAATAATGTCGGGTATTTTAAAGTTGATTTGGAGCTTCACTGAACGAAATCAAATGTTTTCTGAAGTTTTCCACACAAAGCCATAATTTTCAAGTGAAAGCCACACATAAATTGTGTAAACACAGAAATTGGCTGAATGACAAATGCCTAATGATCATGCATTGAAGTTTATTGTAAGATTCACACTCAGAACAAGTTTTGATTCATACCGTGTCTTTCCGGTTGGCCGTCGGAGTCATTTCGATCAGTATCGGATCTTCTGTTCACTGTCCTAACTTCCAGATAAAATTCTGAAGTTTTGGATGGTGTTATGTCTGAGCCAATGTTATATAAAGCTTCTTCGGCATGTTATCTTTCCAACGCAACAAACGGCGTCGAATTTCGAGTTCGAGAGTGTCCGCAATGGCTTCCGGAAGAAGGACGCGCAGAAACAGTTTCATGCACCCTAGTCCCTGGGCACATGTGCCCTAGACCCAGGGCACGTGGCCATGCACCCTGCCCCTAAGGCACATGGCCTTGTGCCCCTGATTGAGGCATGAGGAAACCAGTTTTCAATCAGGACTCTACCTTTGAGCAGATCAGATTGAATTTTTTGATCGGATCGGACCGAATTTTTCGGGTGGATAGGATGTGCCCCCACTTGGCACATGCGCCCAGCACCAGGGCACATGCGACCAGCACCAGGGTGCAAGGTGCCCTATTTTTTAGCACGGATCACGACGGTCATTCTCTTATAAGTTGAGGCCGATTCCGGTCATTCCAAAGGCATGTACGCGACCCCCGGGCATCTCAAGATATCCAAGCTCCCTCCTACATCTATTTTGTGATTTTTAGAGAAAGAATTTCAAGTTTTTAGAGAGAGAAAAGTTGGTTCAGAAGAGAGGAAGGTTGGTATGCAGGTGATCTGCCAGGTCTCTCTTCTTCAGCTTCTACAGAAGCGTGTGGATGTCTTCTGCCCGAGCTCTCAACATCAAAGTTCTTCCTCTCTAAGTCTTCTTAAGTTTGCAATCAATAGCACATGATTCTGGGGTCGGGGCTGGTCATGACGAGTGCATAAGCAAAGTTGCTCCTGGCAGATCCTAGACTGCTGCTCAACTTTTTCCATAACCCAGATTTGGCCATATCTCTCTCTATTCTTATCAAAATCTTTATGGTATTTTTCCTATCTCTTTGTTTCGTGATTCTCCATACTCCTATCATTTTTTATATTTTTTTCATTATTTTTAGTCTGTTAATTCGAAAATAAAAAAAGAGAGGTTAGAGATAACCAGAATCCGGTCAGTTTCTAGTCAGTTGTGTGTTTTATGTCATTTTATTTACATATACTCTACTTTGTTTAGTTTTAATTGTCATTTTTATTTATTTGTTTGTCTAGTTGCACAGAAAATTAAGCACCCACGCGTCGAGGACTCTTCTTCATCGGCTGGCCGAAGAAGGAGAAACTTTGACCCGCATTCTTCGCGCTAAGGTACACACGATCAATTTTATTTCATAAATCGGAACCCGTGGTTCCTGGCGACCACATGTCTTAAATTCTCTACTTCTCATCCTCCTCCCACATGACTCGAACTGTCTCTTTGGTGATCGAGCGACGCCAAGGGAAGAAAGTTCGGGGATCAATGTGAGTGTGGGACCTAGGTGAGAGTTGCTTTCCGTGTTTTTCTTCTTTTATTTCTTATCCCCTCTTGAGGTGATGATATGGATTCACGGACTCCCCTAAAAAGGAGAGGCCCCATCAAATTTTCGGAGTTGACATCTAGCAAGTTTGCCGACTGGCCTAATAAGCTTATAGATGCTCTATGGGCTTATCGTACTTTTGTAAGGACTCCCACTGGACAAACCCTGTATGCTTTGGCATATGGGATGGAAGCAGTGGTCCCCTATGAAGTATTACTTCCATCTCTCCGAGTTCAGCTCGACATGGATATTCCTGTTGATGAGAGACGAGAATCTCTCCTTGCACAGCTTGAACTCTTGGATAAAAGAAGGCTAGCTGCTGCCGAGCAAGCCCAGACTTATCAGAACAGACTTAGAAGGTTTTATCAAAAGAGGATGGTTGAGAGAAAATTCGAAATAGGTGAGATGGTAGTCAAACGCATTTTCGTTAGGCCGGGGGGTCCCCGCTCCAAATTACAACCTAACTGGGAAGGGCCTTTTGTAATCACTGAAAAATATCCAGGAAACACATATGAATTGACGAATGCAGATGAAGAAAAATTGATTCATCATTAGAATG
Source organism: Cryptocoryne crispatula var. balansae (assembly GCA_036172225.1). Taxonomy (NCBI): domain Eukaryota; kingdom Viridiplantae; phylum Streptophyta; class Magnoliopsida; order Alismatales; family Araceae; genus Cryptocoryne; species Cryptocoryne crispatula. The sequence goes on from CM069934.1 coordinate 11,791,987, forward strand.
GAGTTTACCTCAAAAAGTACTTTACATAAAAAAATGGAGAAACAACTGGTATAATCTCAAGTCATCGATCCTAGGTTGTTCGTGAGAAGTCAAGGGTAGGTACCATCCTACACAAACAACACCTCCCGATCCTAGAATCTAGACAACCTGACACTGGCAAAAGGCAAGGCAGAAATCTAGAAACGGAAGGAGTACCCTTACCCTATTCTCTTCTACTCGGTCCAAGATAGAGAGAGAAGATCAGAGAGGGGTAGTGTCGAAAACTCTCGCCACCCTAGTAGGAGGCCATCTTGGAGGGTGAAAAATAGTGCCAAAAGATGGGCAATGAACCCCTCAAGTATCTAAAATGATAGTCAAGGCAAAAGGCACTAAAAATGGGCAATGTCCCCACGGATCAAAAACCTGTCCAAATATGTGACACATTGAAAAGAGCAAAAAAATAGAAAATACCCAAAGAGGCTGAACCCCAACAGGCAATTTAAGTGTGAGTAGAGAAATCCCTCTCACCATCTCCAAACCCTATCATGGACTTCCTCTATACTCTTCCTCAATAAATAGCTAGGGTAGGGTAAACCGACCGAATCCAAGTGGAACCCAAGCCAATCAAAGAAAGAAGGTTAGAAGGATTCTAGGTAGGGAACTTTATTTTGCATACGGTATCTACCATTTGAGTCTTGACAAACCCCAAAGACCGATGAACTATCTTCAATACTAGTATTTTCTCCACAAAAAAATTGAATATTTTCAAAATCCAAAAAAAAATCAATATTTTAAAAATCCAAAAAAAATGAATATTTCAAAATCTGATAACATTGAATATTTAAAGAAAACCAAAACAATTAAATGTTTCCAAGAAAATCGCCCAGAAAATGCATCTTTTTTTTAGCTTAGTCATGACCATTGCCTCAGTTACATCCATGTTTATTTTTCTATCATGCATATTTCTATTCTTGCATCGCATGTCCATTTTGACTTTAATTACCTTGTTAAGAAGGCTCTTCCCTTTGACCTAAGTCAAAGTTTACCATAATAGGCAAAGGGATGAGTCGTGGTGAAGATCTAATCTCCTTTTATCAGGTGTTTCAGGGCATTTCAATGTAAGGGGAGAAGATTCTCACCACGGCAGGTAAGTTCTCTCAACCCATACCACCATTTCATTTAAGTCATTTATTTTATTCCACCTTGTTAAGAAGGCTCCTCCCTTTGACTCAAAATCAAGGCAAATGAAAAACAGGCAAAGGGATGAGTAATGATGAAAATTTAATCATTTTTATTAAAGTATTTGTAGGAGTTGAAGAAGCAAAAGAGAAAGGCCATCAGGTACATTTTTTATTTTGCAAAAAAAAATGCCCTAGGGCACATGTGCCCTCATTTGGGGGCACATGGCCAGGTGCCCCCATCCCCCAGGCGCATAGGCACGTGCCCCCGATCGGGGGCACATGGACCAAAAAAATTCAAAATTTTCAAAAAAATCTCAATAAAAAATTGTTCATAATGTTGAAAATGACATTTTTGCTAAAGGAACCATCATAAAAACTATTTTTTTGGCCTCCAAATGATGGTTATAACAGTGAAAACTTTAGTTGTTCATTTCGGGAACAATATGCTTTATATGACAATTTCGTCTATTGGATACTAATTAGAAATGTGCAATGCAATTTTTTTAAGTCCAACAGGTGAATTGGTGAGTTCGATGTTCCGGAAGGAACGTCATGCTAGCCTTACGACGAAAAGAAAGGGAGCACCACCCAGTCGAGTATTATCATGGTGCTGATGAATTAGGTAGTCGATGCACGTTGATGGAACATGCTTGAAGACTTCACTCAGTTTCACATCATTCTCACATCATCACCATCATTCCATTCTACACTTCACATCACTCCTACCATTTGTCACTTAGTTATGTTAGGTTCATTTAATATGTATTATATGCATTGATGTTGAAGACCTTGAGGGTGAAGATGACTGGGCCCGAGATCCTCTTCAACAAAATCTACGACGGCTTGGTCATTTCTTCACACTCACGGATAAGCCAAAATTAAACATTGGAGGGAAGATGGTTCCTAATCAGGTGTCTTGACCTCCAATAGACAATTTATATCTTCAACTATTTTCTACATAATTTTATATGTTTTCGTATCCATCTTTTTTTCTTCATCATTACTCTTTTATCCCACCGTGTCTTTTATTTTATATCACCATGTCTTTTATTTTATCCAATCGTGTTTTTTATTTTATCTCACCATGTCATGTTTGTCACACCATTGTTTCTTCTTTTCCATCGTTCTATGTTAGTCCCACCATTATCTTTCAGTCCCACTGTGGATTAAGTCTGTTATGTCATTTTTCGAATAATCAGTTTTCTGCCAGAGCATGATTCATGGTTTTCACTCATGGTTTTCACGATACCTTAGCAATTTTGTTTTACATAAATGAACCCTTTTAGAGCTTAAAGTTATTCCACTCAGAATTAGCTGAGTATTTTGGTGAAACTTAAATGAACTTGAGATTCCAAAAAGGGGTTAGGGCTAACCCCAAACTCGGTGAGTTTGTTTCTAATTGCCTTTTTAATGTTAATGTCTTTATAGTTAGTATACTTCACTCAGATCTAATCTTTCTTTCACTTATTTTCTTGTCTTCCTGTTTACTAGTTGCACAGATATATCAAACAAGCAGTGGTTAAAGACTCTTCTTCATTGGTCGGCCGAAGAAGGAGAAGGTTGAACACGCATACCCGTTTCATGCTCTATGGTACACAAGGTCATCTTTTATTTAACTCACATTATCTTTAATTTAAAGTGGAGCCCATGGCTCCTGGCGACCACTCTTCTTCATCTCTATCTCTACTTCATCTTCTCTTCTATTGTTGATTCCTTTTAGTTTATTTTGCTCATTCTTCTCTCACACAACCTGAACCATCTCTCTGGTGCTCGAGCGACACCGAGGGATGAAAGTTCGGGGATGAATGTGAGTGTGGGACTAAGGTGAGAGTTTTCCCCTTTTCCCTCACCCTTTTCGAGGTGTCGACGTAGGACCCATTTTCAGAGTTGACAATTTCCAATCCATCTAAATAGTACCTCCGCAAGTCCCTTACAGCCCCTCTGAGGCCCTATTTACCCACTACTAGAACAAGGAAACAAGTGCAAAATGGTAGGTCTTGCGGGTTGCAAAAATAGGCCTTGTTGGCCCTTGAAGTGCAAAACAGGCCCTTCTGGCCCATTAACTTGAAGATTGACCCATTATGCCATTGAGAGCTTGAAGACTGGCTGGTTGTGACAACAAGACATGAAGTTGGCCCATTGGGCCTTGGACATAAAAAAATTACTTAATTAAATTTTATATGTGAAAAGCTAAACTAAATAAGAAGTTAACATCACCAAGTGGGTGCTCCACCTTGGGCAGCACATCTGACTTTACTCTGGAATGCTGACCCGAACGTAGGCAGTGGTCAGCTCCCATTGCAGACGATCCTTCCCAAGTTGTGATGAGTTATAGTACTTGTTGCACCGTATGAGTAAATTCCACGCCAATCGGAAAATAAGGTGGCATACTGCCGAAATTTTTTTGGTCTCATGGGACTTTACATCATTCAAAGGTCATGGACATTTACAACTTCAAACTTGGACAATAGGGGACATGGCACATCAAATTCTAAATCATATGTACACTGACATGAACAAGTGCCGAGTCAATTACATATAACCAGGCATTGATGCTAGCCCGACGAACTAGATGTAATGCAAACCGAACTGGATTGAACATAAGCAAGTGAAATATGAAAAATAACTTAAACCAACTTGAAAATATACCTTTAATAGGTTCTTAAAACCTAAACATTCAATAAAAAGCAAGATTTAAAACCAAACACTTAAGCCATGGAATCAACTTTTTAAATAAGAAAAAAACTAAATGAATAAAAAAGAACCAAAAAGAACACATAAAAAATACTTCAAAGCATCTAAAATCCACCTTAAAACATGAAAAATCAGATCTTGTAATAATATGAAATTGAACTTAATCAAGTCAAACCAAAAATCTGAAAACACTTAAAACATATTGAACACATTCAAATTAGTATTAAATATCAATCAACTCAAGTAAACAACATAAAAGTGAAGTATCAAAACCAAATAAATCAAATTGTCCAACCATCTAAAAATTCCAAACTCAAGAAAAAATAAAACAAACTCCAACCAACTGAAGTAAAAACAACCAAAACCAAACAATTTAAACAAAATCAAAACTCAACAAATTCAAAATTCAAAATCAAACTCAAATTTGAAATCTACACTTCAAACCAAACATAAATACCAATCAATTTAAACAAAATCAAAACTTAATAGATTCAAAATTCAAAACGAAACTCAAATTTGAAATCAACACTTCAAACCAAGCAAAATTCAACTTCACACTAAAAAAAATAAACTTTTCAACAAAATAAATAACAAACTTGTTCACATCGCATCAGACTTGAAAGGTCAAAGTCCTTTGTGATATTTTTGTACTGTGGAGGTGCACGCACTCAATAAATAGATTGCTATGGCAGCTAATCTAGGGTGTTTGAGTAGTTGCTTAATTTAAATGAACATAGGATATGTTGACTCTGAAAATGGGTTCTAGGTCAACGTCTCAGAAAAGTGAAAAAAAGGGAAAAGAACTGTGGTCGCCAGGAGACGCAGGCTTCAAAATTGAATAAATGAGAATATGGAGTACTTGAGATATGTGACCATGTTTACCTTAGCATGGGAGATGTGAATGTGGGTTCAACCTTCTTCTTCTCTAGCCGGCCGATGAAGCAACATCTTTAACCACCACTTGCTTGATATACCTGTGCAACTAGAAGACAAGAAAGTGAGAAAACAAGTGAGACAAATATAAGAACTGAGTGAAGTGCTATAACTTCAAAGAAAAGAACATAACGATGACAAGGACTCACCAGTGTCGAGGTTAGCCCTAAGCCCTTTTTTGATTTTTTTGGATTAAACTTGATAATGCAAATAAATAAAAATGATGCTTAAAAATAAATTCTAATGATGCTAAGAATGATTATAAATTATATGAGAATGAATATTTTTAAGAAAACAAATGTGATTGAAGATGACACAACCTAGGCAAGGTGGCAACTGAGTCAGATAGATTCAGGGTCTACTGGTGCGACTTTGATGTAGAAGCCTTCATGAGTAGTACAAATGTCAGAATATGCTCATTTTCTTTTGAAAGAAATATAACTCACGAACGAATGTTTTATGTGATAAGAAGATTATCTAGATCCTTTAGGAAAAGTCTAAAATAATCCTATAACTCAGATGACAGAAAGAGCAAATCCTAGAATTGTTTGCATGATGTTGGTGAAGATAGTGATACGAGCACCACAGAGATCAAAATTAACTGATTCTTGTTTCAAAAAAAAAGGGAAACTTACTGAGGAATAGTTTATCTAAAGTGTGTATAAGTAAATCTATCATGAAGTAGGCAAATTTTGACTATGAATAAGATGGCAGAGAGGTGTGGAATCTGGATCCACTTGTGTTGTGCCAGTGCATAATACACCACAAGCCAAGGAGATGTTGGGATTGATCCTCATTTGTTGGATATATAAGATAACTCGACAAGGAACACTTCTTTTAAAGTAGGCTTTGCTAGGAGATACTCGTGGAAGTCTATGGAAGCTGGTGAATAGAAAACAACTTGATGGAGCGCATATTGACTTCTCTCTTGCTTTAGACCGACTTCCTTGCACTAGGATGAAGGGAGGACAATTTGGGGATTTTGGACAAGCCTAGGGTTTCTGGAGGATGAAGAGAATTCAGCTGGAGGATGGAGATTCCTCTTTTAGATTGTTCAAATTAGTCCCATTTAGAGAGGATGTAAAACAAGTAAAAAAAATAGCAAGTTCTGCTATACCTGACCATAGGTTGGATTGCCACTATTTAATGATGATAATTTTCACCATGAAGCTTCTATACATTTACCCAAATGATTCAAAGGGATAAAAAACCTAGACCACCCTCTTATGTTTTAAATATGTAACCACTTAAAAAGGGAAGAGATCTATGTTGACTTCAGAAACGGGTTCCGGATCGGCACCTCAAGATAAGAAGGTGAAAGATAGAAGAGGGGGAAAAAAGGGGGGAGTGAATCAAAAGACACTCAGAAAGCGGTAAAATGTCCTCACCTCGATCCAACACTCACATTGATCCCCGAACTTTCATCTCACGGCGACTGAAATGACTTCTCGGAAACCCTGAATGTTACGGAACACATGCGGGACTTCCGCGACCTTCAATTATAGACCATTCAAGGTCGGTCATCGAGAAGGCTTTGTGTTTTTACAGTTTACGTGCGGCTCTCGCTTGAAGGTTACGGCAATATTCCGAAAATCATTGGTCCATTCTCAACTTACAAGGGGCTCCACCAATGTCCTTAGCTCATCTCCACGAGATAATCCGGATCAGATAACGGTCAAATAAAATATATCTCCTGTGGAATAAGAGTCTGGGGCTCCGAATCAAGCCAATTTGGCGTGTCTACAATCTAGTCTAAAAATAGTAGGTTTTGATATACAAAACCACATTTTAAATTGCCACCATTTGATGGTGCTAATTTTCAACATGAAGCTTCTAGACACTTACCCAAATGATATAAAGAAAAAAAAAACAAAGGGGATGTCATGACCTTGGTCGGGACCATGCCCAAAGGGCTGGGAATGCAGGCCAATGGTCTTGATCAGGGGGGGTGTGGACAGAATGGCGTGACTGACTTTCGAGGGTTGCTGCAAACAAACAAGAGATCAGAATTCAATGCTATTTCTTAAAAATAAAAGAAGATGAGCTGAAGAATCTCCTCCTCTAATAATACAATATTGAAATATCTTTGCATTTTATGCATGGATGCTAAAATATGACGGATGGCGGCAATCAAAAAGATCTAGTGGCAACTGGAAATATGTGGCATGACCTAGAAAGCAATCAGTGTTCTAAAAACTTGATCATAAACATCAATGATTATTCATTAGGCATCGGTCATCATGGTGGTTCATCTTTATTTATAATAGTCCAATAAAATATGTTGCTAATGGAATAAGATCCTTATATTCCAAATCAAGCCAATTTGGCATGTCTATAGCTTGCCTTGCATTGATGTCGACTTTACAAGAGAACGGTATGTAGCACATCAAAGTGAAATGTAAAAAATGTAGTGAAATGAAATAGATTGTAATGTGTGGGAACCTCGATTAAAAAAACTTTCTCTTGATGAAGTGTTTTGAAAAGTGCTTTGTTTTTGTGTGTTTGAAATATTGACACCCGAGTTTTCTAGCAAAATAGGTGATAACATATAAAGATACTAGATAGTCAGGTGATATTAATAGAGTATAGAACTGAGGCTTAGGTTCTATGAAACTATTTTTACCCCTCTCCATTTGATGGTGCGAATATCCGATGTTCATTTACATCAAGCAACTACTCGAATACCCTTGATTAACTACCATAGCGATCTGTTTGATGAGAGTGTGCACATCCACAATATGTAATGAACACAAAGAGCCCTGTCCTTTCGATGCCGATGAGATGCAAATAAGCTTGATTAAATTTTATTTGATGTTGTTTTATTTTTTGATTTGAAATGTTGATTTTGATGTGGTTTAAAATGTTGATTTCAAGTTTAGTTTGATTTGAATTTGTTAAGTTTTGATTTGGTTTGTTTTAGTTTCTTTTATTTTAAATGGTTGAAATGAATTTTAAATGTGTTGAACAATTTGACTTGTTTAAGTTTAGTTGACTTGTATTAAGTCAATTTCATGTGGTTTTATATCGGTTGATGTTTTAATACCAATTCGGGTGCACTCGGTATGTTTTAAATGTGTTAAAGTTTGGTTCAAATTGATTAAGCATGAACTTCATATTATTAATGATTTCATTTCACATGTTTTGAGGTAAATTTTAGATGCATTAATGTGATTTTAATGTGTCCTCTTCAATTGGCTGTGAATTATTTGATTTGCACTTGCTTAAGCAATTGAATTCCGATGGATTAAGTATATTAAATCAATATTTCTAGATTGTATTAAATCTGATTTTTGTTGAATGTTAAGGATTTAATGATCTATTTTAAGTGTGTTTTAAGGTTTATTTGAGTGTGTTTTCAGATCTGGTGAAGTTAACTTCAGATTTAGTTAACTCTTGTTTGGTTTGCATCATATCCGGTTTGTCGGGCTAGTGTCAATGCCCAATCACATGCAATCAACTCAGCACTTGAAATGTTTATTGAATATTCATGTCCATGTCAGAATACATCTAATATGGCAGTTCATATGCCATGTTCTCCACTATCCAAGCTGAATATGTCAATGTATATGTCATTCCCATGGTGTAAAATCCCACTTGACCAGGAAAATTTGGACAGCATGCCACCTTATTTTCTGATCAATGTGGAATTTTTACCTATCCTACATGGCATAGTCCTTTGACTTTCCAAGTAGTGGAAAGGTCCATCTCTAGTGGGAAGCATGTCACATGCCTATGCCTAGGTTAGCATACCGAAAACGTGTCCAGACTAGTTGCCCATTGGAATGTCCAATTATGGACTAACTCCTTATTTAATTTTGGCATTTCACCCTCAGATTTAGTTAAGTTTTATTTTAAATGTCCAAGGCCCAATGGGCCAGATCAATGTCTCTTGGCATAATAAGGCTAGCTTCGTGTCATGTCGGCCCGGTTGGCCCAATTCAAGCCTCATGTGGCCCTAGCGGCCTGTCTTGAGCTTCCATGGCCAACAAGGCCAATTTTGAGCTTCCATGACCAACAAGGCCTGATTTGCACCCTGTTTGTACCGGAATTGGGAGCCACCATCTTAGCTCTTGACCCATCATGTGAGCCAAGGGGATCAGGTTGTCACCCCCAACCCGGTCCTTACAAGGACCTGCTATAGCCTTGATTGGATCAGGACCTATTTTGACTTCAATCCAGCACTAGTTTTAGGATCGAACCAGCACCTGTCTTGAGTCTCAAGCCAGCACCTGTGTTTAGCACCTGTTCTTTCTGTAACAATAGGCTAGATGGTCCTTAGAATGACTAGAATGGGCTGGTTTAGGTGCTTTCTGGGAGGTCTGGAAAGGGGAACTGCACAAGGGGCAGGTTTAGGACAGATTCGGACTAATTGGGGCTGCACAAAGGGCACGAAGAGTGAGGGCCCACTCGAGTAGTCTTGGCCCATTCAGCAGATTCCGAGAGTCTCCAAGTGTTGACCTTCACTCTTAGCTTTAATGGGAATGAAGAATAGGTGTTTTGGGTTCTACTTATGGGGTGCACAAAGAGCTAACAGGTCCAATTTTTTTGTCTGCACAGGTATTGCTGCAGGTGGCCGGTTAGGTGCTGGTTTAGGAGCTGTCAATGGGTTGACTCCCTTGACCATTTAGGTGCTGTGTGGAAGGGTCAGCAAAGAAGCACACAAGTATCTGATTATGTGGTACTTTGATAGGCCAAACATGGGCTGAAAGGGAGCTTATGTTTGGATGCTGCTCAGGTGGGCAGAACATGGGCTACTTGGATGGCCAAATAGGGAAGCCAAGGGGTTGCTCAAGGGAGCCTGATTGAGGGGATCAGACAATGGCTGATTAAGGGTAGGATTAAAGTCACTAAAATGTAAATGATTAAGGAAAGAAATGGGGTGTTTTATGACCTGTTTAGGTGACCATTTGAGGGGTCAAACAGGGGTTGGTTTTAAGGCCAGCAGAGGGGCCTGATTTGGGTGTTTTATGAAGTCTGTCCAATTAGGCAGCAAAGAAAGTAAAACATGGCCTGATTAGGGAAATGTTAAGGAGCCTAATTGGCTGCTAGAGAAGTGGAAACAAGAGGCCTGATGTTGGTGATAGCATGGGGCTGTTTGGAGATGGCCAAAGAGGCTGTTTACAGGCATCTATGGGCTGTGCGCACATGGGCAAACAAGCGGGTCAGAATTAGGACAGAAAGGGGTCTGAAATGGGTGCTGAATTAGAGTGATCATGGTGCTGTAGATGGAGGAATTGTGAATGGCCAAAGAGAAGGCCAAGGATAAGAGAAGGAAGAGGAGAGAAATAAATTGAACTGCACTCTTTTCTTTCTCTACTCACCTTGTTTTTTTTTGGTACTGTAAATAGTGCTGAAGATGGGAGGGTTGTGTGCCCTTATTCTTCTTATTTTTTATTCTTCACCTTGGTGTGCAGGTACTGCAGGAGACTTGAATATGCTTGGCTGCTTCTGGAGGCCGCACAGAGGGTGGAGAGGCCAGCTGCTACTGAAGATGGGAATTGGTGCAGAATTTGCTGCAGACTAGCGCACATTTGTTGCAGATTGTGCTGCTGCTACTCCAATGCTTGTTATCCTCCTTCATATTGTCCCTATTATCCTTCTGCAGGTGCTGAAGCTTTCTGATGAAGATGGAACACCAGAGAGGAGGAGGGAGATGGCTGAGGTTCAACAAAAGCTGATGAAGGGAGAGAGAAGCAGGGCTGGTGCACAGGTGAGCTGAGCTAGGGGTGGCTAGTTCGGCCTGAGCAGGGGATTTGATAGAGGATTGGTGCTCCATCTGAAGATGAGGATTAGGCTGAGGGGTTCAGAGTCCTAATGTCTAAAGAGTTCTATTTTTACAAGACTTCTAATTGGGAAAAGGAGACTCAACCATCTAATGGGTGTAGGATGACATCTGGCACACCCTTCCCTATCTTTTAGGTGATTGTGTGCACACACTAGGTAAACATGGGCTGAATTTTGACCAAATAATGGTTAGGATAGAGCCGAGATGACAAGGCTCAGATGGGATCGAAAGAAATGTATATCCTACAAGTCAATCATATATGATATGATTCAACATTTTTAAAAATATCTCATTCAATTAATTAGGCAAATCTTCATTACAAGCTCTTATAAGATGTGAATATCATAATGAAGTATTTGATAAAATGTAATGATGATTAAATCATGATGAGATCATGATAGTGAGATTGATCATCTTGAAGTATTTGATCTAAATGTTCCTAGTCATAAGATACTTGAGACGGGACATCAAGGATCCGAATAGACTAATGTATGTGATGTCTTCTCATATGTTGGGGATGACAGGTGCTCATTAGTCGAATTAGTTTACTGAACTGACCGAATTAGAAACCCTGAATGATATCTCACCAAACTATCAATTAGGGTTTTCTATCATTGGTTGAACATTTGACCTGAGTCGCCAAATATGCCTTGTAGGGTGGAATTTGTTCTTTGACCATTGATTTATCGATCACCGTTTAGATGGTTCAGTATAACAATGGATCGAGAACAAGGAAAACTTGATAGAGATAATTAAGCGGACAACAAGGAATCATCCACTCTCGGTAAGTGAGAATGAATGTCCTATGGGATAGTACTTTAAATCCTTGGCCAAGGTCGAGAGGATAATTGAAAAAAAGTTTTCCAATTGATCTAATTCCGAGTATAAGATCTTATAGAGTCGGTATACTAAGGAGTTGACAGTTAATGTTGTACTCCTTTCTGATCGGGACATTGGATGGATGAGGGTTTATATCCATGCAATAACTGATGATGGAAAGACTCAATGGAGATAAGATTATTCCCATAGCCATTTGGGATCATGGGATGTGACTTGTACCCTTCATGATCAGTAGGCCGATTAATCTGTTATCGGATAAAAAATTAAATTAAATTAAATTAAATAATTCTATTTTATTTAGGCCTAAACTAAATAGGCTATTAGGCCTAGTGAGTCACCCAAAAAAGGACTTATCCACAAGTATAGGGGCAAGGGTGTAATTTATGGAGATTTTGGATTTTTATAAAAAAATGAAAAAATCTTTATAAATAATAATAGTTTCAGCCAAACCCTATCAAGCCAAGAGTGTTAACCATGTCCTCCTTCTCTCTCTAGAAGGCGTCCATGGGCGATGGAGCTTCATTCGGGAACAATTTTCAAGGCCAGCACGAAGGGAGAACCTGTGGTGAACGAAGTTCGTATGGATACTGCTGAAGACCAGACACTTGAATGCTTTGAAGAACTTAAAAATCTAATCTCCATCCTCTCTATAGGATTATATGAATCTCTAAACCCGATTTGATCGGTTTCTGATTTTCGTCACTTAGTTCTGATTGAGACAGATTCTAAAGGAACCCATAGGAATCATTACTTCCATTGCACCCATATTTGATGAATGATTCCTTATAGTGGTATCAGAGCCTGGTTTAAGTCTCGGTCAAAACTGACGTCGAATCGACATTATTTCATTTAATTTATGTGTTCCTGAATCTGTGCAAATGTCTATTTTGTTGAGGCCACCATAATCTGTATGTGATCTAGATAAGAGATTGGTTGGCTGTTGTAGAATCTCATGATATAGGGCTTTCTAACTTCACAAACCATTCGAAGTTTGGATCTCTGCGGCGCATTATATTTTTTAAATAATTTAAAATTGTTTAAAATAATAGACAAATCTAAAAAATTACCAAAAAATGTTAGAAAAAATATGAAAAAATTTATAATATTATTTAACATGTTTTACAGTGTTTAATGACATGTTAGCTGATGTTAAGCCCTATTTACATAGATTCACTTATGTTTAAACTTAAAATTGTTTTAAAGGTTTAATTTAATTAATTAGTGTCTTATTTAATTTTGTAAAATGAGATTTTACAGAATGAAAATTGAGACATTAATTTCTAACTTTGCACAGTACTAGGAATACTTGAATGTTCTAAATAGTTTAGATATGCATGTTTATTTTATATAAATTGTTTATATGTTGTTGTCATGTTATTTTCATGCTATTTATTTCATGAAAATTCAATATGCATGAAATTGAGAATTTCAAAAATATAGTACATAATTTTATGCTGATATATATGATATATTTCATATAATTATCACGTATACGATTTATGTTCATGTGATGAATGTTAGTGTATGTAGGGAGGTGATCATGGACTTGATTGTGCTTGGCTTGTGATTGCTTTTTAACTTGTGTTGGTTATGTTATTAAATGGGGCCTGCGTGTGCCTCCTCTCTCTCTATACAATCTGATTGAACATTCTACCTCCCTCTATTAATGAACTCCCCTTGGTTAAAACCAAGGTTTCTAATTACATTATGTACATTTGCAGGTCTACGTACCCTTAAGCCACTTGTAATAGTTAGAAGCCAGTTCATGGAAGGTCGAAGAGAGGGACCACTTAGAGAAGCACCCTTCTGAAGTGGGAGCATACCAACTCAAGCATCTGAAGCAAGGATTTGCACCTATAGGGGTGCCTTAGGTGCATGCTTAGGGTTAAGTCCATGATCACCTGTTTTTTGTACATATTTGATATGTGGATGTGTGCTACAGGTTATACCTTAGATATATGATTTTCCAAGGTATTATATATACTTAGCACATATTACTGATGAGACTAAAATAAAATCCCTCCTTGTTTTAATTAGGTCAATAAGCGTGTGACATTATGAATGACTCACGTAACCTTCCATTGTTATGGTCTTGATGAGCCAATCTTAGATTGGATGGGTTTGTTGTACTACCACAAGGCACATTCAACAAGGGATTGGTGGTCATAGCTAAGGCATTTGCTGAACCTTTGGGTGGACCATTTGCTTGTCTTTATTGTGCTACCACAAGGGCTATGTGAAGAATCTATTATCATAATGTAACAAGTGAGTTTGACCTAACTAGAGTATATGGCTTGTTGTGCTACCACAAGGTCATAACTCTAGAGGCAAAATGGCTAAGAGTTGCAACTGACATTAGTTGCCTACCTATTAAGTATGGAGTGATTTGTTGTGCTACAACATGGTCATCACCATAAAGTTAATAGGGTCTTAGTCCTCATTAGGATTTCATCGTGATATCCCGACTTTGCATAATGAGGGTTATGCAAATTTGTCGAAAATTAGTGGGAGCATAAATTAAGATGAAAGGCCATGTCTTAATTTTAATGAATGTTTGCAATGTTATATTAATAAAATTATATCTCAGTTTTAAAATACGATGATAAACCACCATTAGTATGGCATACTAAATGCCAAATAGCTTTACGGCTCACACTTCTTAGACCGGTTTAGAACAAAGAGAATTATTCTCATAGTTAACCAATTAACTATCCTACTTGAGTGTCTCCTACACTATCTAGTGATGTGAAAAATAGATTAGATCTTATCTTATAGACAAGATGCATTGTTTGCCTTATATTAGATGTTAGTCTCTATGAGATATAAAATTTTGTAGAGGCCACATGGATAGATAAATATGAGATCTATCATGGCTCATAGTGATGAGCTAACTAAGGGCATGTTAGAATAAATAATACATTTTAATTACTTCTTGTTGGTGAGACCAATAGAAAGAAGTAAAATTATTAGATAGAAATGGAAAGAGATAGTTAAAAGTCAAAGATAGTGGTCAAGATAATAAAAGCCCAAATAAGACATAACATTATTCTACTATTATGATGATGGTAAGTGGAAGAGGAAGTGCAAAGTGTATTGTACATAATGCAATTGTGGAGCTTGAGAAGCTTCATGCATCTAAGTCATTGATATTTACTTGTTTTAAATATACACTTAATAGTATTAGATACTATATGTGTATATCATAATATTAGATACTATGGATACATCTAATGGTATGAGATACCAGATATGCATCTTATATCTATAAGGAGTTGTAGATGATGACAAGTAAATGAAGGCTTAATAAATAAGATGTTGACCTATATATGAAATGATGCAAAAGTTGCATCATTACTAGTGGGAGGTACAATTCTTTAGTAGTTTTATGGAGATGTCTTAATAATTAAGATTGCTATTATATCCTTCAACAAGAACATTATATGATTTCTTGCTTGAATAAATATTGATTTATTCTAAGCCATAGAAATGATAGATGTTCTAAAAGATTGAATGGCAAAGTGTTTGCCACTAGGAGCTTAATAAATTGTTTAATCATATTTGATATGTTAGCTCTCATGTTATGTGTGAATACTCCTTTTAAGAGGAAATGGGTTGATTTAGAAAAATCTACACTTTAGCTTAATGCAAACATGGAGAATGGGTTAATAATGAGTTGTTAGAACTCGTACATCTAGGTGTATGTTAGCCCATAACTAGTAAGGCTAAAGGAGAATATTTTTACTTCATTATTTTTCAAGATGATGTCTCTAGGTATGAATATATGTACTTTATGAAGTACAAATTCGAGACCTTTGAGAAATTATCTGAGATTAAGAATGAAGTAGAGATATTAATGTAAAGAGTATTAGAACTCTTTGATGAGATCAATGAGGGGAATACTTAAGTACATAATTCACATATAATTGAAAGATAACATAATCTAATTTTAAAGGACACCTTTTTGCACATTTTAGTTTAATTGAGTAGCTAAAATGAGATGCGTATAGTGTAGGACAAAATACGGACAATGACAAACTTTGAAAAATTTCCACTCCGTCTATTTTAGGCTAAGTACTCGATATAACCACTTTATCTTAAATTGAAACCTAGTAAGTCTATTCTGACAATTCCATATAGGATATGAAATAAAACTTGACCTTAAGCAAGTTAAGGTTTCGGATTGTCCAACATGGTGAAGTAATATAACCCTAATTAGTTGGAATATAAGACTATGAAGTTAGCTTGTGGGATGTCCTAAGGAAACTTATGGATATTAAATATACCACCCTTACGAATAAGGATATGTGTTGCTCCGCTCGCTATATTTCTTATGGAAAAGTTCTTCCTTAAGAAAGGTAGTGTGAGTAAGATATATATGGAAGATGTTCCAGTCCCACAACCAAAGGACACTTCTATAAAGGTACTAATTATTAATTACACAAGGATAGTTCATAGGTCTTTACTTGTGTCCATTCAACCTAAGAGATATGAGGGACATATCTCTGATGAATGAATTGAGAGATAATATAGAAAGGATATTGATCCTAAGATCTATATTGAACCAATATAAGATATTGATTCATAAATGGTAAAATACAATAAAATCCAATCTAAACTCTATCTATTCTAATCAAGTTTAGAGCTTAATAGATCTACCTGAGGATATAGTATCCATAGGGTATAAATGAATCACTAAAGAATAAATTGGAGTGTATTGGAAGGTAGAGAACTTTAAGGTGAGAATATTTGAAAAAGGGTATCATCTAAGTCAAATGGTTCGCTATGATAAGATATTTTACCTATTCCATGGATTAATCCATTCGAATTTTGATTGTTACACACTATGATTATAAGATAAGCCAATTGGATGTAAAGATAGTGTCCCACTAAGGTATTTTGAAAAATAGGTTTATATGATACAACTATAGGGAATCAAGTCCTAATAACATACAAGTAGAGTGTGTATTTTGTTCAGTTATGAACTGAAACAAAACTTCCCATAGATCGTATATAAGGTTTAATGAGATTAAATCTTATGACTTCGTTATGAGCAAAAAGGGGCCTTGTGTATTTAAGAAGATAAGTGAAAGTGTTGTTACTACTCATTAAGAATGAAGTATGTATGTTATCATAAGTGAGCATAGCTATCAAATTAATCCTTTAAACATAATTGGGTTTTGTGATCTATGGAGATAGATCTAAAAGCAATGCCCAGTTAATGTACGTAGTTATCATAGTCAAAGGGTTTGACATGATAAACTCGAAGATAGGTTTCTTACCTATGTGGTGTGGAGTTGATCTCTCTAAATTGATGTCTTTGTAGACTTTTTGAGAGATAAGGAGATCACATGAGTAGAGTCCTTATGCTTTTGTCATAGGGTCTATCATTTATGTGATGCTATGTATATGACTTGATTAATGCTTTAAGTGTTATAAGAATTCATAAAGAAGATCCATGTCAAAGTCACTATATAGTTTAGAGATATATCATTTGGTACTTGAGAAGCACTAAGAATGTATCTCTATACATTGGAGGATAAGACTTGAAGCCTTGTAGTTTTGCAAACACAATCTTCTAGTCAAATGAGTTTGATAATAAGTCAAAATAATGGTGGTACGATTAGCTATAATGGTTCTATGCAATAGAACGCTGCTAATTCTATAACTAATGTAAGGGAAATTACATAATAGTTGCACACTACTTGAGAAGTAGTCTAGATGAAGATTTTCATCTACATTTAAGATATGGGATTGTCCCAATTTTCTCTGAAAGTGTACCATTATTTTGATAAAACAATGGGGTAGAGCCGATGTCTCATCAGAAGTTTAAAAATTATGTGGTGATACCATATAATCAGAGAGATTGCGGCTTATGAAGATATAATTAAAGATAGAATATCTATTGTTACTAACATTGCAGATCCACAAACTGAAGCAATTACTTAAAGAGTGTTTGAACTTCACCTCGAGCTGATAGAGATCAGTCAGATGGGTGATTGGTTTTAGTGTAAGTGAGAGATTGATACAAATGTATGCCCTACAAGCTAATTATATACGATATGATTCGACATTTTTATAAATATCTCAATCAATTAATTAGAAAAATTTTCATTACAAGCTCTCATGAGATGCGAATATCACAATGAAGTCCTTGATTAAATACAATGATGTTTAAATCATGATGAGATCATAATAACGAGATTGATCATCTCGAACTATTTGATCTAAATGTTCCTAGTCATAGAATACTTGACATGGGACATCAAGGATCTGGATAGACTAGTGTATGCGATGTCTTCTTATATGATGGAGATGATCGATCTTATTGGGCATTAGTGTGGAGATATTGAGATACATATACAGGTGCTCATTAGTCGAATGACTTCATTGAACTGACCGAATTAGAAACGTTGAATGGTATCTTATTGAACTGTCAATTAGGGTTTTCTATCATCATGGTTGCATGGTTGAACCTTTAACCTGTGTCACCAGAGATGCCTTGTTGGGTGGAACTTGTGCTTTGACCATGGACTTATGGATCACTGTTTAGATGGTTCAGTGTAACAATGGATCGGGAACAATGAGAACTTGATGGAGGTAATTGAGTAGACAACAAGGAATTGCCCACTCTCGGTAAGTGAGAGTGAATGCACTATGGAATAGTACTCTAAATCCCTAGCTAGGGTAGAGAGAATAATTGGAAAAAGAGTTTTCCAATTGATCCAATTTCGTGTACAGGATCCTATATAGTCGGTATACTAAGGAGTTGACAGTCAATGTCGTACTCTTTTCTGACTGAGACATTGAATAGACGAGGGTTTATATCCATGCGGTAATTGATGATGGAAAGGCTCAATGGAGATAAGATTATCCCCATAGCCATTTGGATCATAGGATGTGGCTAATATCCTTCATGATCAGTAGGCTGATTAATCTGTTATCAGATAATAGATTTAATTAATATAAATAGAATTGTTCTACTTTATTTAGGCTTCAAAAAATAGGCTATTGGACCTAGTGTGTCACACACAAAAGGACTTATTCACAAGTACAGGGGCAAGGGCATAATTTAAAGAGATTTTGGGTTTTTGAGAAAAAATTCAAAATTATTTATAAATACTAATGGTTTCAGCCAAACCCTATCAAGACAAAGGTGTTAACCATATCCTCAGCCTCCTCCCTACCTCATTCTCTCTTTAGAAGGCATCCATGGGTTAGGGAGCTCCGTTCGGGAACAGTTCTCGAGGCCGGCGCGAAGGAAGAACCTACTGTGGATGAAGCTCATGTGGATACTGCTAGAGACCAAATATTTGAATGGTTTGAAGAGCTTGAGAATCTCATATACATAATTTCCATGGGATTATATAAATCTCTATTAGGTATATTCAAACCCAATTTGATCAATTTTCGGTTTTCGTCATTCGATTCTGACTGAGACAAATTCTAAAGAAACCCATAGTAATCGTCGCCTTCGCTGCAACAATATTTTATGGACAATTCCTTACAGGGATATAGATAAAGGTTAGTTGGTGAGAGTCCTAGTGCAAGAAGACTTTGTTGGGAATCGGTCCAATCAAATTGGCGCAGCGAAAAATTTTTAATTCCTCGTATATCGTTGTCTTGGTCTTAAACGAAACCGAATGACATTGCCAAAACTGGTATTCGAAATAGTTTAGAACACCTACCTTTGTGGGATTCAAATAATCCCTAAAGATCGGAGAAAATCAAGCATCTCATGCTCGTTCTGCCACTCAAGTGTGCGGCCTCTAGTCGTATCCACACGAGCCACCTCCATAGTCAGGTTCTCCTTCACGTCGGACCTTCTGACTCACCCTGGATGAAGTCCCATCAACTCTCAATGGCCTCCAGCATGGAAAAATGTGAAGGAGAGAAGTAGGGATGAATTTTGCAGTCTTGGCTTGTGGAGCTCATGCTCAGTTCGCTATTATATAGAGAATTTAAAGTTTTTAACAAAAACCCCTCCTTTCTCTATATTTACACCCTTGCCCCCAAACTTATGGATTAGCCCTTATGTGTGTGACCTACTAGGCCAAATAGCTCATTTAGTTAAGGCCTAATTAAAATAACAACTTCTTTAAATTAAATTTATTATCTCATAATAGATTTAGCGGCCTACCGATCATAAAGGGTACAAGCCACATCCTATGATCTCAAACAACTTAGGGGATGAACTTCTCTCCAAAGAGCCTTTCCATCATCAATTACCACACAGATATAAATCTTGGTTCATTCAATGTCCTAGTCAGATAGGAGTACGCCGTTGACTGTTAACTACTAAATATACTTACACTATGGAATCTTGTACTCATAATTAGATCAATTGAAAAACACTTTTCCAATTATCCTATCTACCTTGGCCAAGAATTCAGAGTACTATCTATAGGACATTCTTTCTCTCCTACCGAGAGTAGACGATCCCCTATTGTCCGCTCAATTGCCTCAACCAGGTTTCCCATATACCAATCCATTAACTATATAGCACCACAATACTAAGTGATCCATAAGTCAATAGTCAACGTACATGGTACACCTGGAAAGACATCTTTGGCGACTCAGGTCAAAGATCCAACCGTGCAACCGTGATGATAGAATACCCTAATCGATAGTTCGATAAGATACCATTTAGGGATTCTATACTAGTCAGTTCAGTGAACTCATTCTTCTAATGAGTACCTACACATGTATCTTAATGTCCCCCCACTGATGACCAATGAGATCGGTCATCCTCATCATATGAGAAGATATCATATACACTAGTCTTATCGGATCTTAATGTCCTACCTCAAGGATCCTATGACTAGGAATATTTTGATCTCATGCTTCTAGATGATTGATGACATTATCATGATCTCATCATGATTCAATCATCATTGCATACAACATAGGACTTCATTACAATAGATGCATCTAAATAATGCAAGTAATGAAGAAAATGCCATTAATACTGAATAAGATATTACAAGAAATGTAAAATCATATCACATATGATTAACTTGTTGGGCATACATTTCTATCAATCTCCCACTTGCACTAAAGCCAATCACCCACATGTCTTATCTTCATCAGTTCAAGGTGACTCTCAAACACACTTTGAATCAGAGCCTTAGTTAGTGAATCTGCAATGTTTATGTTTTAACATACTCTATCTTTAATCATATCTCTTTGAGTTGTAGCCACTCTGATCAAGTAGTATTGTCACAGAAGTATTTAAACTTCTAATGAGACAAAGGCTCTACAACAAAAGTAATGATCCATCATTTTCATAAAATAATGGTACATTATCAGAGATATTAGGGACAACTAAAATAAGATGAACTTCTTCATCTAGACTACTTCATAAGTAGTTGGTAGCAATTTTAGTTTATAAACCTTACAATGTCTATAGCATGGAACTTTTCCAACTCACTGCACCACCATCTAGGTAAACATGTACACTAAAGTTATCTAACTACCAGTCATATGGAACTAAAAGCTTAGGTCTAACTCAAAACTTCTAGTCCAATCCTCCATACTAGAAATGCATCCTTAGTACTTCTCAAGTACTTAAGGATGTACTTCTCAACTATCCAGTGACTCTCACTTGGATTTGCCTAATGATTACTCATAACATTTAGAGTACTCATCACATCAGGCTATGTACATAGTATACATGGTAAACCCTATGACTAAAGCATACAAGACTATACTCATGTATTTCATCTCTCTTTAAAAAGAGATAAACTCCATATCTCATAGGCAAGACACCTATATAGGAGTTTCCATGTCAAACTCTTTGACTATGGTGTCTGTATAACAAATGGGTCAAGCCAAGCATCCCTTTTAGATCTATCTCTATAGACCAAAATCCTTAGGAAACTTCTCCTACAATAATTATGGAGGATTTATTTTATATATAGGCTTCACGGATGATAACATGCCTACATCATTCATAATGATTAGTACGCCATTAATATAAAATGTCTAGAATACAATAGCACTCCTACTAGCATTTTCATATACACAAGGTTCTTCTTCATTCCAAATGAAGTCATAAGATTCAATCTTATCAAATCTTACATTCCAATGTTGAGAATGTTGTTTTATTCCATGAATGGACATTAACAACATGTACACTTTCTTCAGATGTTTTAGGACTCACATCTCTTAAGTTGTATCATATACAACAGAGGTTGTATCATATACACCTCCCCTTAAATTTCACTATTAGAAAAATATTATCTTAACATTCTAATTGACATATCTCATAGTCATGGTGTGTTCCAATAAAATCTAAATGGATTGAGTATTTCACTCCTTAATCTAATCAAAAAGCTCTAATACTCTTTCCATTTATTCTTTACTTCATTTTTAACCTTAGACAATTTCTCAAAGCCTCATATTTGTACTTCACAAGCACACATATCTATGCCTAGAGAAATTATCTATTAAATATGAAGTAAGAATGTCCATCTTTAGCCTTAATAGACACAGACCAACACACATCCAAATGTAAGAATTCTAATAATTTCTTGATCCACCCTCCATTTTCAATAAATGAAGACTCATATTTGGTTAATGATTCAAAATCATTTGCCTTCATGTTTCCATCCATATGGAACTCCTTATGTCTTTTCTCATTGATATGACTATGTCTATATTAAGCTAAATAAATAGATTGATCTATATCAACCTGCTTCCTCTTAAGAAGAGAATTCACATATACCGTGAGAGCTTCCATATCTCATATGAGTAAATTATTTACTAAGCTCCCACTAGCAAACATTTTTCCATTCATAATCTTAGAACAATTATCATTTCCATAACTCAAAATAAATCAATATTTATTTAAGTAAGAAATATTGATAATGTTCATATAGAAGGATAAAATCAACAATCTTCAAGATAAGGACTCTGAAAAAAAGGCTATTAAAGATTTGTACCTCCCACTATCAATGATACAACTCTTACATTATTTGTATATGAAGGTTAATCTTTATATATCAAGCCTTCATTCACTTGTCATTATCAGCAACTTTTACTAATATAAGATGCATATTCAGTATCTCATACCAAGAGATGAATATATAACATCATATAGAAGATATGTATATATAATATCTTATACAAGATATACACATCTGGTATCTAATACTATAAGACATATGTTTAGTATCTTATACTATGATATACACAAATTGTATCTTATACTTGATGTGTATATGTGTCTGACAAGTAAGTCGATGACTGAGATGCTAGAAGCTTCTCAAGCTCCTCCTTTGCAATGTATACTCAATATACTTTCCACCAATCATCATCATGATAGTAGAAGAGCAATCCTATGTCTTACTTGAGCTTAATATTCTCGACCAACTTCTTGACTATTAACTATGCCTTCATTGTCTTATCTAATGATCTCACTTCTTTTCATTGGTCTTACCAACAGAAGTATTGAAGATGTATTGTTATTTTAATCTTGCCTTAAATTTGCTCATCACCATTAGCCATGATAGATCTCATATCTACCTGTCCATGTTGCCTCTAGACTTTATATAGAGGCTAACATTTAGTGTAAGGTAAATAATACATCTATCTGATGAGATGGAGATCTCATCTTATCTCACTATATTAGATGATTAGAAGGCACCCACTTTCCAAGTAGGTTAGTTACATGGTCAACCATGAGAACACTTCACATGGTTCTAAACCAGTCAAGAAAGTTAATGTTAATGAGCCTAATGACTTATAGTAAGCAAGATAACTGATGGTTAATATTCTAATTCTATAATGGAGATATAATTCTATTTAGAAAATATTGCAGACATTCAATGTAAATTAAGATATGACTTGTTTGGAAACACAACAAGTCATATACTCTAGTTAGGTAGAATCTGCTTGTTACGTTATGGGTATGGATTCTTAACATAGCCCTTGAGGGAAACACAACAAGGCCATGCCAATGGTCCACCCAAAAGTTCAACTTTAAGTCTCAGCCAAAATCACAAATCCCTTGCTGGGTGAGCCTTGTGGGAAACACAACAAACTCACCCAATCTAAGATTGGCTCATCGAGACCATAACAACGGAAGGCTACGTGGGTCATTCTTAATGTCCTACGCTTATCAACCTAATTTAAACGAGGGTTTTTAATTTAGTCTCATCATAGTATGTGCTACATATATATGTATAGCTTTAAATATCATATATTTAAGGTATCTAGCGCACACACATACATATCAAATATGAAAATTTTAAATAGATGATCATGAACTTTATATCATTAAGGCATGACCAGAGCCAAATCAGTTTGCATTAAAGGATTCAACATTCTATGCCAGTGTTGACACATCATCATGCCTTGAAGAACTCTTCTCCTTGCATCTCGCTCTCTCCTCCACCTTGAACGGTCTTCTTGTCATTACATGAACATTAAGGGTACGCAGACCTATAAATGTACATTAATTAAATAAGATATCTTGATTTTAATCAAGGGGAGTACATTTTAGAGCGAGGTAGAATATACAATCAGAATTGATAAGAGAGAACATTAGGCACGCAGGCCCTTAATTACATGCCAACAACAAACAAGCATCATCACATGACATACATTTAGTCTATGATCATCCAAGCATTCACACATACATACCATCACATGAACCTAGTACGAATACATGCTAATAATATGATATAACTATTATATCATAAAAGTATACATCATATGTTTTAAAATTCCCAATTTTATGCTTGTCGAATTATTCATGAAGCAAATAACATGAAATAACATATAAATAATTTATATGATATAAACAAGCAACTCCAAACAATTTGGACAATACATATATTTCCAAAACCATACAAAGTGCCAAATCAATATCCTAATCATCATTCTGAAAAATCATATTTTACAGAATTAATTTAGACATTAAATTCTCAAGTTAAGTCATTAAAACTAGAGCTCAAAATTACATAAAAGATCATCAAACACTTTTATAATCCATTATATAATATTTCAAAAGTTTTCACAAATTTTCTATAATTTTTATGGCATTTTTAAAATTTTATTTTGATTTTAAATAGTTTAAAATCAAATTTTAAAGATCTAGCTTATTGCACCAACCCCTTCAAGGTCACTGTGTGTCGGCCATGCGCCACTAGCACCGGCCCATGGCGCCATCGCACACGCCATGAGCGGGTGCACCCGCGTGCGCCACTGGCGCTGGCACACGGCGCCGTCTCACGCACTGCGAGCGAGTGTGCCCGCGAGCGTTGCGCACCAGCGTGGTTCAAATTTCAATTCCTTTTTTGTTTTCATGAGCACGCAGTGTACGGCACGCCACCCGGGGTCTAACTGCGTGCGGCTGCATTGACCGGTGCCGGATCAAGCTATCGAGTCCCAACGGGTCGTCTTCTGCACCTAATAAGGGTGAACAGTAACCGCGGAAGAGGACTTTTAGAAGCTTCTTAAATCTGGACTTTCCAGCTTCCAAAAAATAGTAGATCGATTCAAAATCAAACAAGGAATCCAAAAATGCCTCTTTCCTTCTGTGAAAAAATACGAATCAACAGGACAATAAGAAAGAAGAGCCGCCAGCCCTAAAACTTTTCCTCGCTGGAAAAATGCTCAATCGACTTCCGACGGCGCCGTTTGAAGTTAAATAATGATGGAAACTCTTGGTAATCTAATTACCTATCTTCTAAGTCATCTATTAGACATCAAATGTCTCCATGGAAGAAGATCTCAAGAAATCCCCAAATCGAGCTGGTAAGTTTTGTAAAACAAAATCACCATTTTTCAAACCCTCTACCGGACTCTCTGGTGGTCCAAAATTCGAATGGTTTGTGGTGTTAAAAAGCCCTTTGTCACAAAATTCTTACAGAAGCAACCAATCTCCAAAACATATCACATGCAATTTATGGTTACTCTGTCAAGATGGACATTTTTACAGATTTGGGAAAACACGAAATATATAAAATGACGTCGAAACAACGTCAGATTCGAACGAGACTTCAACCTAGCTCTGATACCACTATTGGGAATCAGTCCAATCAGATTGACGTAGTAGAAAATTTTTGATTCCTCGTATATCGTTGTCTTGGTCTCGATCGAAATCGAACGACATCGTTAAAATCGATATTCAAAACAATTTCGAACATGTACCTTTGCAAGATTTAAATAATCCCTAAAGACCGGAGAAGATCGAGCATCTCACGCTCATTTATCCACTCAAGTGTGGGTCTCTAGTCGTATCCACACAAGCTGCCTCTATAGTCGGGTTCTCCTTCGCGTCAGACCTTCTGACTCACCCCGGATGAAGTCTCATTGACTCTCGATAGCCTCCAGCATGGAAAAATGTTAAAGAGAGAGGTAGGGATAAATTTTGCAGCCTTGGCTTGTGGGGCTCATGCTCAATTCGCTATTATATAGAGAATTCACTATTATATAGAGAATTTGGAGTTTTCACAAAACCCCCTCCTTTCTCTATATTTACACCCTTGCCCCCAAACTTATGGATTAGCCCTTATGTGTGTGACCTACAAGGCCCAATTGCTCATTTGGTTCAGGACTATTTAAAAGAACAACTTCTTTTAAATTAAATCTATTATCTCATAGTAGATTTAACAACCTACCGATCATAAAGGGTACAAGCCACATCCTTTGATCCCAAACAGCTTTGGGGATGAACTTCTCTCCAAAGAGTCTTTCCATCATCGGTTACCACATGGATAAAAATCTTCGTCCATTCAATATCTTGGTTGGATAGGAGTACGACATTGACTGTCAACTCCTAAATATATTGACATTATGGAATCTTGTACTCGTAATTAGATCAATTGGAAAATATTTTTCCTATTATTCTATCTTTCTTGGCCAAGGAGTTAAAGTACTATCCATAGGATATTCTCTCTCTCCTACTGAGCGTGGATGATCCCCTATTGTCCGCTTAATTGCCTCATTCAGGTTTCCCATATACCCAATCCATTAACTATACAACACCACAATACTATGTGATCCATAAGTCAATAGTCAAAGTACATGGTATGCCCAGTAAGACATCTATGGCGACTCAGGTCAAAGATCCAATCGTGCAACTGTGATGATTGTAAGCACCCGAAACGGGATATCCGTAGATCTCCCTTTTCTGGCCCCTACGCTTGCTTTGGAGACTTGGTGGATGAGATGTTAATGGTTGTGGTCGCTAGGAGCCAAAGGCTCCAAAATATAATAGAAAGAAATAAAAATGAATAACATAAATGACCGTCATACCTTTGGAAGTGGGGAGATTGTTGGGTTCCGACTTCTCCTCTCTCGGCCGGCCGAAAGAAGAGAGCTTAGTGAGTTCTTCATCTTTGAACTGGTTGAAGCTCCACCTCGGCCGGATTTACCTACAAATGTCCATATGAAAACATAGAAACAAGTGAAAATATCATTAGTTCTAGTGAAAGTGTAGAATCATGCTCAAATTCGAACTTAAACATGAAAAAGGGAACGAACTAACCAGATTGGGACTAAATCCCAACCCCTATTTTTGATAAGTTTTTAAAGAGGTATGAAGATGCAAAGGTGTGACTTAATGCATGGTAAATGACATGTTAATGAAAGTTAAAATGAAAGCGGGGAGAAAAGGATCAACCGGAAAGGTAAACAAACTCAAAAAAATGCAAAACGGGGTCTGCCTTTGCTAGTGCCCCATATATGGGGTCCTAGCTGCAGGTGTCCCCTTTATGGGGCACATTGACCAAAGTCAAAGTGCCCTATTTATGGGGCACCAGGGACTGGTTTCAGCAGATTTTCTTCCCTTCTTCGTGGTGTCACCCTGGAGTGTAGGAAGACCTCCAAGATGGAAGAAGGACTTCTTCAAGAAGCCAATACTCAAGTGAAGCTGATGGAAGAGTGTTTTGGCACTAGATGTAAGGGAAATAGAGTGTAGAGGCCCTCAAAGTCAGAGAAAAATCATATTTCTGAAGAAGGAAACTGCAGGTTTTTTGGGTTTTGGGGAGAGAGTTTTCAGGTGATTTGAGGGCTTAGGGAGTGTGCTGAGGGCTTGGATTCGTGGTATTGGATGAGTTGGGTGGTTGAACGAAGCTGGAATTCCCTCAAAGCTCCAAATGGATGCTATTTATAGCCAAACAGAGGGCACTTTGGTCAAATCTAAAAACCAGTTCCACGTGGCAAAGCGCCCTATATATGGGCGCTAGCATCATGAGACATGTCAAATCGATAAGATAAGTCCCAGTGAGTGATCAAATTGACTGGTCAGATCGATTTGACCAGGTGCCAGGCGCCCCATTTATAGGGCTCCTGGTGCCCTACCCTATTTATAGGGCGCCTGGTGTCCTATTTATAGAGCGCCTTGTATATAGGGCGCTTGGACTCTGGTCAATGCCTATCGATCTTTTTCGAAATACGCCAAAAAACTTGATTTTTTCGGAAAACTTGGTTCCCTTGAAAAGTTACTCAAATATTCTTCATAAAAAAAAGAATTTAAGCTCTTCAACTTGACCAAAATTGCGTGTCTACAGCTTGCCTCGCCTTGGCGTCGGCTTTGCAAGGGAGTGACATGAATGAAGCGTAGGCGAATGTAGTGATGCGTAGTGAGGCGCAGTGGAATGAAGTGGTAACGGACTGAAAAGGTGACGCCAAGGTGTAGATTTAGACACGCCCTCATTGTCCTAGTTGAGTGGAATAAAACTTTACCGGACTTCGAGATAACCCTTTGTCTTATCGAAACCTTCCCTCTGGTTGATTGGCTAAAGAGAAGAACAATACTTAAAGTAAATAACTAAAATTCCACGAGGGGAGAATTGTTACCGGCTAGGACCCGAACTGCATGGTGTGTTGGACCCGGAAGAAATGCATTGAAAAGTAAATTGCGAAAAGTAAAGAGGAGATAGCTATTCAACCAAGGTTGGGTTCTTCAAATTCATAAGGTTTTACTCAACAATACCGGTTCAGTTCGACATGGAAAAACTTCTTGTTTCAATGAAATCTTTGTTAAAACATATTGGAAACTGATTCTCTGAAAAATCAAGACCTCCTCTGGGGCTATAAAAGACCATCTTTAAAATGTTCATAGTGGACTGGAAAGAGGTCATGGCAGGATTATGATGTGGTGATGCATGTATAAAATGATGCATGATAGGTTTAAGGAAATACAACTAAGTATAAGAAAATAGTTGAAGATATAGGTTGAACATAACGGGTTAGGACATCCGTAAAGAAACCGTCGTCCCCGCATATTCAACTTTAGCCTATCCGCAAGCCTAGGGAATGATTGAGCCCTCACTGATTTTGTTGAAGGGGTTCTCAGGCTCAGCCCCCTCTAGACTTGAGGTCTTCAACATCTCAAATATTATTTATTTTGATAGATACAATACTAAATGCAAGTCTTAATAGGGGTCGGGGTAGTCCACTTTTGTTTTTCAATTTTTTTATTTTTTTGTTGTTTTTGCTTTCTCTAAGTGTCTGGGGATATGAAGTTGGCATGCCTTCTCCTGTTCCTATATCCACTTGAGAGAAGATATTAGAACTTTATTTTGGCTTAGTCCCTTGCCTTGATCTTTTGTCAAGGGACATAGGCCTTATCCAGGTAAAGATAACCGAAAAACATAAGTATGCATAAAAGGAAATATGCAAGACTGAAATTAAACATGAATGCAAAGGCAACTAGTCAATTTTAGAAAGCAAATTTTTTTAGGTGTTTATATAAAATTTTTTGATTTTTTTTTGGTATTTTGGCATTTTTATGATTTTTTTGGCCTTTTGGATATTTAATTTTTAGGATTCTTGATTTTGTGAATTTGTTTGGTGTTTTTTTTGAAATATTTGATTTTTTTGTTCGGTGTGAAAGAAACGACCATCTCATCCTTTGCCTTGCTTGCCATAGGTGCCGCTCATCGTTACCCAAGGGTTAAGAGTAGGCATCACGTGTAAGAAAGTGCCTAGTCGGAGTCTTCTGACCTTCCGCCTTTGATAGGCTATGGCTCTTCTTGGACCTAGTCGGTCAACCCTACCCGCAAGGTTAAAGAGGGAAGAGGATTGATGGTAAGTCCTTAATAGAATTCAAGGATGTCGAATTCATTTCTCTACTAGTGCCTGTGTTGCCCGTTTGGGATTTGACATCCTCGGGTCCTTCTTTCTAGCCCTTTTTCTTTGATGGCCCACATTCAAATAGGTCGTTTTTCTTTTGCTTGATTTTGACTTGAGGGGTTCATTGCCCATCTTTTGGAGACTTTTTCTTTTTTTTGGGCTTTTGTCGGTACACATTTAAACATGTCTATTCTTTTGCCGACTTGAGGGGTCATTGCCCATCTTTTGGCACCTTTTCTTTTAAGAAGTCAGACCTTTAGAGGCATCCTCCTACTGAGGCAATGGGCACTTTCGATACTTCTTATTCTAACCCCTTTCATCCGTTCTGGACTGAAATAAGAAAAGAATAGGATAGGGTTGACGTTTCTTTTGCCAAGTGTTGCCTAGCTTTCTCTTTGACTTCCAATCATTGAATTCTGAGACATAGGCATGTGGTGTGTGCATTATGATGCATATCCTTATTTCCCCAAGTGACAAGTTGGGGCACCGAACAAGCAAACATTAGATGTTACTTCCATTCTTCACACCTTTAGATATTATAGATTTTTTTGTTTTTTGTGATTTTTGTTTTAAGGGAAATATTTTTTGAGGTATACACCATTCCAGGGATGAGCTAGTTCTTCTCCTTATGCATTAGTTAGCTTATATGAATTACCAGGGTAAACCGTTGAGCTTACATATGGACCCTCCCAATTAGGTTGAAGTTTGGAGTGGAGACCGCCTAGCTTAACGAACATTCATTTAAGCACAACCTCACCGACTTCAATTTTTCTCTCCACCACCCTCTTCTGATAAAATCTTTTAAATCTATTCTGATAAGATCTAGCATGTTTGGCAGCGGCTAGTCTCCTTTCGTCCAAGTGTTCGAGTTGCACGAGAAGGGAATCTCGGCGTTCATCCATCGGGATGTCTCGATCGATCTGGACTCTGAGGGAAGGAATGAGTACTTCGTATGGGACTACCGCCTCCATCCCAAATGCCAAGGCATAAAGAGTTTGACCCATTGGGATTCGAATAGAAGTGCGGTAGGCCCATAGAGCATCAACTAACTACTAACTTATCCGGCCAATCCGCGAACTTGCTAGACTTACAAGTTTTCTTAATGATTTTTATCAGAGTTTTATTTGTGGCTTCTACTTGATCATTGCCTTGAGGATAATATGGAGATGAATGATGCAATTTGATGCAATACATGTTGCAAAGGTCGCACAGCTCCTGAGAGATGAATTGTGGTCCGTTGTCAATGATGATGTCGCCTAGGATCCCAAACCTGGCAATGATGTTGCATTTGATGAAGGTGCAGACTGTTGATGCCTTGATTTCCACATATGCTTCTGCTTCTGCCCACTTGGTGAAGTACTCCGTTGCTGTTAGGATGAAGGATTTGGTTTTGTTTGTGGAGTTTAGGTCACCAAGGGGTCCGATAACATCAAAAGCCCACATAGCGAAAGGCCATGGGGCATGAATCGGGTGAAGGGAAGATGCGGGAGAGTGTATCTTGTCGGCGTGAAGTTGACATTGTTGACAGTGCCGGATAAAGATCGAGCAATCTTCTTCCAGAGTAGGCCAATATACCCTTGCCTAATGATCTTCTTGGTGAGGGCTTGGGCATTTACATGGCCTCTACATACTCCGGAATGTGCTTCTTTTAGCACCAATTTAGCCTCTTCTTCATCTATGCATCTTAATAGAATGCCGTCCAGGCTCCTTCTATAAAGCACTCCACCTAAGATGGTGTATCTTTAGGAGACTCTCCTTATGGCTTTTTTCTCTTCGGTAGTTGATCCTGGTGGATATGTCTAATCTTGACAGTATTTTGCAATCTCATGATACCATGGTTTCTCACCCTCTTCTAATTCCTCCAACTCGACCAAAGATATTTCTTTCTTTTGCTCAATGTACTCTTTTTTTTCAAACTCTTCTTTAACCTTCAAGAATTGTGCATCTTACACTACCGGAATGGTACGTCGGCAGACATAAATCATCTTAACCTGTCTGCCTAGCGTGACAGATAGTGAAGATACCAGAGAGGCAAGAGCATCGGCAAGAATATTCTGAGCACAAGGAACATGAATGAATTCGAGTTTGGAGAATAGCTTGATGTAACAGGCGGTGAGTTCTTGGTCTGAGCCCAGGATGAGATGTATGGCATTTGGGAAGCACTTGGCGGAGAATCAACTGACTATCACCGATCACCCTTAGTTCGATGGCACCATAGAAGTGAGCGGCCTCCAGTTCGGCCAGTAAGGCTTCATACTCAGCTATATTGTTTGTTGCTGGAAAATAGAGCTGAAAAACCTGTGGAATGGTGACACCTTCGGGTGACAGAAAAACAATCCCTATCCCTCTACCCTGGGAGTTTAATGCCCCGTCGAAATATAAAGTCCATAGATTGGAAGATCGAATGGACATCAATTCTTCATCCGGGAATTCTGATTGCATAGGGTCAAAGATTGGTATGGGATGATGGGCAAGGTGTTCAGCAATCGCATATCCCTTGATTGCCTTCGGTTGAATGTAGGTGATGTCAAATTGAGAAAGAAAGCTCTGCCAACGTGCCAACCGGTCAGTCAGGATAGATTTTTCAAGAAGAAACTTGATGGGATTCATGCGAGCAATGAGATTAACCTCATGAGCCAGAAAGTAGTGTTTAAGCTTCTGGACCACACAAACCAGGGCGGCACAGGTTCTTTCCATGGTTGTATACTTCTGCTCACAAGGGTCAAAGATTTTGGATAGATAGTATGCTGCTTGCTCTCTCCCCTCATCATCTAACTGTGCCAATACTACTCCAAGAGATCTTTCCAAAACTAAGATGTATAAGATTAAGGGTTTGCCGGGAATCGGAGGTTTGAGCATAGGTGGGCTTGACAAATACTTCTTTAAACCATCGAATGCCTCATGGCATCTTGAATGCAATCTGAATTCGGCCTTCGCCTTGGTTAACTCATAGAAAGGTTTGCACCTTTGGGAGTGTTGTGAGATAAACTGGCGAACAAATTGTAGCCTACCAATCAACCCTCTCAGCTCTTTTAGGTTCTTTGGTGGAGGCATATCAATGATAGCCTTGGCCTTGTTGGGATTGATCTCAATAACTCTTTTACTAACGATGAACCCAAGTAGTTTTCTTGATGATACTCCAAACACACACTTCTTTGGGTTTATTTTAAGCTTATATCCCCTGGCTCGTTGCAAAACCTCAGCATGCTCATCTCGGGTCTGTGACTTGACTACCAAATCATCCACATACACCTCCACAAATTATGCATCATATCATGAAATATTGCCACCATGGCCCTTTGATAAGTTGCTCCGGCATTCTTTAATCCGAAGGGCATGACGACATAGCAATAGGTTCCCCAAGGTGTGGTGAATGAGGTCTTCTCTTGATCCTCTTCTGCTAACCGGATTTGATTATACCCTAAATATCCATCCATGAATGATAGGGTTTCATATCCAGCTGTGTTATCAACAAGAACATCGATATGAGGAAGGGGGAAATCATCTTTTGGACACGCTCGGTTTAAGTCCCTAAAGTCAATGCAAATTCGAACCTTTCCATCCTTCTTCATGACCGGGACTATATTTGCCACCCATTGCGGATAAAGGATGACTCTAATAAATTTTTCTTGGTGTAGCTTATCGACCTCTTCCTTCATCTTCAATGCTATGTCTAGGTGGAATCTCCTTAACTTTTGCTTGATCGGGGTAGCTTTGGGTTTTAAAGTTAATCGATGCCCCACCAATGATTCGTCTAACCCCGGTGTAAGCACCCAAAACGGGGATATTCGTAGATCTCCCCTTTTCCGGCCCCTATGCTTGCTTTGGCGACTTGGTGGATGAAATGTTAGTGGGTGTGGTCACCAGGAGCCAAAGGCTCCAAAATATAGTAGAATGAAAAGAAATGAAATGGAGAAATGACCATCGTACCTTTGGAAGCAGGGAGATTGTTGGGTTCCGACTTCTCCTCTCTTGGCCGGCCGAAAGAAGAGAGCTTAGTGAGTCCTTCATCTTTGATCCGGTTGAAGCTCTGCCTCAATCGGATTTACCTAAAAATGTCCATAAGAAAACATAGAAACAAGTGAAATGTTCATTAGTTCTAATGAAAGCATAGTATCGTGCTCAAATTTGATTTCAAACATGCAGAAGGAAAGAGACTAACCGGATTAGGACTAAATCCCAACCCTATTTAGAAGGTTTAGATATGCATGAAAATGCAAATGAGTGGTTCAATATATGCTAAATGACATGTTAATGACAGTTAAAATGAAAGGGGGGAGTAAAGGATCGACCGGAAAGGTAAATAAACTCAAAAAAATATAAAACGGGGTCTGCCCCTGCTAGTGCCCCATATATGGGGCGCCTGCTGCAGGTGTCCCCTTGATGGGGCGCGTTGACCAAAGTCAAAGTGCCCTATTTATGGGGCACCAGGGACTGTCTTCAGCAGATTTTCTTCCCTCCTTTGCGACGTCGCCCCGGAGTGTAGGAAGACCTTCAAGACGGAAAAAGGACTTCTTCAAGCAGCCAATACTCAAGTGAAGATAATGGAAGAGTGTTTTTGCACTATATGTAAGAGAAATGGAGTGTAGAGGCCCTCAAAGTCGGAGAAAAATCATATTTCTGAAGAAGGAAACTGCAAGGTTTTGGGGTTTTTGGGAGAGGGTTTTGGATTGGTTTGAAGGCTTATGGGAGGTGTAGATGGCTTAGAAACGTTGTATTGGATGAACTCTAGGGTGGTACAGAGTTGGAACCCCCTCCCAGCCCCAAATGGGGGTCTATTTATAGCCCAAAATAGGGTACTTTGGCCATTTTCGAAAAGCAGTGCCACGCGGCATAGCGCCCTATATATAGGGCGCCAACATCGTGAGGTATGTCAAATCGATAAGATGAGTCACTGCGAGGGGTCAAATCAGCCGGTCAAGTCGATTTGACCTGGTGCCAGGTGCCCTATAAGTAGGGCGCCAGGTGCCCTATATACAGGGCGCCAGGTGCCCTGTATATAGGGCACTTTGACCCTGGTCAACGTCTATCGATCTTCTTCGAAATGTGCCGAAAAACTTGATTTTTTCGGAAAACTCGGTTCTCTTGAAAGGTTACTCAAATATTATTCATGAAAACAAGAATTTAAGCTCTTCAACTAGGCCAAAATTGCATGTCTACATCTTGCCTCGCCTTGGCGTCGGCTTTGTAGGGGAGTGACACGAATGAAGCGTAGGTGAATGTAGCGAAGAGTAATGAGGCGTAGTGGAATGAAGTGGTAATGGACTGAAAAGGTGACGCCAAGGTGTAGATTTAGACACGCCCTCATTGGCCTAGTTGAGTGAAATAAAACTTTACTGGACTTTGAGATAACCCTTTGTCTCATCGAAACCTTCCCTCTGGTTGATTGACTAAAGAGAAGAACGGTACTTAAAGTAAATAACTAAAATCCCACGTGGGGGAGAATTGTTACCAGCCAGGACCCGAACTGCATGGTGTGCTGGACTCGGTAGAAATGCAGTAAATTGCGAAAAGTAAAGAGGAGACAGCCAATCAACCAAGGTTGGGTTCTTCAAATTCATAGGGTTTTACTCAACAATACCGGTTCAGTTCGACATGGAAAAACTTCTTGTTTCGATGAAATCATTGTTAAAACCCATTGGAAACTGATTCTCTGAAAAATCAAGACCTTCTCTGGGGCTATAAAAGACAATCTTTAAAATGTTCATAGTGGACAGGAAAGAGGTGATGTACGTATGAAATGAGGGGATGATGCATGTATGAAATGATGCATGCTGGGTTTAAAGAAATACAACTAAGTACATAGGCCTTATCAAGGTAAGGATAACAGAAAAACATAAGTATGCACAAAAGGAAATATGCAAGACTGAAATTAAACATGAATGCAAAGGCAGCTAGTCAATCTAGAAAGTAAAAATTTGGGTGTTTTAAATTTTTTTGATTTATTTGGGTTTTGATAACTTTATACTGTTTTTGGTGTTTTGAGAACTTTTAAGATTTTTTTGGTGTTTTGAATATTTAATTTTTAAGATTTTTGACTTTATAGATTTTTTTTGGTGTTTTTGAAGTATTCAATTTTTTTCGGTTTGGTGTGAAAGAAACGACCATCTCATCCTTTGCCTTGCTTGCCACAGGTGCCCCTCATTGTTACCTAAGAGTTAAGAGTAGACATCACGTGTAAGAAAGTACCTAGTCCGAGATCTTCTGACCTTCCGCCTTTGATAGGCTATGGCTTTTCTTGGATCCAGTCGGTCAACCCTGCTCGCAAGGTTAAAGAGGGAAGAGGCTTGAGGGTAAGTAGTTAATAGAATTCAAGGGTGTCAAATTCATTTCTCTACTAGTGCCCGTGTTGCCCATTTGGGATTTGACATCCTCGGGTCCTTCTTTCTAGCCCTTTTCTTTGATGGCCCACATTCAGACAGGTCTTTTTTATTTTGCTTGATTTCGACCTGAGGGGTTCATTGCCCATCTTTTGGAGCCTTTTTCATTTTGGGCTTTTGCTAGTACACATTCAGACAGGTCTATTCTTTTGCTGACCTGAGGGGTCATTGCCCATCTTTTGGCACCTTTTCTTTTTCTTAAAGAAGTCAGATCTTCAGAGGCATCTTCTTACTAAGGCAATGGGCACTTTCGATACTCCTTATTCTAACCCCTTTCATCTCTTCTGGACCGAAATAAGAAAAGAACAGGACAGGGTTGACCTTCTTTTGCCAAGTGTTGCCTAGCTTTCTCTCTGACTTCCAATCATCGGATTTCAAAAACTAGGCATGTAGTGTGTGCAGTATGATGCCTATCCTTATTTCTCTAAGTGACAAATTGGTGCACCGAGCAAGCAAGCGTTAGATGTTATCATCATTTCTCCACACCTTTGGATTTTATAGATTTGTTTTAAGGAGAGTATTTTTTGAGGTATACACCATTCCAGGGATGAGTTAGTTCTTCTCCTTCTGCATTAGTCATCCTGTATGAATTACCGGGATAAACAACTGAAATTACATACGGACCCTCCCAATTAGGTTGAAGTTTGGAGCGGGGACCGTCTGGCTTAATGAATATTCTTTTAAGCACAACCTCACCAATTTCAAATTTTCTCTCCACCACCCTCTTCTGATAAAATCTTTTAAGTCTATTCTGATAAGATCTAGCATGTTCAGCAGCGGCCAGCCTCCTTTCATCCAAGAGTTCGAGTTGCGCGAGAAGGGAATCTCGACGTTCATCCGTCGGGATGTCTCGATTGATCTGGACTCGGAGGGAAGGAATGATCACTTAGTATGGTACTACCGCCTCCATCCCAAATGCCAAGGCATAGGGGGTTTGATCCGTTGGGGTTCGAATAGAAGTGCGGTAGGCCCATAGAGCATCAACTAGCTTATCTAGACAGTCTACAAGCTTGCTAGACCTACAAGTCTTCTTAATGATTTTTATCAGAGTTTTATTGGTGGCTTCTGCTTGACCATTGACTTGAGGATAATATGGAGATGAATGATGCAATTTGATGCAATACCTGTTGCAAAGGTCACGCAGCTCCTGGGAGATGAATTGTGGTCCATTGTTGGTGATGATGTCGCCTGGGATCCCGAACCTAGCGATGATGTTGCGTTTGATGAAGGTGCAGACTGTTGATGCCGTGATTTCCACGTATGCTTCCGCTTCCGCCCACTTGGTGAAGTACTCCGTTGCTGTTAGGATGAAAGATTTGGTTTTGTTTGTGGAGTTTGGGTCACCAAGGGGTCCGATAACATCAAAAGCCCACATAGCGAAAGGCCATGGGGCATGAATCGGGTGAAGGGAAGATGTGGGAGAGTAAATCTTGTCGGTGTGAAGTTGACATTGATGACAGTGCCGGACAAAGATCGAGCAATCTTCTTCTATAGTAGGCCAATAATACCCTTGCCTGATGATCTTCTTGGCGAGGGCTTGGGCATTTACATGGCCTCCACATACTCCGGAATGTGCTTCTTTAAGCACCAATTCAGCCTCTCCTTCATCTACGCACCTTAATAGAATGCCGGCCAGGCTCCTTTTATAAAGCACTCCACCTAAAAGAGTGTTTCTCTGGGATACTCTTCTTATGGTTTTCTTTTCTTCGGCAGTTGATCCTGGTGGGTATGTCTGATCCTGACAGTAATTCGCAATCTCATGATACCATGGTTTCTCACCCTATTCTAGTTCCTCCAGCTTGACCAAAGATACTTTCTTCTTTTGCTCAATGTATTCCTTCCTTTCAAACTCTTCCTTAACCTTCAAGAATCGTGCATCTTCCACTGCCGGAATGGTACGTCGGCGGACATAGATCGTCCTAACCTGTCTGCCTAGCGGGACAGATAGTGAAGATGCCAGAGAGGCGAGAGCATCGGCAAGAGTATTTTGAGCACAAGGAACATGAATGAATTCGAGTTTGGAGAATAGCTTGATGTAACAGGTGGTGAGTTCTTGGTATGGCCTGAGCTCGGGATGAGATGTGCGGTATTTAGCCAGCACTTGGCGGAGAATCAACTGGCTATCACCGATCACCCTTAGTTTAGTGACACCATAGAAGTGAGCGGCCTCAAGTCCGGCCAATAAGGCTTCGTACTCAGCTATATTGGTTGTTGCTGGAAAATGGAGCTGAAAAGCCTGTGGAATGGTGACACTTTCGTGTGATAGAAGAACAATCCCTATCCCTCTACCCTAGGAATTTAATGCCCTGTCAAAATACAAAGTCCATAGATTGGAAGATTGAATGGACATCAATTCTTCATCGGTAAATTCCTATTGGATAGGGTCAAAGATTGGGATAGGATGATGGGTAAGGGTTCAGCAATTACATAGCCCTTGATTGCCTTCTGTTGGATGTAGGTGATGTTGAACTGAGAGAGGAAGAAATCCCCAAAGTTTGATCGATGTTATCTTTCTCCTTATATCGGATTTCATCCAGCTGAATCGCATTTTCTAGATACTCCGGTAGCTTGGCACATTCTAAGCTTTTCTGAGCTAACTGATACAGGTATCTTTCTGGAATTCTCCTACCTCAGATTTTTGTTCTATTTTTATTGGAAACTAAATCTAAATAAAAAGAAGGTAAATAAGAGGAGGAAGAGGAGGTGGATGGAGTGGAATTTATTGGAGAGGATAGAGGGAAAAGAAGGTCAATCAAAGATCTGGTGGCTCCTTGGGTCGAATGCCCTTCCGAGGCAAGTTGAGATGTTTCCTCGATCGAAATTTGAGTTTCAAGGAGGACGTTGTTTTTTGGAGAGTGATAAACATAAAGACAGAATGGGCTTCAGGTGCCCGATTTGGGTTGAGATCAACTACGGGAGCCAAAGTAGGTGAAGATATTGATAAAGAGGGGAAGACTTCGAGCAATGTTTGACAAAGGGGGCTTTTGGGCCCGATGTTGACAGAAAGAGATGATGGTCCAGTAGGCCGGATGATCATGGAAGAAGGTGGGTTCATGGACCCAATAAGAGGAGGATGTGGGATTGAGGGCCTGGGTTTAGGAGATGGGCTTGAGGGCCCGAGAATTGGAGAAAATGGGCGCAGAGGCCCGGATTCAATGGAGGGGATCGGTGGCCCAAGAAAAACAAGTGGGTACGCGGACCCATAAGTTGAGCCTGAGGACCTAGAAATAGGTATCGGTCCAAGAAGCCCGGGGAGAGCATCACAATGAGTTGGGGCGTCGGCCCCGAAACATGACATAATGAGGGAAGGCCCTCGTGGAGTTGGTTGAACTTTTTCTCGAGTCGGTTTGGCAATATGACCCTCGGGTGGGTCAGGTGGTTCAGCCTGGAGTGGTTCATTGCTTGACCCTTCTTCATCGGTGGAAAACAAAAGAGATATTTCAGGATACACATCATCTTCAGGGTCGTCAGTTCTTCTTCTTTTGTCTTGTTCCAGCTCTTGTTCTTCCTTGCTCTCAGCCAGTTGAATGGTTTCTTTCTTGATGAAAAACTTTTGTAAGAATCCAGAAAAGTATCTGCTTTTGAGATTCTGACCATTCGCAGTGGTTCCATCATACCCAACCCTGCTTTTTTGTTGTAACCTCATTACATTGATTAGCTCAGCTATGCCTTGCAGTTCTTTGCCTAGTCTTTAGCCTTCTTGGTATCCCAAACTTTTCATTATATGCCACCCAATGGTTTCATTTTTCTCTCTTTTCCTTCTCCACACTTGCCTTGGCTGCCTACTTATTTCTGGAAGATCCAAGATTGTCAAAATCGGTTCATTTGGCAACCCGAGGGGTGGTGATGGAGAAGATGGATGATCTAGGGGCATGCTAGTCACCTTAATCACTTGTCCCTTGTAAGGGAATTTAAGACACTGGTGATTGGTGGAGGCGATTGCCTCTAGTGCTTCCAAATAGGGACATCCCATAATAGCTTTGTATGTCGGATCCATCTCAAGTATGTGGAAGTCAACAGTGACTGTTCGGGGTCCAAGCTTCATATTTAATGTAATCATGCCATCGGCAGGCTTTTTCAAATTGTCATATGCGGTCACTGTTATTTGAGATGGCCGGACATCCTCTTCAGAAATTTCACAAAGACGTAATGTTTCTGGTGGCAAAACATTAATGGAAGCTCTGGTATCGACCAAACATGACTTAATGCCTACTCCATTGATGTGAATTGTGATGCATAAGGCACATTTCCTTACTTCCGGGATGGACAACTCTTCCTTTGTGAATGTAAGGGCCGGGTACTCACTTCTCGGGACCAGAACTGATGAAATCTTTTCTGGGGGGAGGCTCTCATTCACCATCACCGCTGTCAGTATTGTTGGAGAACCTCTTGATGGACTCTGGATCTTTTGATCAACTCTAAGATAGAGATCTGTGCCGGGGTTTTATCAAGATGTTTTAGCAAGTCATAGGATGTCCCGGGCAACAGTTCTTCGATGTGTTCTTCTTCTGCTTCTGGTACTAATCCTGACTGACCGGCCTGGGGAAAGACCCTTTGGAACATGCGCCCACTCCTGAGTACTGTGGCAAGTTGAGGAGTTATAGATGGGGTGGTAGTGGTGGGTGGTGGGTTAGGCCGAATGATGGGAGCTCTTGCGACGGGTGTAATGATGGTGGTTTGAGGCATAGTAGGGTAGGTAGGTTGTGAAGGTACAGTTGCTCGAGGCGGGATGATGATGGGTCCTAGTGGTGGTGATGTTTGTGGTGGATTAACTGGGCGGATTAGGGTCCGTCCCGATTGGAGTTGTGTGCCTGGTGGTGTTATGATGGGTCATGATGGTGCTCGGATGATGGGTGGCCTGTTGAGAGTAATGGGGTTGGCTGATGTAGATTGGGGTATAGAATGGACGGTTCGGTTGACATGCATGGTGAAGGTGGCTCCCTCAACTTGCCAATTCTGGCCCCGATCATGATATTCCTCGGAAGAGATCAAGATGGGATTAACATGTTGATTACCAGGTGCGGGTGCATGTGGAGGTAAAGGGTTTTGAATGATCCCCAGGCCAGGGTTCTGTTGTTGTTGTTGCTGAGCTGGTGCATGCTGTCGTTGGTTTTTCACTGTTCTGATGTATTCCCCCATCTGGTCCCAGTCAATACTGCCTTGCTCATTAAGGTCGTGGATGTAGTCTTTGAACTGAAAACAATTTTCCACGGTGTGCCCAGGATATCTGTGAAACAAGCAGTGTCGCTCTGTGTTGACATTTTGAGGCCACTCCAACTTCTCCTTTGGCAATGCAATTTGCCCTGCCGCCATGAGTGCATTAAAGATGTCCATGAGAGAGTACGGCAATGGCAGGTAATGGTTTCTCTTAGGTCCTATTTTTTGGGGTTCATAGGCCAGGAGAGGGGGTGCTTGGTTGTAGTTGTCAAGTTGTTGCCGCGGTGGTTGAGGAACTGGGGCTTGCGGTCGCTGAGGGATTGGGGCTTGTTGTTGACGAGGCTGGAACTGCGGTTGATGTTGAGGTTGACGAAGGTTTCTAAATGGTTGATTTTGTTGAGGGTTCTTGAACTGGTGTTGATAATTTATAGGTGGGTTCCCTACAACATTGAGGTTCTCATTTGTCACTACGCCCTCAGTCACTGGGCCGGTTGTGGTAAAAGTAGTTTTCTTGACAGCTCGGGGTCTAGGATCAAACAAGTTCATGATAGGTAAGTCCCTAAGCTGTGTCTGAATGTACCGTGCCTTCTCATAGAGTTCACTCAAGGAGGTGGGGTGATGCAAAGCCAACATATTCTTTAAGGCTGGAGTGGCATTGGTGATGATCATCTTCGCTTGCTCTGGTTCTGAAATGGAATCAGTAAGCTTTTCTTCCATGGACCTCCACCTATCAGCATATCTAGTAAAATCTTCATCATTTCTCATTCTTTCGGCCATGAGGTCGGTGATGGAATATGTTGGTCCGACCCTATCTTGATATCTCTGCAAAAATTTAGCTTTGACAGTTTCAAAGTTACTCGCCTTCAAAGAGTCAAGCGAGTAGAACCACTCTAAAGCTGAACCCTCTAATGATCTTCTGAAAAGAAAAGCAAGGGCTCTTGGATCATTTTGCCACATCACCGACTCATACAGAAAGTCCTTGATATGAATGAAGGTATTACCGGTTCCATTGTAGCGATGGTATACCGGTATCTCAGAGGGAGGTAGATGAAAAGTAGGGAGGGAAGAAAGAGAAATTTCAGGGGCTGCCTTTGTGTCGATCAAACGTCTAAGCTCTCTATACTGCTCATCATTGCGATTGATCTTGTTAATCATGGCCTAATCGACAGAAGGTTCCCTAAGAGGAGGAGGAGGAATGGGTGCTTGGTGCACCAGAACTTGGATTGGATGGACCGAAGCGGCCGGATAAGAAGGGTACAATGGGGGATACACCAAAAGGGTGAGTAGGGTTGAGATGATTGGAAGAATGAACTAGTGACCTAGAAGGAGCAACGACATTCAGATCAGGGTGATCTAGATTAGCTACCGGATGAGGAGAGATTGGGGCTACGAGCCCGGTATAAGAATGGCCATGAGTGGGCACATTGCGTTGATGTGTTACCGACCGAGGGGTAGAGATGTGAAGACCACCTTCGGGAGGAATGTGGTTGGCGGGCGACTTGCCCTTGAGGATGGCTTCGATAGCCTGAATTTGGGTAGGGTCAGCATGAGAGAATGCCTCCCAAAGTGAATTTGAATTGGGTTGAGGAGAAGTTTGACTAGGTTCGGGGAGAATTTCGGGTTCAATGACGGCACATACAGTATCATGATAGAAATAAGATTGGTCATACTCCAACTATAGTTGCTCATATCTTTGATTCGCCATTCCGATAACTCGTCCTGACCTTAAATTCATAAACACAACAAAAAAAGAAGGTTGACAAATAAAAGTTCAAGGATTTTTTTTGGTTTTGATTTTTAACTCCTTTTTTGTTTTGATTTTCTTTTGTTGGACAAGCAAGTTATCAAGCAAATTAACCTCAAGCAAATTTTGTTTTGGTTCTTTTTAGGTGATTTTTGGATTTTTGTTTAATTTTTAGTTTTTGTTTGCAAACAAGTAATAGCAAAAACTTGGAATGATTAATGCAAAAAAAAATTTGTTGTTTCAACCTCAAATTAATGCTGTTAAGAGAAATATTGTCCACTCAAATAAATGGGTAGGACCCTATGCTCTCACAACGCCGAGCAATCTAAGGTTGTCACTCTTTTCACAACGATAGGTAATAGGTACTCCGGGTTTTGGGGTGAATAGGTACAACCTGCCCGATCAGTGAAGAGGGAATCCTTTACGTCTGGGGACTTACGGAGGTCTTGATGGAAGCTACCCAGTCCTTCCGAGAGGGAATCCCCGGAGGAGGAGTTGGCAACCACCAAGAGGGGTGTTTGGATGTGTGGGGCTTTGGGAGGAGAGAGTTTCCCTTCTCAGATGGCCTAAGGAGCCGAAACCCCAATGCAAATTAAATGCAAGTGAAATGTCAAGGAATAAGAAGCAAGCAAGAAGAAAATAAAAGTATACAATGATTAATGAGATGTTGTAGGGAGCAAGTGAACAAGACAATGATATGAAATTAAACTAGGATGGAAAAAATCACTAATTTAACTATGCATGCTTTGAAAGATTTGCTAAGGAAAACTAGACTTAGAAACAAATAGGGAAGTATACTTAACAAGGGATGAAAGAAAATAATATGTAAAATGCTAAGGTAAAATAAGTTGATAATCAAAGCTAGAAATCAAATTGTATGCTTTTAAAAGCACCAACGGAAGGCAAGTACATCGGAAGGAACAAGATAATGCTTCAAGGAAATAAACAAGCATGTAAGCAAGAAAATAGAAATGCAAAGAAATAAAAATGGCTTAAATGAGAACTAGAGTGAAAATAAGCATGTCTTCAAGTGGACATTCTTAGGAAATAAGATAAGAACTCACTAAAGTAAAGTCGGTCCCACCGTGGTCGCCAAAAGGTGTAAGCACCCGAAACGGGGATATCCGTAGATCTCCTTTTTTCTGGCCCCTACGCTTGCTTTAGGGACTTGGTGGATGAGATGTTAGTGGGTGTGGTTGCCAGGAGCCAAAGGCTCCAAAATATAGTAGAATGAAAAGAAATGAAATGGAGAAATGACCGTCGTACCTTTGGAAGCGGGGAGATTGTTGGGTTCCGACTTCTCCTCTCTCGGCCGGCCGAAAGAAGAGAGCTTAGTGAGTCCTTCATCTTCGATCCGGTTGAAGCTCCACCTCAATCGGATTTACCTAAAAATGTCCATAAGAAAACATATAAACAAGTGAAAGGTTCATTAATTCTAATGAAAGCATAGTATCGTGCTCAAATTTGAATTCAAACATGCAAAAGGAGAGAGACTAACCGGATTAGGACTAAATCCAAACCCCTATTTAGAAGGTTTAGATATGCATGAAAATGCAAATGAGTGGCTCAATATATGCTAAATGACATGTTAATGACAGTTAAAATGAAAGGGGGGAGTAAAGGATCGACCGGAAAAGTAAATAAACTCAAAAAAATGTAAAACGGGGTCTGCCCCTGCTAGTGCCCCATATATGGGGCGCCTGCTGCAAGTGTCCCCTTGATGGGGCGCGTTGACCAAAGTCAAAGCGCCCTATTTATGGGGCACCAGGGACTGGCTTTAGCAGATTTTTTTCCCTCCTTCGCGACGTCGCCCCGGAGTGTAGGAAGACCTCCAAGATGGAAAAAGGACTTATTCAAGCAGCCAATACTCAAGTGAAGCTAATGGAAGAGTGTTTTGGCACTAGATGTAAGATAAATGGAGTGTAGAGGCCCTCAAAGTCGGAGAAAAATCATATTTCTGAAGAAGGAAAATGAAGGTTTTGGGGTTTTTGGGAGAGGGTTTTGGATCCGTTTGAAGGCTTATGGGAGGTGTAGATGGCTTAGAAACGTGGTATTGGATGAACTCTTGGGTGGTACGGAGTTGGAACCCCCTCTCATCCCCAAATGGGGGTCTATTTATAGCCCAAAAAGAGGGTACTTTGG
This sequence comes from Cryptocoryne crispatula var. balansae, assembly GCA_036172225.1. Classification (NCBI taxonomy): domain Eukaryota; kingdom Viridiplantae; phylum Streptophyta; class Magnoliopsida; order Alismatales; family Araceae; genus Cryptocoryne; species Cryptocoryne crispatula. Next base: position 11,836,906 of record CM069934.1, read on the forward strand.
CCATTTTCTAAAAGCAGTCCATTTTCTAAAAGCAGTGCCACGCGGCATAGCGCCCTATATATAGGGCGCCAGCATTATGAGGTATGTTAAATCGATAAGACAAGTCACTGTGAGGGGTCAAATCGGCCGGTTAACTCGATTTGACCTGGTGCCAGGCGCCCTATATATAGGGCACCTGGCGCCCTATAAGTAGGGCACCAGGTGCCCTATATACAGGGCGCCTGGTGCCCTATTTACAGGGTGCCTGGTGCCCTATAAGTAGGGCACCAAGTGCCCTATATACAGGGCGCCAGGTGCCCTGTATATAGGGCGCTTTGACCCTGGTCAACGTTTATCGATCTTCTTCAAAATGCGTCGAAAAACTTGATTTTTTCGGAAAACTCGGTTATCTTGAAAGGTTACTCAAATATTATTCATGAAAACAAGAATTTAAGCTCTTCAACTAGGCCAAAATTGCTTGTCTACAGCCGGCATATCTTCGTATGTCCAAGCGAACGTGTCCTTGTATTCTTTTAGTACCCCCATTAAATTCTATTCTTCTAAAGGGGTGAGGTTGGCATTGATGAGGATATTCATAGGATCTTCCGATGTTCCAAGATTAAGTTCCTTAGTTAGTTCATCCACCGTGGGTGATGGCTCTTCAAATTTCTTCAATCCGGATGTGTAAGCATCAGCCAAATCCTCTTCTTCATCCTCAGTATCCGGATCCTTTTCCGATACAACCTCGTAAACCCCTAAAGTTGGATCGATGTTGTCCTTATCCTCATATCGTATCTCATTTAATTGGATTGTATTTCTTAGATACTCTGGTATCTTGGCACATTCTAGGCTTTTTCGAGCTAACTGATGTAGGTATCTTTCTGGAACTCTCCTACCTCTGATTTTTGTCCTATTTTTATTAAAAACTACACCTAAAGAAGAAGGTAAATAAGGGGAGGAAGAGGAGGTTGAGGAAGTGGAATTTATTATAGAGGATAAAGGGTAGAGGAAATTGATCAAGGATCTGGTGGCTCCTTGGGACAAATGCCCTTCCGGGGCAAGTTGAGATGTTTCCTCGATCGAAATTTGAGTTTCGAGGAGGACGTTTTTTTTTGGGAGTGCTGAACATAAAGACAGAATGGGCTTCAGGTGCCCGATTTGGGTTGAGATCAACTACGGGAGCCAAAGTAGGCAGAGATATTGATAAAGAGGGGAAGACTTCGAGCAATGTTTGATAGAGGGGGCTTTTGGGCCCAATGTTGACAGAAAGAGATGATGGGCCAGTAGGCCAGATGATCATAGAAGAATGTGAGTTCATGGACCCAATAAGAGGAAGATGCAGGCTCGAGGGCTCAGGTTTAAGGGATGGGCTTGAGGGCCCAAGAGTTGGAGAAAATGGGCACAAAGACCTGAATTTAATAGAGGGGCTCGATGGCTCAAGAGCAACAAGTGGGTACATGGACTCATAAGTTAGGCGTGAGGGCCTAGAAATAGGGATCGTGTAATATCTGGCAAAAAAAAAAAAATATTCTGCGGACTCTCCCCTCCCACCCGGACTCTCTCTCTCTCTCCGGTTCCTTCCCCCCCGCCTGCACCGCGCTCGCCGGAGTCCCCGCCGGGAGCTCCGTCTCCCTCCAGGATACGCCACCGCAGGGAGAAACCCCCCCCCCCCCCTGTGTATTTTCCTCACGGAACCCCCCCCCCCGGCGAGCTCTCTCTCCCTCTCTTCACGTCGTGGACGCCGCGCTCACCCGCGGCTGCGTTGCCACCCACAGGGCTGCGCGAACCGCGGCTGCAACCGCCGCCGGTGGCCACCCTCCCCGTGCGCGCACTCGCGGCCGCCGCCGCCATCGTCTTGCCGGCATGCACCATCTCCAAACCTCCCGTCGTGCCGCCCCGTCTGCAGCGCCGCCCGGGCCACGCCATGCTCAGCCCCACCGCCATGCCCCACGCCATCTGCAGCCTCACCCGAGCGCCCGCGGCGTCACCGCGTCACCCCACCTGCACCGCTGCCGTCACGAGCGCCGCCTCCGCCGTCGCAAGCGCCGCCTCCGCCGTCGCAAGCGCCGCCGCGAGCCGCCGCCATCTCCGCCGCCCGCGAACCGTCGGTTGAGCCGGCCCAACACCCCGGTCCAGCCACCCGGTCCAGCATCCGGCTCAACGCCGTGAGCCGCCGGGCGAACCGCCCGGTTCGACGCCGGTTCAGGATTTTCTCGATTTTCGGAATTATTAAATCCGGAAATTAGATTTGAGGCCGAAAAATAGCAGGAAAATTCTGAAAAATCCGTAAAATTCACAGGAGCTTCCAGGTAGGTTTCTCAAGCTCGTCTATTTATTTGATCCCATATTGATTAGAAAATATGCATGATTTAACTTATGGAATTTGATTTATCTAGTTTAACTTTTGGACTTAAGATTAGTGATTCTTCTCAAAATTCTTGAAACCAGAAACATGAAAATGCTATTTTGTATATTATGGAACATGTTTAGCCTGATTATGGATGGGTAGAAATATTCTTCATTTGTTTTGATCTAATGTTAGTTATGAATATGAATATATGCTAGTTTGGACCTAGAATTGAAAGATAATTATGTGTAAATTTGGAAAAATCATGGATCATAAAATCATACATTTCAGCACCTGTTTAGGTCAGATTGTGGTTGATTTATCTCAGAATTTAATTTGTCTAGTTTATGCCAAGCATGACTTAGGTTAAATGTCTAGTAAAAGTTTTAAGTATATGACTAGTTCGGTTTGTCATTTCATGTATGTAAGTCACGTAAATTTTGGTTAGTTTCATTTCAAATTATGTATTGTGTCATGCATGGTGTGGTTATGTTCATATGGTCAAGTTTGGTATAGGTTTGATTTAGAATATGTCAACCAAGTCGGTTAGTATAAGTCTTGTCTAGTTTATGGTAAAATATGATTAATTTGGTTTCAGATCATGGACTATGCTATGTATAGTTAGTCAATGTCAATTTGGTCATGATTAGTATGAGTTGTCATTAAGAACAAGTTCAATTAAGTCGGGTTATCATATGTCTTGTCTAGTTTGTTATGTCTTGCATGTAAGGCTATGAAATTAGATGTCTATGTCATGTATGCATGGTATGATCAAGTATATCTTGATTTGAAATTATGTTATGAACTCTTGATATGACGTGCTATGAAGGCTTCACCAGCCTATTCTAGTCAATTGCCCGTGGGCAGCGGGTAACTTAGTTGAATCCGGCCCTCCCACAGATCCCGGATTACCGCGGTTTTTCCCTTAGTGTCACCACTGCCTAGGTGCACTTTGGGCTAGCTTAGTATATGTTACTTCTATATATATTAGAGCTGGTGAATGCATTTGTACATGTGAAGCAAGACGACCAATTTCTTGCTCTTTGGCTATGTGATTGGAAAGAATACGAAATTTGGTTACTTATGTGTCATGTATAGATGTTAAGTTGTCATGTTAGAAAATTCAGATTTGTCTCATTTTGTTTTGGTCATGTTAAGTTAAGTCTTGAGGTTATTTAGATGATATTTGTCTAGCTTGTATGGTCTTGTATGCATTGGTCTAGAATTAAATGACTTTGGCATAATCTTTTCTTTGAAGATAATTATGTTCAGATATGGGTTGTGAGATTAATATAGAAGACATTCTATATTTTGAATTACATCTCAATTTAGATATGTTATCTATCATTTCATGTTTATATATTAGTATCCGATTGGCGGGATACGGGTGTAAATCCTACGGAGTCCCCGGACTCACCCCGTTGTGGGATAAATTTTTCAGCAGGTACTGAGGATCAAGGAGCATGAAGATGAAGTTCAGGTGGAACCAAAGGAATCAGAGTCATTTGCACTTGGAGATTCTTGGTATCCTCTACTTAGGTAGATGATCTTGGTTGTTTTTGAACAAGAGTGTGGTTAGACTTAGAAGTGTGGTTTTATTCTCTTGTATGATTGGATCTTATGAACATAATTGTTTAAGTTTGGGTTGTGGAATCCAAGTGTTGGGTTTCATCCCACTGTCACGACGTTGTGTATTTCCGCTGCATATTTGTGGTTTTAGTAATTAAATTCCGGGTCGTGACAGAAGTTGGTATCAGAGCTTTAACCCGGCCGGAAGGTCTATCTTGACCTGCCCGGGTGTTGGATATCGATTTGGGTGAATTAGATTTGATATTTGGATTATCTATTTGAATCAATTAGATCTAATTTTAGACTTTGAAGATTACATTATTGGATGTCTAGATTGGATAATTGATTGTATATGTTGATGAGGATCAATTTTCAGATTTTGGTAAATCTTGAAGCTTCAATTTATGACAATAGGAGGAGATTATCAATTTGGGTCAATTTGATTTTGATATTAGACAATGATTTAATATGTAGAGATTTAAATTGGATGATCAATCAGAGTATGATAAGCAACTTTTAGATTTGGTTGCTCTTGAAGTTTAGATTGATAGAAGTCAATTTATCAATTAAGGCAAGATTTTATTATCATTGGTGTAGAGAATTTTAGTGTTTAATGGTTGATGGATATCATATGGTTTAGTATTATTTATGAGATGAAGTTTAGATTTTATATAGCTGGTGAATTAGATTGATGGAAGAGAGATTGTTGAATCATTATAAGGATTTCATTAGGTAATATATGTGGAATAATATGAATTATTCAATTTTGTCTATGTGGGAATAATTTGATTTGTGCATATTTATTTGGAATAATAATTATATGTGGTATGAGGTTAGAATGACATATATTACTTAAAGTATGATTCTGCTCTATTTATAATAATGATGATGATTAGTGATGATTTCTGAAGTTCAAACTTTTTGATAAAGTTAGAGATTGGAGAGTTGATTATTATGAAGGAATATTTATAGACATATGATAATTTAGAGAGAGTTGAATATGTTAATTTGTCAGAGTTGATATAAGAACATTCTATTATCATGAATGATATAATATAGAAGGAATAATATATATTTTTAGAGGATGATGAATGTTTTAGTATGTATTTGATGATTCGAGGATCTATTTATGAGTCCATGAGAATTGAATCATCTTGACTTCCCCCTTCAATTTTGATAGTAAGAATTTGAAATTTCGAGGACGAAATTTATTTTAAGGGGTGAAGAGTGTAATATCTGGAAAAAAAAAATCTTCTGCGGACTCTCCCCTCCCACCCGGACTCTCTCTCTCTCTCCGGTTCCTTCCCCCCCCCCTGCACCGCGCTCGCCGGAGTCCCCGCCGGGAGCTCCGTCTCCCTCCAGGATACGCCACCGCAGGGAGAAACCCCCCCCCCTCCTGTGTATTTTCCTCACGGAGCCCCCCCCCGGCGAGCTCTCTCTCCCTCTCTTCACGTCGTGGACGCCGCGCTCACCCGCGGCTGCGTTGCCACCCACCTGGGCTGCGCGAACCGCGGCTGCAACCGCCGCCGGTGGCCACCCTCCTATGCGCGCACCGCGGCCGCCCCCGCCATCGTCTTGCCGGCATGCACCATCGCCAAACCTCCCGTCGTGCCGCCCCGTCTGCAGCGCCGCCCGGGCCACGCCATGCTCAGCCCCACCGCCATGCCCCACGCCATCTGCAGCCTCACCCGAGCGCCCGCGGCGTCACCGCGTCACCCCACCTGCACCGCTGCCGTCGCGAGCGCCGCCTCCGCCGTCGCAAGCGCCGCCTCCGCCGTCGCAAGCGCCGCCGCGAGCCGCCGCCATCTCCGCCGCCCGCGAACCGTCGGTTGAGCCGGCCCAACACCCCGGTCCAGCCGCCCGGTCCAGCATCCGGCTCAACGCCGTGAGCCGCCGGTCGAACCGCCCGGTTCGACGCCGGTTCAGGATTTTCTGATTTTCGGAATTATTAAATCCGGAAATTAGATTTGAGGCCAGAAAAATAGCAGGAAAATTCTGAAAAATCCGTAAAATTCACAGGAGCTTCCAGGTAGGTTTCTCAAGCTCGTCTATTTATTTGATCCCATATTGATTAGAAAATATGCATGATTTAACTTATGGAATTTGATTTATCTAGTTTAACTTTTGGACTTAAGATTAGTGATTCTTCTCAAAATTCTTGAAACCAGAAACATGAAAATGCTATTTTGTATATTATGGAACATGTTTAGCCTGATTATGGATGGGTAGAAATATTCTTCATTTGTTTTGATCTAATGTTAGTTATGAATATGAATATATGCTAGTTTGGACCTAGAATTGAAAGATAATTATGTGTAAATTTGGAAAAATCATGGATCATAAAATCATACATTTCAGCACCTGTTTAGGTCAGATTGTGGTTGATTTATCTCAGAATTTAATTTGTCTAGTTTATGCCAAGCATGACTTAGGTTAAATGTCTAGTAAAAGTTTTAAGTATATGACTAGTTCGGTTTGTCATTTCATGTATGTAAGTCACGTAAATTTTGGTTAGTTTCGTTTCAAATTATGTATTGTGTCATGCATGGTGTGGTTATGTTCATATGGTCAAGTTTGGTATAGGTTTGATTTAGAATATGTCAACCAAGTCGGTTAGTATAAGTCTTGTCTAGTTTATGGTAAAATATGTTTAATTTGGTTTCGGATCATGGACAATGCTATGTATAGTTAGTCAATGTCAATTTGGTCATGATTAGTATGAGTTGTCATTAAGAACAAGTTCAATTAAGTCGGGTTATCATATGTCTTGTCTAGTTTGTTATGTCTTGCATGCAAGGCTATGAAATTAGATGTCTATGTCATGTATGCATGGTATGATCAAGTATATCTTGATTTTAAATTATGTTATGAACTCTTGATATGACGTGCTATGAAGGCTTCACCAGCCTATTCTAGTCAATTGCCCGTGGGCAGCGGGTAACTTAGTTGAATCCGGCCCTCCCACAGATCCCGGATTACCGCGGTTTTTCCCTTAGTGTCACCACTGCCTAGGTGCACTTTGGGCTAGCTTAGTATATGTTACTTCTATATATATTAGAGCTGGTGAATGCATTTGTACATGTGAAGCAAGACGACCAATTTCTTTCTCTTTGGCTATGTGATTGGAAAGAATACGAAATTTGGTTACTTATGTGTCATGTATAGATGTTAAGTTGTCATGTTAGAAAATTCAGATTTGTCTCATTTTGTTTTGGTCATGTTAAGTTAAGTCTTGAGGTTATTTAGATGATATTTGTCTAGCTTGTATGGTCTTGTATGCATTGGTCTAGAATTAAATGACTTTGGCATAATCTTTTCTTTGAAGATAATTATGTTCAGATATGGGTTGTGAGATTAATATAGAAGACATTCTATATTTTAAATTACATCTCAATTTAGATATGTTATCTATCATTGCATGTTTATATATTAGTATCCGATTGGCGGGATACGGGTGTAAATCCTACGGAGTCCCCGGACTCACCCCGTTGTGGGATAAATTTTTCAGCAGGTACTGAGGATCAAGGAGCATGAAGATGAAGTTCAGGTGGAACCAAAGGAATCAGAGTCATTTGCACTTGGAGATTCTTGGTATCCTCTACTTAGGTAGATGATCTTGGTTGTTTTTGAACAAGAGTGTGGTTAGACTTAGAAGTGTGGTTTTATTCTCTTGTATGATTGGATCTTATGAACATAATTGTTTAAGTTTGGGTTGTGGAATCCAAGTGTTGGGTTTCATCCCACTGTCACGACGTTGTGTATTTCCGCTGCATATTTGTGGTTTTAGTAATTAAATTCCGGGTCGTGACAGAAGTTGGTATCAGAGCTTTAACCCGGCCGGAAGGTCTATCTTGACCTGCCCGGGTGTTGGATATCGATTTGGGTGAATTAGATTTGATATTTGGATTATCTTTTTGAATCAATTAGATCTAATTTTAGACTTTGAAGATTACATTATTGGATGTCTAGATTGGATAATTGATTGTATATGTTGATGAGGATCAATTTTCAGATTTTGGTAAATCTTGAAGCTTCAGTTTATGACAATAGGAGGAGATTATCAATTTGGGTCAATTTGATTTTGATATTAGACAATGATTTAATATGTAGAGATTTAAATTGGATGATCAATCAGAGTATGATAAGCAACTTTTAGATTTGGTTGCTCTTGAAGTTTAGATTGATAGAAGTCAATTTATCAATTAAGGCAAGATTTTATTATCATTGGTGTAGAGAATTTTAGTGTTTAATGGTTGATGGATATCATATGGTTTAGTATTATTTATGAGATGAAGTTTAGATTTTATATAGCTGGTGAATTAGATTGATGGAAGAGAGATTGTTGAATCATTATAAGGATTTCATTAGGTAATATATGTGGAATAATATGAATTATTCAATTTTGTCTATGTGGGAATAATTTGATTTGTGCATATTTATTTGGAATAATAATTATATGTGGTATGAGGTTAGAATGACATATATTACTTAAAGTATGATTCTGCTCTATCTATAATAATGATGATGATTAGTGATGATTTCTGAAGTTCAAACTTTTTGATAAAGTTAGAGATTGGAGAGTTGATTATTATGAAGGAATATTTATAGACATATGATAATTTAGAGAGAGTTGAATATGTTAATTTGTCAGAGTTGATATAAGAACATTCTATTATCATGAATGATATAATATAGAAGGAATAATATATATTTTTAGAGGATGATGAATGTTTTAGTATGTATTTGATGATTCGAGGATCTATTTATGAGTCCATGAGAATTGAATCATCTTGACTTCCCCCTTCAATTTTGATAGTAAGAATTTGAAATTTCGAGGTCGAAATTTATTTTTAGGGGTGAAGAGTGTAATATCTGGTAAAAAAACAAAATATATATATATTCTGCGGACTCTCCCCTCCCACCCGGACTCTCTCTCTCTCTCCGGTTCCTTTCCCCCCCTGCACCGCGCTCGCCGGAGTCCCCGCCGGGAGCTCCGTCTCCCTCCAGGATACGCCACCGCAGGGAGAAACCCCCCCTCCTCCTGTGTATTTTCCTCACGGAACCCCCCCCCCCGGCGAGCTCTCTCTCCCTCTCTTCACGTCGTGGACGCCGCGCTCACCCGCGGCTGCGTTGCCACCCACCTGGGCTGCGCGAACCGCGGCTGCAACCGCCGCCGGTGGCCACCCTCCTATGCGCGCACCTGCGGCCGCCGCCGCCATCGTCTTGCCGGCATGCACCATCGCCAAACCTCCCGTCGTGCCGCCCCGTCTGCAGCGCCGCCCGGGCCACGCCATGCTCAGCCCCACCGCCATGCCCCACGCCATCTGCAGCCTCACCCGAGCGCCCGCGGCGCCACCGCGTCACCCCACCTGCACCGCTGCCGTCACGAGCGCCGCCTCCGCCGTCGCAAGCGCCGCCTCCGCCGTCGCAAGCGCCGCCGCGAGCCGCCGCCATCTCCGCCGCCCGCGAACCGTCGGTTGAGCCGGCCCAACACCCCGGTCCAGCCGCCCGGTCCAGCATCCGGCTCAACGCCGTGAGCCGCCGGTCGAACCGCCCGGTTCGACGCCGGTTCAGGATTTTCTGATTTTCGGAATTATTAAATCCGGAAATTAGATTTGAGGCCAGAAAAATAGCAGGAAAATTCTGAAAAATCCGTAAAATTCACAGGAGCTTCCAGGTAGGTTTCTCAAGCTCGTCTATTTATTTGATCCCATATTGATTAGAAAATATGCATGATTTAACTTATGGAATTTGATTTATCTAGTTTAACTTTTGGACTTAAGATTAGTGATTCTTCTCAAAATTCTTGAAACCGTAAACATGAAAATGCTATTTTGTATATTATGGAACATGTTTAGCCTGATTATGGATGGGTGGAAATATTCTTCATTTGTTTTGATCTAATGTTAGTTATGAATATGAATATATGCTAGTTTGGACCTAGAATTGAAAGATAATTATGTGTAAATTTGGAAAAATCATGGATCATAAAATCATACATTTCAGCACCTGTTTAGGTCAGATTGTGGTTGATTTATCTCAGAATTTAATTTGTCTAGTTTATGCCAAGCATGACTTAGGTTAAATGTCTAGTAAAAGTTTTAAGTATATGACTAGTTCGGTTTGTCATTTCATGTATGTAAGTCACGTAAATTTTGGTTAGTTTCGTTTCAAATTATGTATTGTGTCATGCATGGTGTGGTTATGTTCATATGGTCAAGTTTGGTATAGGTTTGATTTAGAATATGTCAACCAAGTCGGTTAGTATAAGTCTTGTCTAGTTTATGGTAAAATATGTTTAATTTGGTTTCAGATCATGGACAATGCTATGTATAGTTAGTCAATGTCAATTTGGTCATGATTAGTATGAGTTGTCATTAAGAACAAGTTCAATTAAGTCGGGTTATCATATGTCTTGTCTAGTTTGTTATGTCTTGCATGCAAGGCTATGAAATTAGATGTCTATGTCATGTATGCATGGTATGATCAAGTATATCTTGATTTTAAATTATGTTATGAACTCTTGATATGACGTGCTATGAAGGCTTCACCAGCCTATTCTAGTCAATTGCCCGTGGGCAGCGGGTAACTTAGTTGAATCCGGCCCTCCCACAGATCCCGGATTACCGCGGTTTTTCCCTTAGTGTCACCACTGCCTAGGTGCACTTTGGGCTAGCTTAGTATATGTTACTTCTATATATATTAGAGCTGGTGAATGCATTTGTACATGTGAAGCAAGACGACCAATTTCTTGCTCTTTGGCTATGTGATTGGAAAGAATACGAAATTTGGTTACTTATGTGTCATGTATAGATGTTAAGTTGTCATGTTAGAAAATTCAGATTTGTCTCATTTTGTTTTGGTCATGTTAAGTTAAGTCTTGAGGTTATTTAGATGATATTTGTCTAGCTTGTATGGTCTTGTATGCATTGGTCTAGAATTAAATGACTTTGGCATAATCTTTTCTTTGAAGATAATTATGTTCAGATATGGGTTGTGAGACTAATATAGAAGACATTCTATATTTTGAATTACATCTCAATTTAGATATGTTATCTATCATTGCATGTTTATATATTAGTATCCGATTGGCGGGATACGGGTGTAAATCCTACGGAGTCCCCGGACTCACCCCGTTGTGGGATAAATTTTTCAGCAGGTACTGAGGATCAAGGAGCATGAAGATGATGTTCAGGTGGAACCAAAGGAATCAGAGTCATTTGCACTTGGAGATTCTTGGTATCCTCTACTTAGGTAGATGATCTTGGTTGTTTTTGAACAAGAGTGTGGTTAGACTTAGAAGTGTGGTTTTATTCTCTTGTATGATTGGATCTTATGAACATAATTGTTTAAGTTTGGGTTGTGGAATCCAAGTGTTGGGTTTCATCCCACTGTCACGACGTTGTGTATTTCCGCTGCATATTTGTGGTTTTATTAATTAAATTCCGGGTCGTGACAGATCGGGCCAAGAAGCCCGGGGAGAGCATCATAGTGAGTTGGGGCGTCGGCCCCAAAAGGTGACATAATGAGGAAAGGCTCTCGTGGAGTTGGTTGGACTTTTTCTCGAGTCGGTTTGGCAATATGACCCTCGGGTGGGTCAACAGGTGGTTCAGCCTGGAGTGATTCATTGCTTGACCCTTCTTCATCAGTAGAAAACAAAAGAGATATTTTAGGATACAAGTCATCTTCAGGGTCGTTGGTTCTTCTTCTCTTCTCTTGCTCCATCTCTTGTTCTTCCTTGTTCTCAGCCAGTTGAATGGTTTCTTTCTTAATGAAAAACTTTTGTAAGAATCCAGAAAAGTATCTACTTTTGAGATTCAGACCATTCGCAGTCGTTTCGTCATACCCAACCCCGCCTTTTGGTTGTAACCTCATTAGATTGATTGGCTCAGCTATGCCTTGCAGTTCTTTGCCTAGTCCTCAGCCCTTTTGGTATCCCAAGCTCTTCATTATATGCCACCCAATAGTTTCATTTTTCTCTCTTTTTCTTCTCCACACTTGCCTAGGCTGCCTACTTATTTCTGGAAGATCTAAGATTGTCAAAATCGGCTCCTTTGGCAACCCGAGGGGTGGTGGTAGAGAAGATAGATGATCTAGGGGCATGCTAGTCACCTTAATCACTTGTCCCTAGTAAGGGAATTTGAGACACTGGTGATTGGTGGAGGTGACTGCCTCTAGTGTTTCCAAATAGGGTCGTCCCAAAATAGCTTTGTACGTTGGATCCATCTCTAGTATGTGAAAGTTGACAGTGACTGTCCGAGGTCCGAGTTTGACACCCAATGTAATCATGCCGTCAGCGGGCATCTTTGAATTATCATATGCGGTCACTGTTATTTGAGATGGCCGGACATCCTCTTCAGAAATTTCACAAAGACGTAATGTTTCTGGTGGCAGAACATTAATGGAGGCTCCAGTATCGACCAAGCATGACTTAATGCCAACTCCATTGATGTGGATTGCGATGCATAAGGCACATTTTCTTATTTCCGGGTTGGCCAACTCTTCCTTTGTGAATGTAAGGGCCGGGTGCTCACTTCTCGGGACCAGAACTGATGAGATCTTTTCTGGGGGGAGGCTCTCGTTCACCATCACCCACTGTAAGTATTGTTGAAGAACCTCTTGATGGACTCTGGATATTTTGATCAACTCTAAGATAGATATCTGTGATGGAGTTTTATCAAGATGTTTCAACAAGTCATAAGATGTTCCAGACAACGGCTCTTCGATGTGTTCTTCTTCTACTTCTAGTACTAACCCTGATTGACCGGCCTGGGGAAAGACCCTTTGGAATATGCGCCCACTCCTGTGTATTGTGGCAAGTTGAGGAGCTATAGCTGGAATGGTAGTGGTGGGTGGTGGGTTAGGTCGAATGATGGGAGCTCTTGCGATGGGTGTAATGATGGTGGTTTGAGGCATAGTAGGGTAGGTAGGTTGTGAAGGTACAGTGGCTCGGGGTGGGATAATGATGGGTCCTAGTGGTGGTGATGTTTGTGGTACATCAACCTGGCGGATTAGGGTCCGTCCTATTTGGAGTTGTATGGCTGGTGGTCTTACAATGGGTCGTGATGGTGCTTGGATGATGGGTGGCTGGTTGAGAGTAATGGGGTTGGTTAATGTAGCTCGGGGTATGGAATGGACGGTTTGGTTGACGTGCATTGTAGAGGTGGCTCCCTCAACTTGCCAATTCTGGTCCCGATCATGATACTCCTCGGAAGAGATCAAGATGGGATTAACGTGTTGGTTTTCAGGTGCGGGTGCATGTGGAGGTAAAGGATTTTGAATGATCCCCAGGCCAAGGTTCTATTGCTGTTGTTGCTGAGCTGGTGCATGCTGTCGTTGGTTTTTCACTGTTCTGAAGTATTCCCCCATCTTGTCCCAGTCAATACTGCCTTGCTCATTAAGGTCATGGATGTAGTCTTTGAACTGAATACAATTTTCCATGGTGTGCCCAGGATATCTGTGAAACTGGCAGTATTGTTCTGTGTTGACATTTTGAGGCCACTCCAACTTCTCCCTTGGCAATGCAATTTGTTATGCCGCCATGAGTGCATTAAAGATATCCATGAGAGAGTATGGCAAAGACGGATAATGGTTTTTCTTAGGCCCTATTTTTCGGGGTTCATAAGTCATGGGAGGGGGTGCTTGGTTGTAGTTGGCAAGTTGTTGTCATGGTGGTTGGGGAACTGGGGCTTGCGGTCCCTGAGGGATCGGAGCTTGTTGTTGACGAGGTTGGAACTAAGGTTGATGTTGAGGTTGACGAGGGTTTCTAAATGGTTGATTTTTTTTAGGGTTCCTAAACTGGTGTTGTTAATTGCTAGGTGGGTTTCCTACAACATTGAGGTTCTCGTTTGTCACTACGCCCTCAGTCACTGGGCCAGTTGTGGTAAAAGTGGTTTTCTTGACAGCTCGGGGTATAGGATCAAACAAGTTCATGATAGGTGAGTCCCTAAAATGTGTCTGAATGTACCGTGCCTTCTCATAGAGTTCACTCATGGAGGTGGGGTGATACAAAGCCAACATATTCTTTAAAGCTGGAGTGGCATTGGTGATGATTATCTTTATTTGCTCTGGTTTCGAAATAGAATCTGTAAGCCTTTCTGCCATTGACCTCCACCTATCAACATATCCGATAAAATCTTCATCATTTCTCATTCTTTCAGCCATGAGGTCGATGATGGAATATGTTGGTCCGACCCTATCTTGATATCTCTGCAAAAATTTAGCTTTGACAGTTTCAAAGTTACTCACCTCCAAAGAGTCAAGCAAGTAGAAACACTCTAAAGTTGAACCCTCTAATGATCTTCTGAAAAGAAAAGCAAGAGCCCTTGGATCATTTTGCTACATTACCGACTCATAAAGAAAGTCCTTGATATGAATGAATAGATTACTGGTTCCGTTGTAGCGACGGTATACTGGCATCTCAGAGGGAGGTAGATGAAAAGTAGGGAGGGAAGGAAGAGAAATTTCAGGGGCTGCCTTTGTGTCAATCAAACGTCTAAGCTCTCTATACTGCTCATCCGTGCGATTGATCTTGTTAATCATGGCCTGATCGACAGAAGGTTCCCTAAGAGGAGGAGGAGGAGGAGTGGGTGCTTGGTGCATCGGGACTTGGATTGGATGGACCGAAGCAGCCAGATAAGAAGGGTACATTATGGGATGCACCAAAGGGTGAGTAGGGTTGAGATGATTAGAAGAATGAACTAGTGGCCTAGAAGGAGCAACGGCATTCAGATCAGGGTGATCTAGATTAGCTACCGGATAAGGAGAAATCGGGGCTACGAGCCCGGTATAAGAATGGCCATGAGTGGGCACATTGGGTTGATGTGCTACTGACCTAGGGGTAGAGATGTGAAGACCACCTTCGGGAGGGATGTGTTCAGCAGGTGACTTGCCCTTGAGAATGACTTCAATAGCCTGAAGTTGAGTGGGGTCGACATGAGAGAATGCTTCCCAAAGTGAATTTGGATTGGGTTGAGGAGAAATTTGACTAGGTTTGGGAAGAATTTCGGGTTCATTGACGGCACATACGGCATCATGGTAGAAATAAGACTGGTCATACTCTAATTGTAGTTACTCGTATCTTTGATCCGCCATTCCGATAACTCGTCATAACCTTAAATTCATAAACACAACAGAAAAAGAAGGTTGATAAATAAAAGCTCAAAGATTTTTTTTGGTTTTGATTTTTGACCCCTTTTTTGTTTTGATTTTCTTTTGTCAGACAAGCAAGTAGTCAAGCAAATTAACCTCAAGCAAAATTTTTTATTTTGGTTCTTTTTTGGTGATTTTGGGATTTTTATTTAATTTTCAATTTTTGTTTGCAAACAAGTAATAACAAAGACTTGGAATGATTAACACAATTTTTTTTTGCTTCAACCTCAAATTAATGGCTTGTTAAGAGAAATATTGTCCACTCAAATAAATGGGTAGGACCCTATGCTCTCACAATGCCGAGCAATCTAAGGTTGTCACTCTTTTCACAACGATAGGTAATAGGTACTCCGGGTTTTGGGGTGAAAAGGTACAACCTGCCCGATCAGTGAAGAGGGAATCCTTCACGTCTGGTGACTTACGGAGGCCTTGATGGAAGCTACCCAGTCCTTCCAAGAGGGAATCCCCGGAGGAGGAGTTGGCAACCACCAAGAGGGGTGTTTAGATGTGTGGGGCTTTGGGAGGAGAGAGCTTCCCTTCTCGGATGTCCTATGGAGATCGGCGAACCCGAAACTCCAATGCAAACTAAATGCAAGTGAAATGTCAAAGAATAAGAAGCAACCAAGAAGAAAATAAAAGCATACAATGATTAACAAGATGCTGTAGGAAGCAAGTAAACAAGACTATGATATAAAATTAAACTAGGATGGAAGAAGGCACTAATTTAACTAAGCATGCTTTGAAGGATTCGCTAAAGGAAAACTAGGCTTAGAAGGAAATAGACAAGTATACTTAACAAGGGATGAAAGAAGATGATATCTAAAATGCTAAGGTGAAATAAGTTGATAATCAAAGCTAGAAATCAGATCGCTATGCTTTTTAAAAGGACCAACGAAAGGCAAGTAAATCGGAAGAAACAAGATGATGCTTCAAGGAAACAAACAATCATGTAAGCAAGTAAATAGCAATGCAAGGAAATGGAAATGGCTTAAATAAGAATTAGAGTGAAAATAAGCATGTTTTCAAGTGGACATTCTTAGGAAAGAAGAGAAGAACTCACTAAAGCAAAGTCGGTACCACCGTGGTCGCCAAAAGGTGTAAGCACCCGAAACGGGATCCATAGATCTCCATTTTCCGGCCCCTACGCTTGCTTTGGGGACTTGGTAGATGAGATGTTAGTGGTTGTGGTCGCCAGGAGCCAAAGGCTCCAAAATATAATAGAAAGAAATAAAAATGAAGAACAAAAATGACCGTCGTACCTTTGGAAGTGGGGAGATTGTTGGATTCCGACTTCTCCTCTCTCGGCCGGCCGAAACAAGAGAGCTTAGTGAGTCCTTCATCTTTCAACAAGTTGAAGCTCCGCCTCGGCCGGATTTACCTACAAATGTCCATATGAAAACATAGAAACAAGTTAAAATATCATTAGTTCTAGTGAAAGTGTAGAATCATGCTTAAATTCGAACTTAAACATGCAAAAGGGAATGAACTAACCGGATTGGGACTAAATCCCAACCTCTATTTTTGATAAGTTTTTAAAGAGGTATGAAGATGCAAAGGTTTGACTTAATGCATGGTAAATGACATGTTAATGAAAGTTAAAATGAAAGGGGGGGAGTAAAGGATCAACCGGAAAGGTACACAAACTCAAAAAAATGCAAAACGGGGTCTGCCCTTGCTAGTGCCCCATATATGGGGTCCTAGCTGCAGGTGTCGATTCCGAAGATGGGTTCCGGATCGGCACCTCAAGAGAAGGTGAAGATGAAATTGGGGAAAAGAAGAGTGAATTGAAAACACTCGGAAAGCGGTAAAGACTCCTCACCTCGATCCCACACTCACATTGATCCCCGAACTTTCATATCACGGCGTCGCTCGAGCACCGGAGACGGTTCGGGTCATGTGGGAGGAGAGTGAGGAGTGAATTAACTTAGAAAATGAATAAAAAGAAAGGTGGTCGCCAGGAGCCGCGGGCTCCACTTTATGTAATGAAAATAGAAAGAAATTGACCGTGTGTACCTCAGCGTGAGAGATGATATGTGAGTTAAACCTTCTTCTTCTTCGGCCGGCCGATGAAGAAGAGTCCAACCGATGCTAGCTTGATGTACCTGTGCAACTATTAAACAAAGAAGACAAGAAAACAAGTGAAGGGAGGATTAGAACTGAGTGAAGTGTAGTAACTGTAAAAACAATAACACAAAACGGCAATTGGAAACAAACTCACCGGATTCGGGGTTAGCCCTAACCCCTTTTTTTTGGTTTCTTTTGTGATATATGAAATGATGAAAAATTGAATAAAAATGATGCTTAAATGTGAACTAAATTATTTGAATGAAGAGTTAGCAAAGAGAATATAAATGGTTAAAGACAACACAACCTAGGCAAAGTGGCAACCGGGTTGGACAGATTCAATGTAAACTGCGCGACTCTGATGTAGAGACCGTAATAGACAGCACCGATGTCAGAATTGAGTGTCGTTTGTTTAAAAATAAATATAACTCATCGAGGGTGGTTTGATATGAATACAAGTTTTACTGAATCTTATGATAAGTAATCTGAATTTACCTGATGAGCAGGATCTTGGACAGTGAAGTTCTGGAAACTCCCAGCACAATGTCGATGTAGGACATGCTATGGGCACCACAGATATCCAAATTGAATGATTCTTGTTGGAGATAAAATATAACTCACCGGGAAACAATTTCTATGAAGTATGTATAGGCTGAATCCACCATTAAATATACTTAAATTGACTGATAAGATGATGACTTAGAAGAGAAGACTTCGGATCTGTCTGTGCAGCGCCGGTGTTGAAGCCATAAAAAGCCGAGAGAATGTCAGAATTGATCTCCGTTTGTTGTAGATGAAATATATATTTATGAACCACACTTATTATGAAGAAAGTTAGGCCATAAAATGACTATAAATATCTATAGAAGCCGATGATCAGCAGTTCAGCACGTCGGAGCATAGACCGGCTTCTTCTTCACTTTGGGATGATCTCCGGGCACCGGGACGAAGAGAGAACGATTTGGAGAGGTTGGGATGAGCCTAGGGTGGCTGTAGGATGAGGAGAGGAGTGCTAGAGGATGGGGATGCCCTTCTTAGGTCGTTCATATGAGTCTCCCTTTATAGGGGATGAGAACCAGGTCAAAAAATAGCAAGTTTTGATACATCTGACCATAGGTTGGATTTCCTCCATTTAATGTTGCTGATTTTCATACTGAGGCATACAGAAACTTACCTAAATGATTGAGAGAGATTGTAAACCATGTATCACCTTTCCCATGTTCAAAATATGTCTCTACTTTAAGAGGAAACAAATCTAGTCTAAAAATGGCAAGTCTTGATATACAAGACAACAAGTTGGATTGCCATCATTAGATGATGCTAATTTCGACCATGAAGCTTCCAGATACTATAAAAAGTGATATATAGGATGAAAAAGGAAGGTAAGATCGTGAATTGGTCAGATATGTGCCCAATGGGCTTGACTTTCATGCAATTGGGCTTGATCGGTGCTGCGTGCGGATAGAACTGTGCATCTGACTTCCAAAGGGTGTTGCAAACAAATGAGAGATCAGAATTGAATGCCGTTTGTTGAAATGGAAAGATAACTCAGAGAAGAAGATTATTCATGTTGAATACTTTTTAATTATATGTCCATATAATCTTGTGAAAAATTTCCAAATAGAGGATATGCTGGAAAAAGCATAATCTGGCACACCACCAAGAGTCTCTTGTTCGGCAAACACGGATTTGATTAGAAATTAGCAAATTATCTTCATATTTCCAATAAGCACCTCGGCTCATACAAAAGGGTGGTTCATCATGATTTTGATGGTCTAAAAGAGATGTTGCCAATGGAATAATGGTTTAAGCTCTAAATAAGGCCAAATTGGCGTGTCTACAGCAGGTGTCCCCTTTATGGGACGCGTTGACCAAAGTCAAAGCACCCTATTTATGAGGCACCCGGGACTGGTTTTAGTAGATTTTCTTCCCTTCTTCGTGGCATCACCTCGGAGTGTAGGAAGACCTCCAAGATGGAAGAAGGACTTCTTCAAGCAGCCAATACTCAAGTGAAGCTGATGGAAGAGTGTTTTGGCACTAGATGTAAGGTAAATGGAGTGTAGAGACCCTCAAAGTCGGAAAAAATTCATATTTCTGAAGAAGGAAAGTGCAGGTTTTTGGGGTTTTGGGGAGAGAGGTTTCAGGTGGTTTAAGGGCTTAGGGAGTGTGCTGAGGGCTTGGATTCGTGGTATTGGATGAGTTGGGTGGTTGGACGAAGATGGAATCCCCTCAAAGCTCCAAATGGGTGCCTATTTATAGCCAAAATAGGGCACTTTTGTCAAATTTGAAAACCAACTCCACGCGGCAAAGCGCCCTATATATGGGGCGCTAGCATCATGAGACATGTCAAATCGATAAGATGAGTCCCAGTGAGTGGTCAAATTGACTGGTCGGATCGATTTGACCAGGTGCCGCGTGGAGTTGGTTTATAGGGTGGATATAATGAGCACCACATTTATCTTATTGTCCCCACACTAATGACCAATGAGATCGATCATCCTCATCATATGAGAAGATATCATATACACTTGTCTTATCGGATCTTGATGTCCTTTCTCAAGGATCCTATGACTAGGAACATTTAGATCACATGCTACTAGATGATTGATCTCATTATCATGATTCAATCATCATTGCACATAACATAGGACTTCATTATGATAGATGCATCTAGATAATGCAAGTAATGAAGAAAATGCCAAGATTACTGAATAAGATATTACAAGAAATTTAAAATCATATCACATATGATTGGCATGTAGGGCATACATTTCTATCAGACTTCTCATCAGCTATGTGTGTGAGCACACAAGCCAGTTGGAGATGGGCTGAATTTGGCCAAATGATGCCCATCTGATGGGGTAAGATGAGGTTGAGGGAGATAAGGATAGTCCAAATGAGAGATAAGGTGGTTGGGTGTAAAATTATCTTAAAGAAAATGGTGATGAAAATGAGATAATGTTCAAAGTAAAATAAGGATAGGATGCGATGGGGTGAGGTGTTGGCGCACTCCATCCTACATTTCAGGGCATTGAACATACAAGGAAGGTGGGAAAGAGCTGGGTTCAGCCAGATGAAGCTTGGGTTAGCCCAATTTGGGTTAATTCTAACTCGGGTTTGATCAAAGTGCTTTCGATCCGACAGGTACCATAAATCCTGACCGGAATCATTTAAATACACCTTTAATTAATCTCATAAAATATGGAATGAGCTTCGATGATCCTTGATCATGTGATTATTCCATATGTGTGTCATTGAT
The DNA here is from genome assembly GCA_036172225.1 of Cryptocoryne crispatula var. balansae. Lineage (NCBI taxonomy): Eukaryota > Viridiplantae > Streptophyta > Magnoliopsida > Alismatales > Araceae > Cryptocoryne > Cryptocoryne crispatula. The sequence continues at coordinate 11,857,275 of CM069934.1, forward strand.
GCGTAGATCTTTTAAATTTACCGATTTCCCTGATCGGTGCGATCTCAACCGTCGATATGTCAGCAACTGTAATTGGATGCAATTAAATTTTTGGCAAAAATTTAATTCCAATGCATCAATATTTATGAGACTATAGTCATAGACCAGTAAATTGAAAATTTCACTTTGTAGATTGCTCTGAAAATTGTTTGGAGCAACATGCAACTAGTATTATTTAATACAGACTTTGGCTATATTTAATATTTCATGCATATCTTTCCAACTGGTAGTCAGATTTTCAATCCATTTCATGCATTGTCCAGCTCTATATAACACTGAAAATCTAGTAAAGTTGGAATTCCATGTTAGTGTCTCAACTTGTCTCGAAGTGTCGGGGGGCAAAATGGTCATTTTGGCCTTCCGGTGTCCGTTTTCAGGTTTTAAGCACCATTGCGAAGCTCTCGATTGGGGCTATGCAATGAGCACATTATCTTGGCTATTTTTAACCATTCAAGCCATACCAAGGCATTTATAGAGCTTGTTCACATTATCTAGGGCTTATTTTATCAAATATGAGTCATATTTTCCATACCGGCTTTAGTATTACTCAAATCTGCGTTAAGCAAGCTAAACGAAAAATTTTAGCGCCAAAAAATGCCCCCCACGGGTGGTATCTTGGAGATAGGAGTTGAGGAGGGACTGCCTATGGAAGTTGGTGTACGACCTTTGTTTAACTCTATCTCTAGCAATCTATCCACAGCCTTTTCTACATAAGCTTCTTTGGGACTAAGAAGGGCTTGGGCCCTTGCACATGATCAGCCTTGATTTCTTTTCTATTTGGTTGCCCACCATCCATTCAATAGACACATCTGATAATGTCAATTCTTGCATGCTTCCCAACATGCAAGCTCTCTGAATGAGCCACTCTTTTGTTTGTTTGTTCTTTTTTCTGATCTGACTATCTCTTGCAATATTTTCACCCAGAACAGCCCGTTGATGTTTTGCCTACACGCCTCTAAAGAGATTTTCATGTAGCAAGGCCACCTAATTTTGTTTAGAGCACCATTTCATTTTTTCACTTTAGCCAGGTTTCTTTTGGAGGCAACTTGGTGTGAGGATCTAATAAAGGTTGAACACAGAGGGGGTTTCAAGATTGCTTAATGGGCAAAGTTTGGGGGCCACAATGGGGCCAGTAAGGAGTCCTAAAGGGACTGGTTGTTTAAATGGTTTGCACAAAGAGCAGAACAAAGGTCTCTAAAGAGCAATTACAAGGGGCTGAATGAAGCCAAACTGGCATTCGTATAGCCTTGTTTAGATATGCATGAACAAAAAGTCAAGGTAGCAAGTTGTGTAGACTACTAAGATCGGAGTGATCAGGGTCGCAAGGTTTTAGGCCATCTAGGACTAGTACGGTTAGAATGGTAAAAGTGTTGAGGATCGCATGTTTTTTGTAGGTCATCATGAGACAACATGCAAGCTAGTGGACCAACTAGACTAGAATAGTCCGGCTAGTATAGATTTGAATATTAAAATGAACTCCAAAACCACCCAAACCAGGAGCATCATGATGGTATGAGTTTTTAGGGGCCATGTGGGCTGGATAGCCAAGGCTGGGGGAAGATTTTGCTATTCATGGGGACTGAATAGCCAAGAGCAGAGAAAGCTTTTGTAGACCATCTGGATCGGAATAATCAAGATGATAGATTGCCATAGTCAAAGAATGACTGAAGAGGCTAGAATGAGTGAGAGTAAAGTAGGGCATTACCCTTTGTCCCTTCCAAGGTGAAGTGTGGGAACTTCTCTCAGATTTTATAGGCGAGAGGTGGTCTTTTTCGTCACCTCAAGTTTGGTCTCACCGTCATATTTATACTACAAGGTAGATGAGCCTATGGAAGCATTTTCGTCATTGGCAACTCGGACCTCCTTCCTAATAAAATTAGGGGGATGAACCCACTCACCTTGTTAGGTTAGGAGCTCACCTTAGTTGATTGATTTTTTTTTTGTTTGTTTTCTTATCAACCTGACTGCTCCTTTGTGGACTTTTCATCCAGGTTGACCCCTTTTCCATTTTTTCTATGCGTCCCACTGCGAGATTTTCACACAGTAGGGTTATCCAATTTTGCTCAAGGCACCTTTGCAAGTTTTCACCTTGATCGGATGTTTTGACAATTTTGCTCTTGGTCACCCATGGTGTTCAGTCAACCAAGTCCATCAGGCATCTCATGGTCAGCTTCTATTGTTGATGGTGCCCGCGTGGAACTCATGGTTAGGAGCATAGTATCTTTTGAGATGCTTACCATTGAGGCGTGGGAAAGGAGCCTCCCCCTTGCTGTCTACTACCTCATAAGCTTTGCCTTCATAGACCTGATCAATAATGTAGGGGCCTAATCAGTTCGGGAAGAACTTGTTCTTAGGATGACTAGCCATGGCATCCTTCTGCTTGACCATCACAAGGTCACCTTTATGGAATGCCCTATCTTTGACTAGCTTGTCATAAGCTCGAGTCATCCAAGGCTGATAAACTTTGAGATGCTGGTAAGTCTTGAGTCCATCACTCTCTAGCTTCTCAAGCTCCATGAACCTCCTGTGCACTTCATTGGGTTCTTTAGTTGAGATGCCATGATGAATGGCAACCTGGTAGGAGGCCAGTTCTACCACAACTGGAACAATGGCCTCACTCGCATATATAAGGGAGAATGGAGAGCAACATGTGGGGGTCTTGTACACAGTGCGGTATGCATAGAGTGCTTCTTGCATTTTCTTGTCCCAATTTCCTCTTTTTTACTTCCGACCACCTTGACCAGAGGTTTGCAGAGGGTCTTGTTAAAGGCCTCTACTAAGCCAATGGCTTGAGGTTGTAAATAGTTGACATCCTCCAATCAATATGGAATTTGTCCATCATTTTGTAGATTGTCTAATCTCTGAATGGAGTCCCATTGTCTAACACAATCTGTCTAGGGACACCATATCTGTAGATAATGTTTTGCCAAACAAAGCGGGACACTACCTCACCTATGACTTCCCTGGTGGCTATTGCCTCAGCCCATTCGGAGAAATAATCCGTGGTAGCCAAAATGAACCTAGATACTCAGGAAGATGGCTTGAACGGTCCATCTACGTCCATTCCCCATTTGGCAAAGGACCAAGTAGGGATAGTTGGATGCAACTTCATGTGCGGGCGTCGGAGAATGGTCCCGAAGGCCTGGCACTCATGGCAACTCTTGGCAAACTCATCAGAATCAGTGAACATTGTCAGCCAGTAGTAACCCTTCAATTTGATGGCAATCTTCATTTTAGGTACAAATTGGTGAGCACCACACAACCAACTGTGGACCTCTCTCATAATTTGGATGGCTTTCCTTCTGGATATACACTTGGCAAGGGAAACCTATTCCTTTTTTGGCGTAATATGATAAAACTCCCCACAAATGAGCTGGTAAGAAGCTACCCTTCGAGCCAACTGTATGCATTGAGCATGGTCTTTAGGAATAGTCCCATTCTTGAAGTCAATAATGGGTTGTTGCAAGTCGACTGCATCAGGTTCATCTTCATTGTCTTCAACGGCATTGGTCTCCAATAGAGTGAAGCCATCCGCACGCCTGCTTTTGTCTGGAAGGAGTCATCGGTGCTTAACAACAATCTCCAACTTCCCATCCGGCGGAAGCTTGATAGTAGAGGTGAGCTTGGCCAATGCATCAGCCTGGGAATTTTGCCCTCTCCTTACATGTTTAATGCCAAAAAGATAAAACTTCTTCAACAAATGAACTGCAACCATGTATTATGGAACCAACTTTGGCTTATGAACTTCAAAGATACCCAACATCTTTTGTATTACCAACATGGAATCTTCGAACAGCTAGATGCACTGGATCCCCATGTCAAGAAAAATTTCAAGACCAATGACAAGAGCTTCATACTCGGCTTCATTGTTTGGATAGATTCCTCGGAGGGAACACAACTTGTGTGTAGACATGCCAATTTGGCCTTATTTGGGGCTTAAACTCTTATTCCATTGGCAACATCTCTTTTAGACCATCAAAATCAAGTTGAACAATACTTTTGGATGAGACAAAGAGTTCACTAGAAATCTGAGAAAGAGTTGTGGATATCTAATCAAATCCGTGTTTGCCGAACAAGAGACTCTTGGTGGTGTGCCAGATTATGCTTTTCCAAGCATAACCTCTAATTGAAAATTTTTCACAGGATTTTTTGGATGTCCAATGAAGAAGTATTCAACATCAATAATCTTCCTCTATGATTCCTTTTTTCAATTCAGAAAACGGCATTCAATTCTGATTTCCCATTTGTCCGCAGCGTCCTTTAGAAATCAGACGCACAGTTCTGTCCGCATGCAGCACCGATCAAGCCAAATTGCATGCAAGCCCAGACCATTAGGCACATATCTGACCAATTCATGACTTTACCTTCCTTTTTATTCCTACATATCACTTGGTAAAGTATCTGGAAGCTTCATAGTCGAAATTAGCTTCATCTAATTATGGCAATCCAACGTGTTGTCTTATACATCAAAACTTGCTATTTGTAGACCAGATCTTTTTCCTCTTCAAGTGGAAACATATTTTAAACATAGGGAAGGTGATCCACGGTTTCCAATCCCTCTCAATCATTTGGGTAAATTTATTAGAATCCTCATGATGAAAATTAGCATCATTAAATGGAGGAAATCCAACCTAAGGTTGGATGCATCAAAACTTGCTATTTTTTGATTTGTTTCTCATCCCTTATAAAGGGAGACTCATATGAATGACCTAAGTAGGGCATCCCCATCCTCCAGCACTCTTACCCTCATCTTCCAACCACCTTAGGCTCATCCCAACCTCCCCAAATCTTTCTCTCTTCGTCCCGGTGCTCAGAGATCTTCCCAAAGTGAAGAAGAAGCTAGTCTATGCTCTGATGTGCTGCACTGCTGATCATGGGCTTCTACAGATATTTCTGGTCATTTTCCAGCCTGTCTTCCTTCAAAAGAAGTGTGATACATAAATATATCTTTCATATCCAATAAACAGAGATCAATTCTAACATTCCCTCGGCTTATGACGGCATTAACACCGGCACTGCATAGACCGATCCGAATTCTTCTCTTCTAAGTCATCGTCCTCTTAGTCAATTTTAGTACATTTAATGGTGGATTCACCCTATACATACTTCTAGAAATTATTCCCCAGTGTGTCCTATTTTATCTCCAATAAGAATTATTCAATTCAGATATCTGTGGTTACTATAGCACGTCCTACATCGACATTGTGCTGAGAGTTTCCAGAACTTCACTGTCCAAGATCCGGCTTATCAAGTAAAATTTAGATTATTTATCATAAGATTCAAGCAAAGTTGTCTTAATCTCAAACCACCCTCGGTGAGTTACATTTATTTTGAAACAAACGACACTCGATTCTAACATCGATGCTGTCTATTACAGTCTCTACATCCGAGTCACGCTAGTTTACATTGAATCTGTCCAACCTGGTTGCCAGTTTGTCTGGGTTGTGTTATCTTTAATCATCCATATTATCCTTGCTAATTCTTCATTCATATAATTTAGTTCATATTTAAGCATCATTTTTATTCTATTTTTCATCATTTCATATATCACAAAAAATCAAAAAAAAAGGTTAGGGCTAACCCTGAATCCGGTGAGTTTGTTTCCAATTGCCATTCTATGTTATTGTTTTTACAAGTTACTACACTTCACTTAGTTCTAATCCTTCTTCACTTGTTTTATTGTCTTATTATCTTCTAGTTACACAAATACATCAAGCTAGCATTAGTTGGAGACTCTTCTTCATCGGCCAGCCAAAGAAGAAGAAGATTGAACTCACATCTCAATCTCCCGCGCTAAGGTATACACGGTCAAATCAACTCAATCTTGTTTTTATTCCATAAAGTGGAACCCGCGGCTCCTGGCAACCACAATTTCTTCATTTATGTTCTAAGTCATTCTATTCCTCACTTTCCTCCCACATGAGCCAAACCGTCTCCGGTGCTCGAGCGACGCCGTGAGATGAAAGTTCGGGGATCAATGTGAGTGTAGGACCGAGGTGAGGACTTTTTACTACTTTCTGAGTGTTTTCCGATTCACTCCCCTTCCCCTATTCTATCCTTCACCTTCTCTTGAGGTGCCGATCCAGAACCCATTTCTGGAGTCGACAGCTTTTTGGCAACCACGGTGGGACAACCAATGTCTTTAACCGTGCTAGCTTGATTTTTTTGTGCAACTAGTTTCATTCTAATTCGGTTCTAGTCACTAGATTATTTGTTTTGTTACATGATTGCTTGCCTCATTTGCATATTGCATGCTCAATTTACTTACTTCCTTTCATTTCATGTTCTTGCATATTGATTACTTCTTCTCCTCTTACCCTCTATTTTTATTTTTACATTAGCCTTTTGCATCGGGTACCGGACTTGCTCCGATCCGTAGGGCATTCGAGGTTGGGGCTCTCTCTCCCAACACACCCTCACCCTCCAAACACCTTCTTGGTGGATTCTAACCTCTCTTCTGGGATATTCCTTTCTAGTTGATTTGGTTATTTCCATCAAGGCCACCGTAAGTCCCCATCCGTGGAGTATTCCTCTCCGCATGATTGGGCCGGTTGTACCACTTTCCCAAAACCCGAAGAACCCAAGTACCTACTCATGGTGATTGAGTGACAACCTTAGGTCTTGAAGATTGAAGTAATAAGAACCATACCTACTTAAGTGAACAATTGCTAACAATCTATCTAATCTATGGTTTCAACCCAAAAATTGTCAAGTAGTCATTTTAAAAACTTGTTTGCATAACTTTCTTGCTCACCAAAAATTGAAGACAACCAAAAATCCTTCTTTCTAAACACCTAAAAAAACAAAACAAAAACCTCTTTAATTTTGTGTTCAACTTGTTTTCCAAACAACCAAATTGAAACAAAAAAAATCAAACAAAACAAAACATAACACAAAATCTTCAATTGTGTGCTTTGCTTGCTCTCTTTTTTAACCATCTTTGTAGAAAGATCGACATAATGCCCATGATGCTAAGGTCTGGAAGTCACGTCGAGAGGTCAGACTACTACAAGCAACAAGAGTATGAGCCGGGTCTCTACGAGCTTCAACCACAACCCATGGTCCAACCAGAGAGTCATGTCAATGCTGCTATGAAACTCGAAGTGCAAGGGGTTGCCCATCAGTCAACTTCATTTAGTATAGAACAAGCTCCTAACGATATATCTTTTCATCTTAATCCCAATACCTTGTCATTCATACAATCTCTATTGAAGGGAAAGATGCCTGCTAATCAAGGTCTAGCCAAAGTCAACCAAGTTGCCTCACCTCCCCAATCAGCAGTTCAACCTCTTACCATAACCCCACCTGGGTAGTCCTGCCATGTTACTTCATCTACTCACCCCATTGTGGGTCATTCTTCAGCTTGCACACCAACCCACCTCCCTCCTATCCAAGTGCCACATGCACACCCTGTAGTGAATTCCTCCCCACCTGTTGCCAAGGATAAAGAAACCGTTGAATTTATCCTCTAAACTATCTACATCCCCCCATCACAAATGCCAACCTACCATCACTACAATGGCTCAGGTGATCCCTTCACCCATGTCAATGATTTCCTGAGCAAATCATCTCGATGGCAGAATGATAGAAAGACCCTTGCTTTTCTTTTTAGGAGATCCTTACAGGGTGCAGCCCTAGATTGGTTTTTTTCATTGAATGAAATAGAAATATGGGATTTTGAAACTGTCAAGGCCAAATTCTTGCACCGATATGGGCCAGGCTATTCAATAATTAGGGAAGCAAAAGGAAACGTGGAATTAAAGCAAAATCATGATGAATTGAGATCTGTGGCCGAGAGGAGAATTAATGTTATGCACCAACCTAGGAGCCCTCCCCAACCCCATCCCGATCATCATCTTCAGCCAACTTCTCGACGTCAATTGATTAGGCCACCCATGCCCCAATCTCAGTCGGTCATGCAACCCATGTCAATGGCATAATCAATTGTGCACAATCAAGCTCCTCTTGTCAATTGTGCCAATACCTCATTACCTAAACTGGCTCCCCAACCTTTGACTCCATCAACATTTTCAAAGGCCCCTCAGCCAATCATCCAGTCCTTGGCTTCTCAGCCTATTCCACCAACAACCCCTCAGCTAACCATTCAAGCCTTGACTCCTCAACCATGTTTACCAATAGCTCCTCAGCCCAAACCAACTTCTATGTCAACACCAATTGAACATCCCTTAGCTATTCAATCAATCCCTCAAAATAGGGTTCACCCTAAGTCAGTTAAGGCATCTATTTCTTCTACTGCTCCTACCTTGGCAGAGGAACCAGTCACTCCTATCATTCATGCTCCTGCCCCGGCAGAGGAACCAATCATTCCAATCATTCTTGCTCCTGCTGCAGTAGAAGATTCAGCCACTTCGACCCTTCAAGCTCCTGCCCCAGTAGATGATGCAATTGCTCTAACTATTTGTGCTCCTTCCCTTGCAGAGGAATCAACTCCTCAACATACCATTGCTATCTCTCAAGATCAAAGTCAGCCAGTAGGGGAGGTCGAACCAAACTCTTCTATTGTTCTAGAATCCCCTAAACTAGGCATGCCCTCTTCTATAAAACATCCTAAGGAGAAGCCTACTGTAGGGAGCTTAGATAAAGGAATCATAAACTTAGTTGATTGTCAATCCAATGAAGGACTAGGCAAGGATTTGTCTAGTATTGATCAACTATTACCAACATCGAAATTGATCATTGAATATGTTCAGGTTGAATTGACCCCTGAACTGGGAAGTAAGGAGACCGAATTGGTCAATGAAATAGGGAATGAATCAACGAGCCTCCAAAAGGGCATAAACCTTAGCAAAGGGATACTGGGACCTCCTCTAGCTAGGCAGGAGAATTTTTCAAAATCAATTTTAGGGCCATGAGCCAACCATCTATCCATCTTAGGGCCACGGCCCTTTCTTTATCCTTCTCCCAATCAACGATCAAGCCCATGGGCCCACAATTCATCAATCTTAGGGCCACCGCCCTTTCTTTATCCTTCTCACAATCATCGATCGGGTCCATGGGCCCAAAATCTATCAATCTTAGGGCCACAGCCCACACTTTATCCCACTCAATTGGGCCCTCATGCCCCTCTTCTACAATCGGGCCCTTATGCCCCTTTCATCCAACCGGGCCCATGTGCCCCTTTCCATCAACTGGGATCTTGCGCCTCTTTCCTTCAATCGGGCCCGTGTGCCCCTTTCCATCAACTGGGCCTACGTGCCCCCTTTATCCAACTGGGCCCATGTGCCCCTCTTCATCAACTGGGCTCTTATGACCCTTTTCTTCAACTGGGCCCATGCGCCCCTTTTCCCCAACTGGGCTCTTATGCCCCTTTCCATCAACCGGGCCTACGTGCCCCTTTTATCCAACTAGGCCCGCGTGCCCCTCTTCATCAACCAGGCTCTTGTGCCCCTTTCCTTCAATTGGGCCCACGAGCCCATAATTCTCCCCAATCGGGCCCATGTGCCCTTAATTTTTCTAAATTGGGCCTATGTGCCCACAACTCACCTCAATCAGGCCCACGTGCCCATAATTCACCTCAACCGGGCTCACATGCCCATGCTTTTCTGCATCCGGGCCCATGTGCCCAAATTTCTTCTAAATCAGGCCCATGTGCCCACCTTCCATCAACCTCAAGCACACATGCCCACACTCCTTCAACTTCGGGCCTATATGCCCCCATTCCTTCACAATCGGGCCCGCGTGCCCATACTTCTTCGAAATAGGGGCCACGTGCCCCCACTTCTTCAACTTTGGGATTGCGCACCCATACTCTTCAATGGCGCCAGCGAGCCCATCACAAATCACAATCTTGCCCCCAACCATTTAAATCGGGTCCATATGCCCGCTCTTTTCGTTGGGTCCCTTGGGCTCAACCTCCAATCGGGCCTTCGAGCCAATCACCTCTCATCGGGCCCTCATGCCCATCAACATCAAGTGGGCCCTCCAGCCCGCCTTCAACTCTTGGGCCCACATGCCTCTTGATTTCAACCATTTCTGGGCCTTCAAGCCCACTATCAACTCTCGGGCCCAAGATCCCACTTTAATTTACTTTTATTTTCAAGCATTCTCTTTCCTTTTCCAAATTTTATTTTCAAAAAAAAATCAAAGGTAGAGAAATTTCCTAGGTGCCTTCTACGTCATCAATCCTAGTTCCACCATGCCAAATCAAATCTACCACATCTTGCACCTCACTGTGTGACTCTTACTTTTTGACTCAATGTGGAACATATCAAAAGTGGAAGCAGTTGGGCAAGGCAAGGCAAGGCATGGCAGGCAAGGCAAAGCTAGCACAAGTAAAGCTGTCATCAACAATGAACTTTTTCTTCTCTCAGGTATTACATGAAATTGCAATCATCATCATTATCTGCAAGGCAATAATTTTTTGAAATGATTTTGAATTTCACATGACAATTTTAATTGAGATAAATTCATGATTGATGATATTTGTAGCTACCTTGTTTTTATTAAATAAATTTTTTACATTGCAAGGCATGCGAACAATTGAATGTAATCTACCTCAAAAATGAAGAGAACTACTAGTATGACTTAAGTCCACATGTTCTAGGTTGTTGTCTAGGAGTCGAGGGTAGAAACCATTCTACACACACTTCACGTCCTGATCCCAGAAACCGAATGACCCAACACCCGAGAGAAGCTAGGTAAGGCTCAGAAGTGGAAGGAAAACCCTCACCCTACTCTCCTCTATTCGGTCCAAGATAGGCAAAGGGGACTAGAGGGGGAGAGTATCAAAAGCATCCACCGCCTTAGTAGGAGGCCGTCTCGAAAGGTCCAACTTCTCAAAAGAAAAAGGTGCCAAAAGATGGGCAATGAACCCCACAGGTTTAAACAAATATGGGCCTGTCTGAATGAGTACCCAGAAGAGTAGAAAATGAAAAAGGCACCAAAATATGGGCAATGACCCCACAGGTCAAAGACTTGTCTAAGTGAGTACCACATGTAGAAAAGACCTGAAGAGGCCGAACCCCAATGGGCAATTAGGTGTGAGTAGAGAAATTCCTCTCGACATTTCCAAAGCCTATCAAGAACTTTTTTATCAATTCTTCATTCTTAACCCCCCAGGGTGTGGGTGAACCAACCAAATCAAAGCTAAACTCTAGCTGATCAAAGGTTGAAGGTCAAAAAAAGAAGAAGAAGAAGATTCTGGGTAAGGAACCCCATTTTTCACATGGTATCTACCAGTGAACGTAGAATAACAACCAAGTGATGAGAACTTGTATCAATACTATTTTTTCTCTCCCAAAAAAATAAATATTTAAAAAACTCCAAAAAAAGTTGAATATTTTAAAAAAACTCTAAAAAAATTTAAATGCCATCAAAACTCCAAAAAAATTGAATATTTTCAAAACTTTCAAAAAAAAGAATATTTTCAAAAATTCCAAAAAGAATATCTTTAAAAATCTCAAAAAATTAAATATTTTGAAAACTCCAAAAAATGAATATTTTTAAAAATCCCCAAAAAATGAATCTTTTATAGAAAACTTTTTTTCAAATTCCAACAAAAATTCCCATCACCATGCTTGGTTTGAATTTTCGTCTTTACATTCATATTTACTTTTAGTCTCTCATGTTTCAAATATTTTTCATTGCATATTTTATGTTCTATTTTTACACTCTTAAGAAGGATATCACCCCTTGACAAAGGTCAAGGCAGATTGCAACTTGCAAGGGGGATAAGCCATATTGTCTTTTTAATCTTGTTTTTCAAGTGCTTCAGGCACGAAGAACAAACAAGGAGAACTGCACAACAAGGCGATGCTCGCCACTTCCCTCCCCCAAGGATTCTTAGGAGGAGGTGCCACCAGGACCTCGACCTCAACTTTGCCAAGGAGCATTTTCAAGATTTCAATAAGGCGATGCTCGCCACTTCCCTCCCCTAAGGATTCTCAGGAGGAGGTGTCATCATAACCTCGGCCTCTACTTTGTCGAGGAACTTTTGCTCTGTGTCTTCATCAAGGCACATTCTTTTGTGAGAATGCGTGTCATCACATCGCAAACTCACCATTATCATTTTACTTCTTAGCATATATTGGTGCATTACTACTTATTTATGCATGGATGTTGAAGACTGCGAGTGCAAAAAAAAGACTGGGCCCGAGATCCCCTTCATCGAAATCCACGATAGCTGGGTCATTCTTTGTGCTCACGGATAAGCCAAAATTAAATATCGAGGGACGATGGTTCCCGACTGGGTATCCTGACCTTCAATGTTCAATCTATATCTTCAACTAGTTTGTTAAGTAAATTTTTGACTTTTTTAGCCTAGCATGCATCATGTAGTTTTGCATTAGTTTCATTGCATTCTTTCTTATCATATCTACATTTCTTTGTGGTCATCACATCCTCTAAATCTCACTGGGTCTCTTCATCCTATCATTTATCCCAATTCTGATCTTTCAATAGCCCACCATGTTCGTTAATCCCACCGTGTCACCACGTCAATCATCTATCACAATCACCATGTGTCCCTCAACATCTTTCACTTCTATCCCACCGTGGCCATTGCAACACTATTCATGCCACCATGGCAGTCACCTCATCCCACCATGGGCACCCATTTTGATCATCATTCTTGCACCACCATTATCTTCACGGTCTGTTGATTGAACCTTCTCATTTGCCTATTGGAATCTGAGATCATTCTATTCTGAATCAAGTCATGATTCTTGAAAAACATAAACGAATCTAAGAGCCTGAATATGCTCGATTGGTATTCTTTTATTTTGCAAAACAATTCTCTTTTTAAACCTTAGCCCATCATAGTACAGGAACACCGCAAAGATTGGGTTGCTAGCTGATGATGAACCCACGAACCTATGATTCAGGGACTTCCCACCGTGTTGGGGGTTGGCTATTCTTCTCTTGTGCCCGTGGCACATCTTTTTTCAATCCGATGTAAGAAGTCTTCGTGAAATGTGGCAGTAATCCAAGGAACATGAAGAGATTCTCTTTGCCGAATTTGGTCGTTGAGAGTGTCTATATCTACACCTTGATGCCACCTTTTCAGTCCATCACTATTTCGCTCCACTGCATTCTATTACAACTCATTTCTCTTCGCTACATTCCTCTACATTTCACTTCACTTCACTACATAACATTCCCTTGCAAAGCCGACATCAAGGCGAGGCAAGCTGTAGACATGCCAATTTGGCCTTATTTGGGGCTTAAACTCTTATTCCATTGGCAACATCTCTTTTAGACCATCAAAATCAAGTTGAACGATCCTTTTAGATGAGCCAAGGAGTTCACTAGAAATATAAGAAAGAGTTGTGGATCTCTAATCAAATCCGTGTTTGACGAACAAGAGACTCTTGGTGGTGTGTCAGATTATGCTTTTCCTAGCATATCCTCTACTTGAAAAATTTTCACAGGATTTTATGGATGTCTAATGAAGAAGTATTCAACATTAATAATCTTCCTCTATGAGTCCTCTTTTCAATTCAACAAACAGCATTCAATTCTGATCTCCCATTTGTCCTCAGCATCCTTTAGAAATCAGACGCGCAGTTCTGTCCGCATGCAGCACCGATCAAGCCCAATTGCACACAAGCCCAGCCCATTAGGCACATCTCTGACCAATTCACGACCTTACCTTCCTTTTTCATCCTACATATCACTTGGTAAATTATCTGGAAGCTTCATGGTCGAAATTAGCATCATCTAATGATGGCAATCCAACTTGTTGTATTATACATCAAAACTTGCTATTTTTAGACCAGATTTGTTTCCTCTTCAAGTGGAAACATATTTTGAACATGGGGAAGGTGATCCATGGTTTCCAATATCTCTCAATCATTTGGGTAAGTTTTTAGAATCCTCATGATGAAAATTAGCATCATTAAATAGAGGAAATCCAACCTAAGGTTGGATGTATCAAAACTTGCTATTTTTTTGACCTGTTTCTCATCCCTTATAAAGGGAGACTCATATGAATGACCAAAGTAGGTCATCCCCATCCTCCAGCACTCTTACCCTCATCTTCCAGCCACCTTAGGCTCATCCCAACCTCCCCAAATCTTTCTCTCTTCGTCCCGGTGCTCGGAGATCATCCCAAAGTGAAGAAGAAGTCGGTCTATGCTCTGACGTGCTGCAATGCTAATCATCGGCTTCTACATATCTTTATGGTCATTTTCCAGCCTGTCTTCCTTCAAAATAAGTGTGATACATCAAGATATATTTTATATCCAATAAACAGTGATCAATTCTGACATTCCCTCAGCTTGTGATGGCTTCAACACTGGCGCTACACAGACAGATCCGAAGTCTTCTCTTCTAAGTCATCGTCTTCTTAGTCAATTTCAATACATTTAATGGTAGATTCACCCTATACATACTGCATAGAAATTGTTCCCCGGTGAGTCCTCTGTGGTTTCCATAGCACGTCCTACATATACATTGTGCTGGGAGTTTCCAGAACTTCACTGTCCAAGATCCAGCTTATCAGGTAAAATTCAGATTATTTATCATAAGATTCAAGCAAAGTTGTCTTAATCTCAAACCACCCTTGGTAAGTTATATTTATTTTGAAACAAACGGCACTCAATTCTAACATCGGAGCTGTCTAATATGGTCTCTATATCAGAGCCACGCCAGTTTACATTGAATCTGTCCAACCTGGTTGCCAATTTGCCTGGGTTGTGTTATCTTTAATCAACCATATTATATTTGCTAACTCTTCATTCATATAATTTAGTTCATATATAAGCATCATTCTTATTCTATTTTTCATCATTTCATATATCAAAAAAAACCAAAAAAAGGGTTAGGGCTAACCCCGAATCCGGTGAGTTTATTTCCAATTGTCGTTTTATGTTATTGTTTTTACAAGTTACTACACTTCACTCAGTTATAATCCTTCTTCACTTGTTTTATTGTCTTATTGTTTTCTAGTTACACAAATACATCAAGCTAGCATCGGTTGGAGACTCTTCTTCATCGGCCGGCCGATGAAAAAGAAGATTGAACTCACATCTCAATCTCCCACGCTAAGGTATACATGGTCAAATCAACTCAATCTTGTTTTTATTCCATAAAGCGGAACCCGCGGCTCCTAGCGACCACAATTTCTTCATTTATGTTCTAAGTCATTCTATTCCTCACTCTCCTCTCACATGACCCGAACCGTCTCCGGTGCTCGAGCGATGCCGTGAGATGAAAGTTCGGGGATCAATGTGAGTGTGGGATTAAGGTGAGGACTTTTTACTGCTTTCCAAGTGTTTTCTGATTCACTCCCCTTCCCCTATTCTATCTTTCACCTCTCTTGAGGTGCTGATCCAGAACCCATTTCTGGAGTCGACATTGTGGAGTACACTTCCGTCAAGACTAAGGAGCACAATGCCCGCACCTGCTCGGGGCCTTGCTTTTCCTATTAATCTTCTTTCAACACTGGCGACACCATCAAAGAATAGTTCCCAATGCTTGATGTTAATTTGCTATGCTTCTTTGGACTCTCTCAAAGTCTCCTCATCTCGTAACTAGAGATTAAGAGGTGAATCCTTAAGAATTGAATGCACGACAAGGAAATCTGCCATCCATTGACCTTTATTTGCCTTCTGGGGGACATCTTGATGTTAAACTCTATGAGCATATGGGCCCACTTTCCGAAGCATCCAATAGGGACAGACTGCTTCAACATGTACTTGAGAGGATCGAACTTGGAAATCAAGTTGACCTTGTGTGCAAAGAGAAAATGCCTAAGTTTCTTAGCTATATAGACCAAGGCAAGGCACATCTTCTCCATGAGTGAATACTTGTGTTCACGGCCCACCAACCTTCTACTAAGGTAATAAAGTAGCTACTTCTTCCCCTCATCATTTAACTGGGCGAGCATTGCCCCAAGGGAGGCATCAAGTGCTGTGATATAAAGAATTAAGGAACGATCTTTGACAGGTGCCCCCAGCACTAGTGGGTTGAGAAGATACTGCTTGAGCCTATCAATGGTGGCTTGACAACTATCATCCCAAATAAAGGGATTGCCCTTCTTGGCCAACCTAGAAAAGGGCTGGCACCATCTAGAGAGATTAGCGATAAAGCACTGGATATAGGCAACCTTGCCTTAGAGAAACCTTAACTCATGTATGCTTCGAGGCGGAGGCAAATCTCTAATAGCTTTGACTTTATCGGGGTCGATCTCAATACCTTGATACATGACAATGTACCCTAGAAACTTGCCATTGGAGACTTCGAAAGCACACATCATTGAATTCATTTTTAATTTGTAAAGGCGAAGTCATTCAAAGATTGTTCTCAAGTGACCAAGGTTGTCAGCTAGCCTTTTAGTTTTGATGACAAGATCATCGACATAACACTCAACCAAATCATGCAACATCTCATCAAAGTTCTTGGTCATGGCTTGCTGGTATGTTGCCCCCATATTCTTCAAACCTAATGGTATCCATTTGTAATTGAAGATACCCTTGGGTGTACGGAATGCCATGAAGTTCTTATCCTCCTTTGACATCAAAATCTGGTTGTATCCAGACAATCCATCCATGAAGGACAAAGTCTCGTGTTCCATGGTCACTTCCACCATGTTCTCTAGAATTGGTAAAGGAAAGTCATCCTTCGGGCATGCGTTGCTCAAACCCCGATAGTCTATGCACACCCATATCTGCCCGTTCATATTAATAGGAACAATATTAGTGAGCCAGACTGGATAAGTGCAAGGCTTAATGAAATCCACATCCCTGAGCTTGTTGACCTCCACGTTGACCTTGAGTTCCTGATCAGCATGCATCCTCCACTGAGCTTGCTTGACTGGTTTGATAGTTGAAAGGATGGCAAGGTTGTGTACTACCACCTCAGGAGCTATCCCAGGCATTTCATTGTAGCGCCAAGCAATGTAATTTCTTTACTCTTGAAAAAGTGTTGTGTACTGATGCATTTCTTCCTCAGTGAGAAGGGCACTAAAAAATGTTGGCTTGGGGTCGTCTGAAGCCCCCAAGTCAATTTCCAAGAAGTTATCAACTGTAGCCTAGCCACCATCTTCAATTCCTTCAGGAGCTGGTTGGAGGTCCATGAACTCAATGTCATCTTCTTTTCCATCCTTATTAAGAGGGACTTCAACCCGCATAGGGAGGCAGAGGCTTGCTGTAAGGATGGCTCGGCATCAGTCTTCTGGCTATTACCAAGGCCTTAGATCAATATTTCCTCATCCTTGGACGATTCATCAAAGATGGGGATAGAACTACTGGGCTCACCACCATTCTAAATGTTGATCATGTCCATGGCATAATGAACTGGCACCTCATAGTCAGAGTCATACGCCAGGCTGGGATGCTCGTTGGTCATGTTTCGGCCGTCCTGAGGATTACACATGTTGTGAAAGTCACGAGTCTTCTTCTAGGACTACCTCTGGGGAATTCCCATCTTCCGGTACATGTGAAGGATACCATGGGAGATTCTAGGTGACGACTAAATCACCACATATTGGGAATCCGACTACTCGGGCCAACCAAAGTCATCCTCCCGGGCTCGCTTCTTCATCACTTTGGCTTTGTAGTATGTCAAAATCGGGCCTAGTGGGTAGGAGACCTAGAACATTGCAAGCTTTTCAACATTCCTCAGTTCGCAGTCCCCTATCAACCATAGTAGATCTCAGGGCATGTAAATGCTCTCCCCAATCTCCCTCATTACAGAATTAGCATTGAAGCTAACTGGACGCCACTCTTTGCGATATGTCTGGGTAGTGGGACCCTGTGATTTCAATGAAAGCCACAACATCTGAGCCTTGACTTCATAAATATAGATCTCATCATCTAGAGGGTCTTCAGCCTCTATCTTTTTTTTTCTTTTATTAGGTGATAGTTTTGAGGCCCGTTTTAAATGTAAGGGATGGCGTCAGCAAGGTGACACTCAGTACTCTCAAAGGGGGACTGATCAGCCTCAACTTTATACTACCTTCCCTCCTTGTTATACTTTATTTATTGGTGGAATGAGGATGACACGACACAATTGGCATGAATTCAAGGGCATCCCAACAATGCCATGTATGTCGTGTCGGTATTGATGATGTAGAAGGTGATCTTGGCCATCAGACCTCCTACATCCATCTCCACATAAACTCAGCTCAAAGCCTCCTCAGAGTCTTGGTTTAAACTAGAGATGGTGACTCTAGGAGCTTTCTATAGATAAGGTGTTAAGAACAGGGCCCTGAATGTCTTGATGGGCATGAGATTGCACAGTGAATCGGCATCAATCATGATGCGATGCATCTCATACCCATTGACAAAACCTTTAAATGTATAGTGCCCCATTATGAAAGGCACTAGGAAAAGCTATGTTCTCATCTGTGAAAGAGAGGCCACATATGCATCAAACTGTCCGAGCTCGGTGATCTAGGCTTTATACACCTAGGGTTGCTACAGAATAGCTATGAGGGTATCATGAAGCTCCTTGCTCAAAGAAAACACTTCCCAAACACTGAGGCATACAGGGAGCCTCCTAATCTTGGATAGTAGGGAGGTGTTAACTCAGTCTTTTGTTTCTACTATTGTAGGGTACCTAGCCACAAGGGGGTCAGGCTGGTCCTCCTAGGAGTCTGATGTTGCAAAGGGCTGAGAAGGGCTTGGGCCCTTGTCTTTATCCATGAGCTAATTTAGGTGAGAGGGACTAGGCTAGTCGGCCTCTCTGGCATCAATGTCTTGAACACAGGCTGCTTAGTCCCTTGTCTTTATCCATGAGCTAATTTAGGTGAGAGGGACTAGGCTAGTCGGCCTCTCTGGCATCGATGTCTTGAACACAGGTTGATATAGATGGCAGGTCTAAGCCGGTGCTTGCATACTTGGACCATGCACAGATCCGCCTGCATTAATGTCTTGCCCAGGGGATGTCTGATGATCAGAGCGGGCACTAGAACAGGCTCCTCATCTTCAAAGTAAATAACCTTATTTGATGGTTGGATTTGTCCACCATGCTTCTTCTGGGATATGCATTCACTTTTCCTCGGGGTTGAGAGGTTAGCCTGAGGACCTTGACGAGCCTTCCCTCAATTGTTATAGGAAGTCAAAAGAGGATAATATACCATGTTGCAAGAGAAGGCCTGGAATTAGGCCATGAGCACCTGCATGTTAGGCTCCTCTACACCATCTTTCCAAAAGGTTGCTATTTAGGCAAGAGTTGCCTCCTCGCCAATCATTGCCCTATGCCTAAGGTTAAGTAGACAATTGGTGAATCTTTGGCAATTGGCCGATCACCCAGGGAATGAAATCGTCGAGAGTTGGGGTCCTGATGGCTGCTTTGGAACATACTTCTCAAGTTGGTCAATCAACTTTTGGAGCTTTCGTATTGGAATTAAATTTTGTTGTTGGGCTTCAATCTCTCGTAGGCATTCTTCCTATTGTTGAGCTCTTCTCTTCTCGACTTTTTCTCTATTCTTTAATTGCTTTCTCTAGTGTGCAGCATCAGATGGGCCACACGGTGAAGCTACTCGATTGTCATGACCATCAGTGTGTGACAACGTAGCTGCTTGCTCTTCAGCCCTACGTAGGGTGGACTTTGCTTGAACTTGAGCCTTCTCTTCCTGTGTGGGGACAACCTACCAAGGTCTCACTGGGTACTTAGTTGCTTCTTGAATCTGGTACTAGTGTTGAGCCTTGGCCTCAACATTCTTCGGCACAAGCTCGCAAGGGAACTTCTAATAACTAGAGAAGAAATGGGGGTGCACAGAAGATTGTGAGGTGCCCCCTAGTCTTAACTTTTTTTGACACGCCAACTTTAGGGGTGGCATGAATGACATAGGAAGAATTTTTTGGGCTCGAGTTAACATGTGGCCATGGTGACTGAACAAGGTAATGTCCGATTTTGAAGACCTCATTCTTGTTTAAGTTCTCAAGTTGTCTTGACTGCCTAGCGATCCTCGATAGCATGTGTCTATGTATGGTGATATCCACAACCACCTTTGGAAAAGTATGTGAAGTGAAATCATTTATCCGGATGAAACTCTATTAGGCCTTCCCTCACAGCCCTCACATAGAGATGGTGTGTCGTTGCCTGGGGAAAAGAATATCGTGAATAGACGTTGTACTGGCGCTACTTCCTTGACCATTCTGGTTGTGGTGCTTCAACTGCTACCATAGGGGAGCATGTAGAGGAGGCTTCAAGCTCTGTGCCATACTCATCAACACTACCCCCGAGATCATCAGGTTGCTCTACAGTTTGCCCTGATGGTTGGGAAAAACCAACAAATGATCTCCCCTGGGCCTGCAAAGGAGGTGGGCAAGCTTCTATGTACGTCATCTTGCTGGTGAGCAGCTCAATAACGTTAGCCATGGTTGTTGTAATGTCTGCCTCTAGATGCACACACCTGACTTGGAATCCCTTCAGAATGGAGTGGACTCGTGAGGCCATTTGATAAACTATGAGGTGCAGAAGGTGCTCCATGTTTGGTCATCTTTGTTGTCGTTGAGGGGGAGGAGGAGTAGGAACCACATGCTCTACTCTATAGTGTACTGCATTGACCACAAAATTTGTTAGCGGTTGAGGCTTAACATGGGGCTGTGGTAGCTGTACAAGCCGATTTCCCATATTAAGAACTTGGTCCTAGATGAGCTTCTTGGCCAAGTCCTTGAACAAGTAGCAGTCTTCAATCACATGCCCCACTAGTTTGTGGTATGGGCAAAAGTTTGGCTCCAAGCTTTTGGCATCATCCTCTGGGCGTCGACTCATTGGCAAGCTGATCAGCCCATTCTTCATGCATACATCAAAGAGCTTCTTTGTATAATCCCATACAAAAAATTTATGGCTTTAAGGCACGTTCTTCCCATGTGGACCTTGGAATGGGATTAGTAGTGATCCTCTAAGCGGGTGCCATGGTAGCACTTTTTCCCCTAGCATTGTTGTAAGGTCTAGAATATGAAGAGATGTCCACTATGTTGACTTCTCTAGAAGTTGGTTATTTGTCCTTCGTTGGCTTCAGTCTTGCATTGGCCATCAAAGGGTTATTTAATAGAAATGTATGCCCTACAAGCCAATTATATATGATATGATTCAACATTTCTAGAAATATCTCATTCAAATAATTAGGTAGATTTTTCATTATAAGCTCTTATTATATGCGAATATCATAATGAAGTCCTTGATCAAATACAATGATGATTAAATAATGATAAAATCATGATAATGGGATTGATCATCTAGAGGTATTTGATCTAAATGTTCCAAGTCATAGAATACATTGTAAGGAATCATCCATAAAATATTGGTGTAGCGAAAACGACGATTCCTATGGGTTTCTTTAGAATCTGTCTCAATCGGAACCGAACGACGAAAATCAAAAATTGAACAAATTGGATTCGAATATACCTAAAAAGAATTCATATAATCCATTGGAGAGGAATGAGATGAGCTTATTAAGCTCTTCAAACCATTCAAATGCCCGGTCTCTAGCAGTATCCACATGAACTTCATCCACAGTAGGTTCTCCCTTCACGCTGGTCTCGAGAACTGTTCCCGAATGAAGCTTCATCGCCCATGGGAACCTTATAGAAAAAACAAGAGGGTAGGGAGGAGGCTGAGAATGTGGTTAACACCCTTGGTTTGATAGGGTTTAGCTGAAAATATTAGTATTTATAGAGAATTTTGAAAATTTTCATAAAAATCTAAAATCTTCATAAATTACGCCCTTGCCCCTATACTTGTGGATAAGTCCTTTTGTGGTTGACCCACTAGGCCCAATAGCCTATTTGGTTGAAGTCTAAATAAAATAGAATAATTTAATTTAATTAAATTAAATTTGTTATCCAATAACAAATTAATTGGCCTACCGATCATGAAGGGTACAAGCCACATCCCATGATCCCAAATGGCTATGGGGATAATCTCATCTCCATTGTGCCTTTTCATCATTAGTTACCACATGGATATAAACCCTTGTCCATCCAGTGTCTCGGTCGGATAGGAATACGGCATCGACTGTCAACTCCTTAGTATACCGGCTCTATAGAATCCTATACTCGGAATTGGATCAATTGGAAAACTCATTTTCCAATCATCCTATCTACCCTGGCCAGGGATTTAGAGTACTATCTCATAGGGCATTCACTCTCACTTATCGAGAATGGACAATCCCTTATTGTCTGCTCAATTGCCTCCATCGAGTTTTCCTTGTACCTAATTCATCGCTATACTAGACCATCTATACGGTGATCCATAAGACAATGGTCAAAGCACAAGTTCCACCCAACAAGGCATCTTTGGTGACTCAAGTCAAAGGTCTAATCATGCAACCATGATGATAGGAAACCCTGATTGATAGTTTGGAAAGATACCATTCAGGGATTCTAATTTGGTCAGTTTAGTGAACTCATTCAACTAATGAGCACCTATATGTGTATCTTAGTGTCTCTACACTAATGACCAATGAGATCGGTCATCCTCATCACATGAGAAGATATCACATACACTAGTCTATCTGAATACTTGATGTCTCATCTTAAGTATCCTATGACTAGGAACATTTAGATCAAATACCTCTAGATGATCAATCTCATTATCGTGATCTCATCATGATTTAATCATCATTACATTTGATCAAGGACTTCATTATGATATTCACATCTAATAAGAGCTTATAATGAAGATTTGCCTAATTAATTAAATGAGATATATCTAGAAATGTCAAATCATATCATATATGATTGACTTGTAGGGCATACATTTCCATTAATCTCCCACTTGCACTAAAGCTAATCACCCATTTGGTTGATCTGTATCAGCTCGAGGTGAAGCTCAAACACTCTTTGAAAAACTACTTCAGTTAGTGGATCTACAATGTTATTATAGTACACTTTCAAAGAAAATTGGGACAATCCCATATCTAAGATGAAGATGAAAATCTTCATCTAGACTACTTCTCAAGTAGTGTGCAACCACTATGTAAACTTGTTTACATATGTTGTAAAATTTACAGTGTTCTATTGCATGGAACTCTTCCAGCTCACTGCACCACCATTATTTTGACTAGAAGCTTGTGTTTGTAAAACTACAAGGTTTTAAGTTTTATCCTGCAATGTATAAAGATACATTCTTAGTGCTTCTCAAGTACCAAATGATATCTCTCTAAACTATCCAGTGACTCTCACCTTAGAGCATTTATCACATCAAGTACGTAGTATCACATATATGGTAGACCCTATGACAAAAGCATAAGGGCTCTACTCATGTGATCTCTTTATGTCTCAAGAAGTCTACAAAGGCATCACTTTAGAGAGATCAACTCTACACCACATAGGTAAGAAACCTATCTTGGAGTTTATCATGTCAAACCCTTTGACTATGATGACTACGTACATTAACTGGGCATTGCTTTTAGATCTATCTCCATAGATCTCAAAACCCAAATTATGTTTGAAGGATTAATTTGATAGCTAAGCTTACTAATGACAACATACCTAGTTCATTCTTAATGAGTAGTATGTCATCGACATTAAATGTCAAGAAAGTAACAGCACTCCCACTTATCTTCTTGAACACACAAGGCTCCTCTTCGTTCTTAATGAAATCATAAGATTTAATCTCAATAAACCTTACTTACGAACTATGGGAAGTTTTTTTTATTTCAATCCATAAATGAATTTAATACACACTCTTCTTGGATGTTATTGGGACTTGATTCTCTATAGTTGTATCATATACACATGTTCCTCAAAATACCTCAGAGGAACACTATAATAATATCCAATTCGCTTATCTTATAATCCGTGTGTAAAAATCAAAATCCGAATGGATTAATCCATGGAATAGGTGAAAGATTACATCATAGTCAACTATTTGACTTAGATGATATCCTTTTCAACTATTCTCATCTTGAAGGTATCTTACCTTATAATCCATTCCAATCTATTCTTTATTGATCCATTTATACCTTATGGTTACTATAACCTCGGGTGGATTTATCAAGTTCTAAGCTTAATTAAAATAGATAGAGTTTATATCAGATTTTATTCTCTTCCCATTTTAAAATCAATATCTCATATTGCTCCTATATAGATCTTACGATCAATATCCTTTTTATCTTATGCCTCATTTCATCCATCAAAGATATGTCCCACATATCTCTTAGGTTGAATGAACACAAGTAAAGACCTATGAATTGTCCTTGTGTAATTATTAACTAGTACCTTAATAGAAGCAACCTTAGGTTGTGGGACTGAACGTCTTTCATATATACCTTGCTCCCACTATCTTTTTTAAGGAGGAATTTTTTCCTATAAAAATATAGTGAGTTGAGCAACACATACCCTTATTCATAAGGGTGGTATATTAATATCCATAAGTTTCCTTAGGATATCCCACAAGCTAACACTTCATAGTCTTATATTCCAATTAGTTAGGGTTATACTTCTTCACCATGCCGGACATTCCAAAACCTTAACTTGCTTAAGGTCAAGTTTTAACCCCTTTTTCATATCCTATATGGAATAATCAAGACAGACTTAGAAGGTACCTATTAAGATCAAGTGGTTATAACAAGTACTTAACCAAAAATAGACAAAAAGGAAATTTTGCAAAACTTGTCATTGTCCATATTATCTCTTACACAATACGGCTTCTCATTTTAACTACTTAATTAAGTTAAAATGTGTAAAGAGGTGTCCTTTAAAATTAGATTCTATTATCTTTCAATTATGTGTGAATTATGTACTTAAGTATTCCCCTTCTTGATCTTATCAAAGAGTTCTAATACTCTTTCCATTAGTATCTCTACTTCATTCTTAATCTAAGATAATTTTTCAAAGGTCTTATAATTATACTTCATAAAGTACATATATCCATACCTAGAGACATCATCTTTGAAATAATGAAGTAGAAATATTCTTCTTTAGCCTTACTAGATATGGGCTAACATACACCTAGATGTGCAAGTTCTAACAACTCATTAACCGATTCTCCATGTCTACATAAAGCTAAAGTGTAGATTGATCTAAATCAACCCATTTCCTCTGAAAAGGAGTATTCACACATAACATGAGAGCTAACATATCAAATACGATCAAACAATTCATTAAGCTCCCACTGGCAAACACTTTGCCATTCAATCTTTTAGAACATCTATCAATTCCATAGCTTAGAATAAATCAACATTTATTCAAGTAAGAATTCATATAATGTTTTTGTAAAAGGATATAGTAGCAATCATAATTATTAAGACATCTCCATAAGGCTATTAAAGAATTGTACCACCCACTAGTAATGATGCAACTTTTGCACCATTTCACATGTAGGTCAACATCTTCTTTATTAAGCCTTCATTTACTTGTCATCATCTACAACTCCTTGTAGATATAAGATTCATATCTGGTATCTCATACAATTAGATGCATCCATAGTATCTAATATTATGATATACACATATAGTATCTAATACTATTAAGTGTATATTTAAAACAAGTAAATGTCAATGACTTGGATGCATGAAGCTTCTCAAGTTCCACCTTTGCATTATGTATAATACACTTTGCACTTCCTCTTCCACTTACCATCATCATGATAGTGTAAGAATTCTGTCTTATTCTGGCTTTATTATCTTGACCACATTCTTTTACTTTTAACTATCTTCTATTTCTATTCAATGATTTTACTTCTTTCTATTGGTCTCACTAACAAGAAGTAATTAAGATGTACTATTTTTCTAACATACCCTTAGTTAGCTCATCACTATGAGCCATGATGGATCTCATATTCATCTATCCATGTTGTCTCTACAATTTATATCTCATAGAGACTAACATCTAGTTTAAGGCAAACAATGCATCTTGTCTATAAGATAAGATCTTATCTTTCTTTCACATCATTAGATAATTTAGGATACACCTACTTCTCAAGTAGGATAGTTAATTGGTCAACTATGAGAACAATTCTCTTAGTTCTAAACCGGTCTAAGAAGTGTGAGCTGTTAAGCTATTTGGCATTTGGTATGCCATACTAAGGTGGTTTATCATCGTATTCTACAACTGAGATCTAATTTTATTAATATAACATCGTAGACATTTAAAATTAAGATATGGTCTTTCATCCTAATTTATACTCCCACTAATTTTCGACGAATTTGCATAACCCTCATTATGTAAAGACGGGTTATCACAATGAAATCCTAGTGGGGACTAAGACCCTATTAACTTTATGGTGATGACCTTGTGGTAGCACAACAAATCACCCCATACTTAATAGGTAGGCAACTATTGCCAATTGAAACTCTCAATCATTTAGCCTCTAGAGTTATGACCTTGTGGTAGCACAAACAAGCCATATACTCTAGTTAGGTCAAACCCACTTGTTACATTATGAGAATGGATTCTTCACACAGCCCTTGTGGTAGCACAACAAAGCCATGCAAATGGTTCACCCCAAGGTTCGGAAAATGTCTTAGCCATAACAAAACCACCTGCTGAATGGGTCTTGTGGTAGCACAACAAAACCATCCAATCTAAGATTGGCTCATCAAGACCATAACAACAGAAGGCTACGTGAGTCATTCTTAATGTCACACGCTTATCAACCTAATTAAAACAAGGAAGGATTTTATTTTAATCTCATAAACAATATGTGATACGTATATACAATACCTTTGGAATATCATATATCTAAGGTATAACCTATAACGCACATCCGCATATCAAATATGCATAAAAATAGATGATTATGGACCTAACCCGAATCATGCACCTAGGTGCGAATCATTGCTTCAAATGCTTGAGTTGGTATGCTCCCACTTCAGAAGGGTGCTTCTCCAAGTGGTCCCGCTCTCTAACCTTCCACAAACTGGCTTCTAACTCTTACAAGCGGCTTAAGGGTACGCAAACCCACAAATGTGCATGTGCATAACTTAATGAGAAACCTTGGTTTTAACCAAGGGGAGTACATTAATAGAGAGAAGTAGAATGTACAATCGGATTGTATAGATAGAGAGGAGGCACACGCTGATCCCATTTAATAACATAACCAACACAATTAAAAAACAATCATAAGCCAAGCATAATTAAGTCCATAATCACCTCTATATACACACTAACATTCATCACATGAATATAGAGCGCATACGTGATAATTATATGATATAAATTATATATATCAGCATAAAATTATATAATCTATTTTTGAAATTCTCAATTTCATGCATGTCGAATTTTCATGAAATAAATAGCATGAAAATAACATGATAGCAGCATATAAACAATTTATATGAAAGGAACATACACATCTAAACTATTTAGAACATTCATGCATTCCTAATAATATGCAAAGTCAGAAATGAATGTCCTAAATTCTATTCTATAAAATATCATTTTACAGAATTAATTAAGACACTAATTATTTAAGTTAAACTTTTAAAATAATTTTAAAGTTTAACCATGAGTGAATCTATGTAAATAGAGCTTAACATCATCTAACATGTTATTAAACATTTTAAAACATGTCAAACAATATTAAAGAGCTTTTCAAAAAAAATTGAAATTTTATGGCAATTTTTTTGGATTTTTTTATGATTTTAAACACTTTAAAATCAATAAGAAAGAAACTGGCACATTGAGCTATGTCGCCGACCCAGTACGCTCGTCCGACGTGCTCCCACGTGCACCGTCTAGTGCGTCGAGTTTCTACTGGCATTGCGCCACCTTTGTGTGCCCTCCTGGTGTGCCGGCCAGCGGCTACTATAGCGACCGGGTCTGAATCGGACCCGGTCATCTTCTTCTCCACCCGATAAGGGCCTTGGCTGGCACTATTCATCCGGGTGTGAGTTTCCATAAAATCAAGTCCATATCTCCTTATCCCGAACTCCAAACAATCCAAAAAAAAATATGCATTGGAATCCTCATGCAATAAGAAATCCAAAACAGTCAACCTCATTTCTATAAAAAATCTAAATCGACCATAAAAAAGGAAGAAGAGGCGGCGGTCACCGAGATTCGGTAGCAGAAATCACCATTTTGCAACGAGGATAACCTCTTATCCCAGGAGCCAAAAAATTTCCAAAAATATAATTTATAATCCTCATCAAATGAATTTTTTAAATATGTATATATCTATTTAGAGAAAAATTCTCCAACAATGAGAAAACAGGGAGAAACAGGTTGGCGCCGCCAGAATTCGCGAACCCTAGTTCGCTAGAAAAATCTAAAATTCTCTCCCTCCGCCACGATTCAAAGCTAGATATCATGATCAAACATTAGGTAATCACATTACCCATCTCCTAAAACCTTTTTCAAGCCTCAATTTCGTCTGTGGATGGAGATTTCACAAAATCCTCAAATTCGGGTAACGGTTCGGGCATGATAGAAACACTAACTTTTGGGACTTCTCCCGAACTCTATAGAGATCAAAACTTCAAACGGTTTGTGGCATTGGATATCCCTATATCACTAGATTCTACAGAAGCCAACCAATCTATTATCTGAATCATATGCAGATTATGGTGGCCTTGACAAAACAAATGTTTGCACAGATTCGGGAACACATAAATTACATGAAATATGTCAATTCGACATCAGTTTCGACCGAGACTAGAACTAGGCTCTGATACCACCACAATAAATCATCCATAAAATATTGGTAAACGACGATTTCTATGGGTTCCTTTAGAATCTATCTCAATTGGAACCGAACGACAAAAACCAAAAATCGATCAAATCGGGTTTGAATATACTTAATAGAAATTCATATAATCCCTTGGAGAGGAAGGATATGAGCTTCTTAAGCTCTTCAAATCATTTAAATTCCCGGTCTCCGGCAATATCCACACGAACTTCATCCACAGCAGGTTCTCCATTCGCGCTGGCCTCGAGAACTGTTCCCGAACGGAGCTTCATCGCCCATGGACGCCTTCTATAGAGAGAAGGAGGTAGGGAAGAGGATGAGGATGTGGTTAACACCCTTGGCTTGATAGGGTTTGGCTGAAATCTTTAGTATTTATAGATAATTTTGTAATTTTTCATAAAAACCCAAAATCTCCATAAATTACACCTTTACCCCTATACTTGTGGATAAGTCCTTTTATGAGTGACTCACTAAGCCCAATAACCTATTTGGTTGAAGTCTAAAAAAATATAACAATTCTATTTAATTTAATTAAATCTATTATCCGATAACAAATTAATCGGCCTACCGATCATGAATGGTACAAGCCACATCCCATGATCCCAAATGGCTATGGGGATAATCTGATCTTCATTGTGCCTTTCCATCATTAGTTACTACATGGATATAAACCCTCGTCCATCCAATGTCCCGGTCGGATAGGAGTATGGCATCGACTGTCAACTCCTTAGTATACCGACTCTATAGAATCCTATACTCGGAATTGGATCAATTGAAAAAACTCATTTTCCAATCATCCTATCTACCCTGGCCAGGGATTTAGAGTACTATCCCATAGGACATTCACTCTCACTTACCTAGAGTGGATGATCCCTTGTTGTCTGCTCAATTGTCTCCATCAGGTTTTCCTTGTACCCGATCCATCACTATACTGGATCATCTATACGGTGTTCTATAAGACAATGATCAGGGACAATTTCCACCCAACAAGGCATCTTTAGCGACTCATGTCAAAGATACAACTATGCAACCATGATGATAGAAAACCATGATTGACAGTTGGTAAGATACCATTCAAGGTTTCTAATTTGGTAAGTTCAGTGAACTCATTCAACTAATGAGCACCTGTATGTGCATCTCAGTGTCTTCACACTAATGACCAATGATCGGCCATCCTCATCACATGAGAAGATATCACATACACTAGTCTATCTGGATCCTTGATGTCCCATCTCAAGTATCCTACGACTAGGAACATTTAGTTCAAATACCGATCAATCTCATTATCATGATCTCAACATGATTTAAGCATCATTGCATTTGATCAAGGACTTCGGTATGATATTCGCATCTAATAAGAGCTTATAATGAAGATTTACCTTACTAATTGAATGAGATATATTTATAAATGTCGAATCATATCATATATGATTGGCTTGTAGGGCATACATTTCTATCATACATAAGACAGAACATCAAGAATCTAGATAGACTAATGTATGTGATGTCTTCTCATGTAATGAGGACGACCAATCTCATTGGTCATTAATGTGGAGACACTGAGATACACATACATGTGCTCATTAGTTGAATGAGTTCACTGACCGAATTAGAAACCCTAAATAGTATCTTACCGAACTGTCAATCAGGGTTTTCTACCATCACGGTTGCATGGTTAGAACTTTCACCTAGTCACCAAGATGCCTTGTTAGGTGGAACTTGTGCTTTGACAATTGACTTATGAATCACCGTAAAGATGGTCCAATATAGCGATGGATCGGGTACATGAAAAACCTGATGGAGACAATTGAGTGGACAATAAGGGATCATCCACTCTCAGTAAGTGAGAGTGAATGTCATATGGGATAGTACTCCAAATCCTTGGCTAGGGTAGATAGGATGATTGGAAAAGGAGTTTTCCAATTGATCCAATTTCAAGTATAGGATTGTATAGAGTCAGTATACTAAGGAGTTGACAGTCGATGCTATACTCTTTTTTGACCGGGACATTGAATGGATGAGGGTTTATATCCATGCAGTAACTGTTGTTAGAAATGCTCAATAGAGATAAGATTATCCCATAGCCATTTAAAATCCTGGGATGTGACTTGTACCCTTCATGATCGATAGGTCGATTAATCTGTTATCGGATAATGAATTTAATTAAATTAAATAGAATTGTTCTATTTTATTTAGGCCTCAATCAAATAGGCTATTGGGCCTAGTGGGTCACACACAACAGGACTTATCCACAAGTACAGGGGCAAGAGTGTAATTTATAGAGATTTTAGGTTTTTAAGAAAATTTTTAAAATTCTTTATAAATACTAATAGTTTTAGCCAAACTCTTTCAAGACAAGGGTTAAAATCACATCCTCAACCTCCTCCCTACCTCCTTCTATCTCTAGAAGGCATCTATAGGCAATGGAGGTCTGTTCAGGAACAGTTCTCGAGGCTGGCGCAAAGGGAGAATCTGCTGTGGATGAAGTTCGTGTGGATACCGCTGGAGACTGGACATTCGAACGACTTTAAGAGCTTGATAAGCTCATTTCCTTTCTCTCCATAGGATTGTATTAATCCCTATTAGGTATATTCGTACCTGATTTGATCAGTTTTTAGTTTTCATCATTCGGCTCTGATTAAGACAGATTATAAAGAAACCCATAGCAATCGTCACTCTCACTACACCAATTTTCTATGGATGATTCCTAACACTGGTATCAGATCCCTATTCAATTCAACCGACCGACGTTGTATCGACGTTATTTCATGTAATTTATATGTTCCCGAATTTGTGTAAACATCTATTTTGTTGAGGCCACCATAATCTGTATATGATCCAGATAAGATATTGGTTGGACTTTGTTGAATCTCATGATATAGGGCTTTCCAATTCCATAAATCGTTTGAAGTTTGGTTCTCTATAGAGTTTGGGAGAAGCCCCAAAAGTTGGCATTTCTGTCATCCCCGAACCGTCACCCAAATTTAGGAATTTTGTGAAATCTCTATCCATAGACAAAATTGAGGTTTTAAAAAAGTTTTAGGAGATGAATAATGTGATTACCTAACCTTTTTCTTATGATATCTAGCTTTTAATGGTGCAAAGGAAAAGAATTTAAGATTTCTTTGACGAACTTGGGTTCTACTAGGTCTGACAGCATTGGCTTGTTTCTCCCTAATTTTCCATAATTAAAGAATTTTTTATGAAAGTATATATACATATTTAGAAACTTAATTTAATTAGGATTCCATATTGTATTTTTGAATAATTTTTGGTTTCCGGGAAAAGGAGTTATTCTCGTTGCAAGATGGTGATTTCTGCTACGGAATCCAGTCGACCGCCTCCTATTCTTTCCCTTTGTAAGTCGACTTATATTTTTTATGATCATAAGACCAACTGGTTTGCAATACTCATTCGATGAGGATTCTAACGCATATTTTTTTGGATTTTTCTGAGCTCGGGATAGTCCGATTAAGGGGAGACTTATCCTCTGGATGAACAGTGCATAGGAGGGGCAGTTGCAGGTGCTTGAACGATGCTCGGTCGGCGCAGGCATGACAGCGATCCGGCACACCACCAGTTCACTGATAGCGCACACTGGAGTGGCATATTACGCCGTCGCACGTGGCGCAATTCACCCATTGTATTTTCAAATGATTTTAAATTATTTAAAATTATAAAAAATATGAAAAATTGCCAAAAAATTACAAAAAAATGAAACATTTTATAATATTATTTAACATATTTTAAAGTGTTTAATGGCATGTTAGATGATGTTAATCTCTATTTACATAGATTTACTCATGGTTAGACTTTAAAATTGTTTTAAAAATTCAATTTAATTAATTAGTGTCTTAATTAATTTTGTAAAATAAGATTTTATAGAGTGAAATTTGGGACATTAATTTTTTATTTTTATAGTATTGAAAATACATAAATATTCTAAATAGTTTAGATATGTATGTTTAATTCATATAAATTGTTTATATGTTGTTGTCTTGTTTTTTTTTCATGTTATTTATTTCATGAAAATTCAACATACATGAAATTGAGAATTTAAAAATTATAGTATATAATTTTATGTTGATATATATGATATATCTCATATAATTATCACGTATGTGCTATATGTTCATGTGATGAATGATAGTGTGTATGGAGGTGATCATGGACTTAATTGTGCTTGGCTTGTGATTATTTTTTAAATTGTGTTGATTATGTTATTAAATGGGGCCTACATGTGCCTCCTCTCTCTCTATACAATCTGGTTGTGTTGGTTAAAATCAAGGTTTCTTATAAAGTTATGTACATTTGCGGGTATGCGTACTCTTAAGCAGCTTGTAATTGTTAGAAGACATTCATAAAAGGTTGGAGAGCAGGACCACTTGGAGAAGCACCCTTCTGAAGAGGAAGCACACCAACTCAAGCTTTTGAAGTAAGGATTTGCACCTATAGGGGTGCCTTAGATGCATGCTTAGTGTTAAGTCCATAATCACCTATTTTTTATGCATATTTGATATGTGGATGTGTGCTATAGTTTATACCTTAGATATATGATATTCCAAATGTATTATATATATTTAGCATATATCACTGATGAGACTAAAATAAAATCCGTCCTCATTGTAATTAAGTCGATAAATGTGAGACATTAAGAATGACTCACGTAGCCTTCTATTGTTATGGTCTTGATGAGCCAATCTAAGATTGGATGAGTTTGTTGTGTTTCCCACAAGACTCATTCATCAAGGGATTGATGATCATGGCTAAGGCATTTGCCGAACTTTGGGGTGGACCATTTGTAGACACGCCAAATTGGCTTGATTCGGAGCCCCAGACTCTTATTCCATAGGCGATATCTTTTATTTGACCGTTATATGATCCGTATTACCTCGTGGAGATGAGCTAAGGACATTGGTGGAGCCCCTTATAAGTTGAGAATGGACCAATGATTTCTGGAATATTGCCGTAACCTTCAAGCGAGAGCCGCACGTAAACTGTAAAAACACGAAGCCTGCTCGATGACCGACATTGAATGGTCCATAATTGAAGGTCGCGGAAGTCCCGCATGTGTTCTGTAACATTCAGGGTTTCCGAGAAGTCATTTCGGTCGGCGTCGGTCAATGACGGCTTTCGTTACGGCTTTTTCGATCTGTGCTGACACGGCTATCCCGGACCACATTTTAGGCCTTTCCGGTCATCACCAGGTCTTTTTAGGTCATCCGTGTCGATTCTAGCCAAATATTTTCATCAACCGAGGCCATATGGCCATTTCGGTCAATTTCAGGGTTTCCCGACTTTTCCGAGTTTCGGTTCACGTTTACCGGGTTAATCTCAAATTTTTCGATGACTTCTGGTTTTCCGGTCGTACCGGTCTTGTTCGTTCATCATTTTAAGTCATCCCGAGTTGACCTGAGATTTCTCGATCGGAACCGTGCTCTTTCAGATCTTCGCCCCAGGTTTCGGCTTTCCGCGAGAGGGTAAACCGGTAGAAAGCCCCGTGCGAACATCTAAAGAGTCATGCCGGCTGGTTTAACGACTTGAGGATGTGTGGTTGAAGGCCCTCTTTCCAACGTGACAAACGGGAGACGAATCGGACATCCCGTTTGCAAGATACGGCTCGCGGAACACGCGCGCAGGAGAGAGAGTGTACTGCGCCCCCGCCCCCTTTGAAAGAGGAGGGTGCGCCCTGCGCACCCTCAACCCGGGGGCGTGCCCTGCGCGCCCCCGTTTCCTTTGAAAGGCGGGGGCGCGGTCAATTTATTTAAATCGCAAATTACCCCGATTAGCACCTTCTGAACCGGATTTTTGGAAGGTTTCCGCGGAGGATTTTTTATTATTTGTACCGCGCCCCCGGTTCAGGGGCGCGTTACGTATGTCAAGTCAATTTTTAGCAATTTCCGGAAGATTCCGTCGATTTTTAGCAGTGAGACGCGTAACGCACCCCCGCTCTCTTTGAAACAGGGGGGCGCGCAGACCGCGCCCCCGAACTGGGGGCGCGCCCTGCGCACCCTTGGTTTGAGGGCGCGCCCTGCGCACCCTCGTCCCCTTTGAAAAGCGGGGGCGCGGTCGGTCCAGTTTCTAAATTTTGCACTGGCTTCCTTCCCCTATAAATTGAGGGTCATTCTCAACGACCCAAGGTTAATCCCCGGTGCCTAGATCGTCCAGAGGTCACCCAAGCTGTTCTCCAAAGCCGTCCCGACGTCCAAAGGCGATCCGAAGTCAAGAGATCGATCCCGAGGTGAAGGAGAAGGCTTGATCCGGGTGTTCTTCATAAGCCAACTTCATCGACTTATGTAGAAAATCAGAGACTCCTTCTGAAAAGGTCTTAAACATAGAAGATGTTCATCTCTTCGTCCTCTTTCATCTATAACTGACGGCACTCAATTCTAACTTGCCGTTTGTTCGTGGCGATTGCTACACTGAGGGCGCGCATCCAGGTTCTGTTTTCTATATCCGCCCAATTTCAGAATTTTTACTGAATTCTACAGGAGGATTAAGAAGAAGTAATCAACATAGGAACTCTTCCTCTCTGAGCTCTCTATCTACTCCAACAAACGGCACTCAATTCTGACATTGGGGTCATCCGTAGCATCCTCTGTACCAAAGTCGCGCCAGAAGGGTGCAAAGGCTACCCGAACCGGCCTTCTTCAACCAACTCGGCTTCAACTCAAGCCGATCCATTCCATAAGCTTTCTCAACTCCCTTAACTCAGTTTATTTATTGTTTTAAATCATCTTTTAGTTTATTTACATTATTTTTACCTAATCAAAAATACAAAAAAAGGGGTTAGGACTCACCCCAATCCGGTGAGTTCGATTCCAATTGCTTCTTTCTCATATTCTTTCTACAGTTACTACACTTCCCATAGTTCTAATCATTTTCTTTCACTTAGTTTATTGTTCTAGTTGCACAGGTCTATCAAGCTAGCATCGGTTGGAGACTCTTCTTCATCGGCCGGCCGAAGAATAAGAAGGTTGAACCCATATCCCGATCTCCCACACTAAGGTACACGGTCAAATCAACTCATCTCTTGTTTTTATTCTATAAAGCGGAGCCCGCGGCTCCTGGCGACCACATTTTTCATGTTTTAATTTCATCTCCTCCTCACTCTCCTCCCACATGACCCGAACCAACTCCGGTGCTCGAGCGACGCCGTGAGATGAAAGTTCGGGGATCAATGTGAGTGTGGGATCGAGGTGAGGACATTTTACCGCTTTCCGAGTGTCTTTTGATTCACTCCCCCATTTTTCCCCCTCTTCTATCTTTCACCTTCTTATCTTGAGGTGCCGATCCAGAACCCGTTTCTGGAGTCGACAGCTTTTTGACGACCACGTTGGGACAACCAATGTCTTCAACCGTGCTAGCTTGATTCAACCGTGCACCTAGTTGTTTTCCAACTTGGTTCCCGCGTGAACCGGCTTGTCTTTTATCTTCCATGTCAATTTACCTTTAAACTTGCTATTTACTCTTTATCTAAGATTGTCCACCATGTGGACTTAATTTGCTTGTCTTTCATTTCAACCTGGTTCCCGCGTGAACCACTTTTCTTCTTATAAACCGGTTCCCGCGTGAACCACCTTTCTTTTCCAACTCGGTTCCCGCGTGAATCAACTCACTTTCAGATCGGTCCCTGCGTGAACCACCTCTTTACAGCACCTTTATATTGGCCCCACGTGGCCCTCCTTCTATTTTTTCAACTCTTACATCGGTTCCCGCGTGAACCACCCCTTTCTTCATTAAAACCGGTTCCCGCGTGAACCAAACCCTTTTTCTAAACCGGTTCCCGCGTGAACCAACTCACCTTCATATCGGTCCCCGCGTGGACCACCCCTTTGCACCAATTAGATTGGCCCCACGTGGCCCTCCCTACCTTTCTCCAATCAAACAAACCGGTTCCCGCGTGAACCACCTACCTTTTCAAAACCCGGCTCCCACGTGAGCCACTTTATTTTCAAATCGGTCCCCGCGTGGACCATCCTTTTACCTTCACTTCAGATTTGTCCCCACTTGGACACTCCAACACAAGCTGGTTCCCGTGCGAACCACCTTTTAGTTGCTAGTTGCTAGTTACTTGTTTACTCTATCATTGCTTGTCTTGATTGCATGGTTTGATTTATTTAATAGATTTCATTCATGTTTGCATGTTGATTGCTTCTTCTCCTTCTACCCTCCATTTTTCATTTTTGCATTAGCTTTTCATCGGGTACCGGACTTGTTCCGATCCGTAGGGCATTCGAGGCGGGAGCTCTCTCTCCCAACACACCCTCACCCTCCAAACACCTTCTTGGTGGATTCTAACCTCTCTTCTGGGATATTCCTTCCTAGTTGATTTGGTTGTTTCCATCAATACCTCCGTAAGTCCCCATCTGTGGAGTATTCCTCTCCGCACGATTGGGCTGGTTGTACCACTCCCAAAACCTGAAGAACCCAAGTACCTACTCGTGGTGATTGAGTGATAACCTTAGGTCATGAAGATTGAAGCAATAGGAATCATACCCATTTGAGTGAACAATTGCTAACAATCTATTTAATCTAAGGTTTCAACCCAAAAATTGTCGAGTAGTCATTTTAAAACCTTGTTTGCACAACTTGCTTGCTCACAACAATTGAAAACAACCAAAAAAATTTATTTCCTTTCAAAACACCTAAAACAAAAAAAACAAAAAAAATCCCTTTAATTTTTGTGTTCAACTTGCTTGCCAAACAACCAAATTGAAACCAAATCAAATCAAACAAACAATCATAACCAAAAAAAGTCTCTTTACATTTACACCTTTCATTTGCTTTCTTTCAACCATTTTGTAAGAAAATTTGACAGGATGCCCATGACACTAAGGTCCGTAAGACACGTCGGGATGTCGGACTACTACGGCCAAGAAGAGGAGTACGAGACGTGTCACTACGAGCTTCAGCAACCCATGGTCCAATCAGATGGCCATGTTAATGCCATGATGGAACCTGAGGTCCAAGATCCCGCTCACCGATCCGCCTCACATAGTATAGAACAAGCTCTCAAGGATCTATCTCTTCACCTTGATCCCGAGACCTTTGCAATTATCCAATCTGCCACTAAGGGCAAGATACCCGCCAATCAAGCTCCGATCGAGGGAAATCAAGCCCCCTCACCACCCCAACCGGCAGTCAGGCCCCTAATCATTTCTTCTCCTGGGCAACCCTGCCATGTCTCCACTCACCCCGTTGTGGGGCATTCACATAACACTATTCTAGTTCCTGTTTCCAACCTACCTCTTCCAACTCAGTCACCTAAACACTTTGCTCTCGTGGCTCAGGAATCCAGCCTCACCCAAGCATTAATGAACAAACTCAACTGGATGGATGAGCGCTTTGAAGAAATGAGGCACCGCCTCGATTATAAAGCCATCCCTGAAATCTCTGTCCCATCCTTCCCAGTTCTACACCTTCCTCTTTCAGAGATACCAATCTTCCAACGTTACAATGGGACTGGTAATCCTTTCAACCATCTAAAGAGCTTTCTTTACGACTCCGCATTCTGGAAAAATGACCGCAAAGCCCTTGCCTTCCTATTCCGTCGGTCATTGGAGGGATCCGCCCTGGACTGGTTCTATTCTCTTGATTCCATTGAGGCGGCATATTTCGACATCGTCAAAGCAAAGTTTCTACAGAGGTACAAGGATCGGGTGGGGCCAGCCTGCTCGATAACTGATTTAATTGCCGAAAAGATGAGGCCGGATGAGGACTTTGCCAGATTTGCCGATCGGTGGAGGGGAATGGCTGAGAGGCTAGTAGATACCATCTCAGAGGGGGAGCAGGTGAGGATGCTCATAGGGAACACCACGTCCAACCTTCGCAACCTCCTGATCATGCACCGCCCAACAACCATGAGTGAGTTGTGTGATAGCGCCCGCTACCTCCAAGCCCACTTTAAGGATGCATCCATGATCAACCCGTTCGACACCAAGCCCCGTAACACTAGAAAGCCTACACCTGTAGGACCCACCACCGAAGGGGTAGTAAACAATGAGAGCATCAATGCCATGGGTAACCAGGGTAGGTATCGCCAAAGCCAATACCGTAACCCACCACCCAATCAACAATACCGCCCAGCTCCTCAACAAGCTCCTCAGCCCCAGCAGCAACTTGCATACAACCGAGCACCACCACAGCAACCCACCTACAACCGCGCGCCCCATCAACCAAATGCCTACAACCGAGCGCCTCAACAACAACATGTCTACAACCGACCCCAACCACAACAACAAGCCTACAACCAAGTGCCACCACCAGCCAACCGACCTAGGAGGGGGGACCCAAGAGAGAATACTATCCTCAACTGCCATTCCCCCTCACCGATATCTTTAATGCATTGATGGCTGAACAGCAGTTGGAACTTCCAAAGGAGAGAGAAGGATGGCCAGCAAATGTTGACACAACAAAGTACTGCGCTTATCATCGGTATCCCGGGCACACGGTGGATGTATGTTTCCAGTTTAAAGACTACATCCATGACCTCAATGATCAAGGGAACATTGACTGGGCACAGATGGGAGAATCTATTCAAGCAATGAAGGCACGTCAGAATCAACCGCGGCGACAACAAGTACAACAGCAGCCCGGCCTGGGCATAGTCCAAGATCCGCTCCCGGTACATGCACACGTACAAGCACCGGCACCAGCACCACCAAACCAACGACTCGGCCTCGTCCACTCCGCCATAGAGGAGTCAACCCACCATTCCCAGGGTTGGCAGGTCGAGGATCAAATCACCTCCATGCCCGCCATACCAACCCCACCTACAGACCGCACCATACTCTCCATACCGAGCGCTGCGCCCAGCCCACAAAGTACCCAAACACCACTACCCCCACCATCCATTAACCCTCCACGGCGCTTAATCATTAGACCGCCTCCAGCCTCCCAACCAGCACCCCAACCATCACCCCAACCTAACCCACCAACCACCATTAATCCTCCGCGGCGTCTAATCATTAGACCGCCACCAACACCCCAGACATCACCTAACCTACCAGTCACTGCCACCCCACGACCCCTCATCATTAGACCATCACCACCAACACCCCAACCATCACCCAACATACCGGCCTCCACCAATCCACGACCCCTCATCATCCTATCCTCACCACCCCTACCTACCATGGGCTCCTCAACCTACCAACCAACCCTACCATCACCATCATCACCACTTCCCCCTACCACGCTGGCGCCGGTACTTCGTAGTGGGAGGATGTTCCAAAGGGTCTTCCCCCAGGCCGGGATGCAACCACAGGAGAAAGTAGAGGAGAAGGTAGTGTAAGAACCGTTGCCCGGCACGGCATATGACCTATTGAAGCACCTGGACAAAATGCCGACATTAATTTCAATCCTAGAGCTGATTAAGAGGTCAAAGAACCATCAGGACATCCTACAACAATTTCTGCAGTGGGTCATGGTCAATGAGGACCTCCCGCCTGAGAAGATCATTACTGTCCTGACCCCGAGGAGTGAACATCCGGCACTCACATTTACATAGGAGGAGTTGGCACGGCCAGAGATCAGAAAGTATGCCTTGCGTGTCGCAGTAGTCATCCGAGGCATGGAGATCAAGTCCTGCTTGATTGACACCGGAGCATCCATAAATGTCATGACGCCAGAAACATTGCAACTTTGCGGCATCTCCGATGAAGAAATCGAGCCTTCTGTCGTCACGGTGATCGCATATGACAACTCCCGGAAGCTGGCATGAGGGGTGGTTACATTGAAAGTAGGGCTCGGACCATGTGCTGTCACCGCCGAGTTTCACGTTCTAGAATTGGACCCTACATTCAAAGCTATCTTGGGACGCCCGTACCTTGAGGCAATAGGAGCTGTTGCCTCCACTAATCATCAGTGTCTGAAGTTCCCATACAAGGGCCAGGTGATCAAAGTAACCAACATCCCCATTCTGAATGACGTGGATGACCCCTCTTCTGCACTGCCAATATCAAAATTTGTCCAACCGTTAGTTTTCACTACAGAGCTGCCCGAGGTCATGATGTTAACGACACCTCCAGATACAGTTGCATGGCGGATGATGAAAAGGATGGGCTATCAGCCAGGAAAGGGGTTAGGAAAGGAGCTGCAGGGGGTTGTGCACCCCATTAAAGCCGTACAAAGACCAAAGAGACACGGGCTTGGCTATGAGCCCAGTTTTACTCCGCGGATGGTCTACCAGCCAAAAAATGCCATGGGACTCCAAAAATTCTTTATCAAAGGGGAGACCATGATGATGGCCGGGGACGAAGAAGAAGAACCAGTCAAGAGGAAGAAGGCACCAGAGCAAGAGGAGGAAGTGGACAACCTAAGTTCATCTTTGGCTCGGTTGTTCATAGAGGAGGAAGAACCAGTCGAGGGCAAGTCCATCTCTAAACAACTTGTCCACTCGAACCCACCTCCAAACAACATCCCGCGTGAGCCGTATCCTACGGTCACGTATTTCAAAATCCTCACTCTATCCCTCTTGGATTCACTTGATGGGCTATCTAGCCCAATTCCCACTTCTGGGACAAAATGGCCACCTGAACTGATCATTGGGCCTGAGAGCCCATTCAAATATTCTTACTCCACTAGGCTTCTATGCCCATTCCAATCCAACAACCTTGGGCCCGCATGCCCACCAGTCGGGCCCACGTGCCCTTTAGATTTATTTTCTTACTTTGGGCCCGCGTGCCCACCATTTGGGCCTACGTGCCCCTTAGATCCTTTCA
Source organism: Cryptocoryne crispatula var. balansae (assembly GCA_036172225.1). NCBI lineage: Eukaryota > Viridiplantae > Streptophyta > Magnoliopsida > Alismatales > Araceae > Cryptocoryne > Cryptocoryne crispatula. The sequence continues at coordinate 11,898,587 of CM069934.1, forward strand.
CCAGCTTTGGGCCTATCTACCCATTTCTTGTCATCATCGGGCCCGCGAGCCCATTTTTCTCCCATTTGCTTAAGCTTTCTATTTCTGCTCGAGCCCCATTGGCTCATTCTCTTTTTGTTATTGAAAATACCCAAAATACCCAAAAAAAAAACGTCCTCTCACAAACTCAGTTTTCCATTGAGGAGATGTCTCTACTTGTCTCGGAGGGTGCTCCCAACTAGGGACCCCTCTTCTCCAACTCACTGATCGATCTGCTCGATCCTTCACCCATTGTAAATACCACCTTTTCAATTCCGTTTTCTTTAGGAGTAGTTAGGGTAGAAAAGAAGAAAATTTGAGGTAAACGTGTGCCAGAGAGATATCTCCAGCAAATAGCTCAAAAATGCAAGGAATGTGCAAGGCTGCCAAGGTTTTTGGAAAATGCTATCCAGCTTGATGAAATCCAATATGAGGATGAATTCAATGTAGATCATACACTGGGAGTTTACGAGGTCTTATTAGAAAAAAAATCCTGATTTCGAGGATGGAATTGAGGACTTGGCTGATGCGTATGCATCTGGACTTAAAAGATTTGAAGAACCATTAGCCACGGTGGATGAACCGACAAAATAATTGAATCTTGGAACACCGGAAGATCCCAAGACAATCCTCCTAAGCGCAAACCTCACTCCCACTGAGGAACAGAGTTTAATTAAAATTTTGGAAGAATATAAGGACACGTTCGCATGGACATACGAAGACATGCCGGGGTTAGACAACTTGTTAGTTGAACATCGTTTAACTTTGAAACATGGAGCTACCCCGGTCAAACAAAAATTAAGGAGATTCCACCCAGATGTTGCACTTAAGATGAAAGAAGAGGTCAACAAGTTACATCAAGCAAAATTTATTAAGGTTGTCCTTTATCCGCAATGGGTGGCAAACATAGTCCCTGTAATGAAGAAAGATGGTCGAGTTCGGATTTGTATAGACTTCAGGGACTTGAACCGAGCGTGTCCTAAAGATGACTTTCCTCTACCTCATATTGACGTACTGGTTGATAACACTGCTGGATTCGAGATGTTGTCATTCATGGATGGCTATTCTGGATATAATCAAATCCGGTTGGCCGAAGAGGACCAGGAGAAGACCTCGTTCACCACACCTTGGAGAACCTACTCCTATGTCGTCATGCCCTTTGGACTGAAGAATGCTAGTGCTACCTATCAGAGGGCAACGATGACTATCTTCCATGACATGATGCATACCCTTGTAGAGGTGTACGTGGACGACCTAGTCGTTAAGTCCAAAAGCTGAGAAGATCACCCGGAAGTGTTGAGAAAGATCTTGCAAAGGGCTAGGCAATATAAATTAAAGATGAACCCAAAGAAATGTACGTTTGGAGTATCCTCAGGAAAGTTATTGGGGTTCATAGTGAGCAAAAGGGGCATAGAGATCGACCCAAACAAGGCCAAGGCAATCATTGGTATGCCTCCTCCAAGAAATATGAAAGAACTTCGAGGATTAATCGGGAGGCTACGGTTGTCCGCCGGTTCATCTCACAACACTCCCAAAGGTGTAAACCTTTCTATGAGTTGACCAAGGCGGGGGCCGAGTTCAAATGGGATTCGAAGTGCCAGGATGCATTCGATGGATTGAAAAGATACCTGGCTAGTCCCCCTGTGCTTAGACCACCAGTCCCTGGTAAGCCCTTAGTTTTATACATCTCGGTTTTGGAGAATTCTCTTGGGGCAATCCTTGCACAAGTGGATGAAGAAGGGAAAGAGAGGGCAACTTACTATTTGTCAAAGATCTTTGATCCATGTGAGCAGAAGTATACTGTAGTGGAGAAGACCTGTGTTGCACTAGTCTGGGTAGTTCAGAAGCTTAAACACTATTTCTTAGCTCATGAGGTCAACCTTATTGCCCGCATCAATCCCATCAAATTCCTTCTAGAGAAAACTGTTCTAACTGATCGGTTAGGTCGTTGGCAGAGCTTCCTCTCCCAGTTTGATATCACCTATGTCCCCCAGAAGGCGATTAAGGGCTATGCCATTGCCGAACATCTAGCCCATCACCCTATACCCCTCTTTGACCCGGTCCAATTGGAGCTCCCGGATGACGAACTAATGTTGATCCGATCTTCCCACCTTTGGACATTATATTTTGACGGGGCTCTGAATTCACACGGTAAGAGAATAGGAATCGTCCTTCTATCACCCGAGGGTGTCACCATTCCACAGTATTTCGGCTTGACTTCCCAAAGAACCAACAATATAGCTGAATACGAAGCCTTGCTGGCCGGGCAGGAGGCCGCTCATTTCTATGGTGCCACAGAATTGAGGGTGATAGGTGATAGCCAACTAATCCTTCGCCAAGTCCTAACCAAATACCGAACTTCTCATCCAAACCTCAAACCTTACCAAGAACTCACCTCTTGCTACATCAAACTCTTTTCCAAACTCACTTTTGTCCATGTTCCTCGAGCTCAGAACATCCTTGCTGATGCCCTAGCCTCCTTAGCTTCATCTCTATCAGTCCCACTAGGTAGACAGGTGCGGACTATCCATGTCCGTAGGAGGTCGATACTGGTGATTAAGGATGGTCGATTTCTAAAAGTCAAGGAAAGATTTGGCAAGAAGGAATATTTGGAGCAGAAAGAGGAAGTTTCCCTAATCGAGTTGGAAGAGTTAGATGAGGGTGAGAGGCCTTGGTTTGATGAGATCGCAAGGTATTGTAAAGATCAGTCGTATCCACCTGGATCAAATGCAAAAGAAAAGAAGGCCATCAGGAGAGTATCCCAGAGGTATACCATCCTAGGAGGGGTGCTCTACAAGAGGAGCCTGAGCGGAATTTTATTGAGATGCGTTGATGAAGAAGAGGCAGAATTGGTGCTTAAGGAAGCACATTCTGGGGTCTATGGGGGCCATGTCAATGCTCAAGCTCTTGCCAAGAAAATCATCAGGCAGGGGTATTATTGGCCAACCCTAGAAGAGGATTGCTCCATCTTTGTCTGGCACTGTCATTCTTGCCAACTCCATGCCGACAAGATCCATTCTCCCACATCTTCCCTTCATTCGATTCATGCCCCATGGCCCTTCGCCATGTGGGCTTTCGATATCATTGGCCCTCTAAGTGATCTTAACTCTGAAATCCGTTCCAAATCATTCATCCTGACAGCAACAGAGTACTTCACCAAGTGGGCAGAAGCGGAAGCATTCGTGGAGATCAAGGCATCAACACTGTGCTCCTTCATCAAACGCAACATCATCGCCAGGTTCGGGATACCCAGCGACATTATCACCGACAACGGACCGCAATTTCTCTCTCAAGATCTGCGTGATCATTGCAACAGGTACCGCATTGCATTGCATCATTCATCTCCTTATTACCCGCAAGGCAATGGTCAAGCAGAAGCCACCAACAAAACTTTGATTAAAATCATCAAGAAAACCTGTAAGTCTAGAAGGTTCGCAGACTAGCCAGATAAGCTTGTAGATGCCCTATGGGCTTATCGTACTTCTGTACGGACCCCCACTGGTAAAACCCCGTATGCTCGCGCATATGGGATGGAAGCAGTGGTCCCGTATGACGTACTCCTTCCATCACTCCGAGTTCAACTTGATAGGGACATCCCTGTCGATGAGAGATGAGAATCTCTCCTTGCACAACTTGAACTCCTAGATGAAAGAAGGTTGGCCGCTTCCGAGCATGCCCGGACTTATCAGAACCGATTGAAAAGCTTTTATCAAAAGATGGTGGTAGAGATAAAGTTTGAAATCGGCGAGATGGTAGTTAAACGCATATTCGTTAAGCCGGGTGGTCCCCGCTCCAAGTTGCAACCTAACTGGGAAGGGCCTTTTGTTATAACTGAAAAATATCTAGGTAATGCATATGAGTTAACCAACGCCGATGGAGAAAAATTAAACCATCCATGGAACGGCATTTACCTCAAAAAATATTTTCCTTAGAAGAGAATCTGGAGAATTTCTAGTATGATATTAAGTCATCGATCCAAGGGTGTTAGCTAGAAGTCAAGGGTAGACATCACCTTGCACACACAACACCTCCCGATCCCAGAATCTAGATAGCCCAACACTCAAGAGAGGCAAGGCAGAACCCTGAAGGCAGAAAGGAAACCTTACCCTATTCTCTTATATTCGGTCTGAAATAGGTGAAGGGGACTAGAAGAGGATAGTATCGAAAATGCCCGCCGCCTTAGTAGGAGGCCGTCTCATAAGGTGCAAAAGGGTGCCAAAAGATGGGCAATGAACCCCACAGGTTTAAACAAATATGGGCATGTCTGAATGAGTACCCAAAAGAATAGAAAATGAAGAAAAGGCACCAAAAGATGGGCAATGACCCCACAGGTCAAAGACTTGTCTAAGTAAGTGCCACATGTAGAAAAGACCCGAAGAGGCCGAACCCCAATGGGCAATTTGGGCATGAGTAGAGAAACCCTCCTCAACATCCCCAAATCCTATGAAAAGACCTCCTTTATTATTCTTCTATCTTAAAACCCTAGGGTAGGTTAAACTATCCAAACTCAGGAGGAATTCAAACCAATCAAGAGAAGAGGGCAAGAAAGATTCTGGGTAAGGAACCTTATTCACACGTGGTGCTTATTGCTTGAATCTTGATCAACACTCAAAGATCGATGAATGGTCTCAATACTGGCACATTCCCCACAAAAATCCCAAAAAATAAATATTTTAAAAAAAAATCCAAAAAATCAAATATTTTCAAAAATTCAAAATAAAATTGAATATTTTCAAAAATCCAATATCTTCAAAAATAAAAAATTGAATACTTTCCAAAAATCTAAAAAAATGCATCATCTAACTTGGCATAACCTTGATTTTTGCCTTTGCTAGCATTCATGTTTATCTTTATGTCTTGCATGTTTCATTTCCGCATTGCATATTTACCTTCATTATCACCCCATTAAGAGGGCTCCTCCCTTTGACCTAAGTCAAAGTTGGCCATAATAGGCAAAGGGATGAGTCGTTGTGAAGATCTGATCCTCTTTTATCAAGTATTTTCAGGGACTTTAAAGTAAGAGGGGGAGGTTCTCTCAACGACAGGTAAGTTCTCTTAACCACTTCATTTCGGTCATCTAGTCTATTTTTATACCTTGTTAATAAGGCTCCTCTCTTTGACCTAAGTCAAGGCAGACAGCAATAGGCAAAGAGATAAGCCATGGTGAAGATTTAATCCCCTTCATTAAGCGTTTCAGGATTCTGAGATCAAGAAGGGAGCAACTCTCGCCATAGCAGGTAAGCACTCTTAACTTTTACCTTGTCTGTCATTTTGTGCATTCTACCTGGTTGATAAGGCTACCCCCCTTGACATATAAGCAAGGCAAGATGACAATAGGCAAGGGGGTAAGCCATAGAACAGATTTAACCCCTTTATTGAGTTTTTCAGAAAATAAACACGAGTTAAGGAAGGGGAAATCTCGCCAACAGGTAAGTTTCTTAACCTTGTTGTCTTCTTTATTAACATGCACTTTCTTCATGAGGCCACCGCCCCGGGACAAGGGAATTTTCTGAAACAAGGTAAATTTCTATTGAATTTTCACTCAAACTTGCTATAAAATTCATTGTTTATTCAAAATAAAAACAACATGGCTGACAAGTTAAAGCAGGAAAAGAAGACTCTCAGGCAAGTAGAAGCTTCAACGTGGAAATGTAGCGGCGCTTCCGGTCAGGGTCCTCCTCAATCAGGAGGCCTGCGCGGCACACCCGACTCGTCTCCCACAAGGCAATGGCTGAGATCACCTCCTCCTCGTCATCCGCTGAGCCAAGCTGCCTGCCCTAGATAGGTGGCAAGTGGGACAGCTTGGGCAACTCGTACCGAGGCAAGCCGATCTAAGAGTGGCAACGGTGAGCATTGTACAACACGAAGGCCGAACCCGTAACCAGGCGGAGATCAACGCCGAGCACAAAGCACACCTGGAAGTCCTTCTGCATCAGGGCAGCAGAAGGGTGCAAGAAGCTAGAACGGTTCACGGAGGCAAAGTGAGCACGCCAGTCTGGCCTCTTCTTCACTGATGCACACCTATTGGCGACTCTCTCGCCGAAGCCAAGTGCATCGGCATATGGGAACAAGGGGCTACGGCAGAAGAGCTGCGACCTGGTGGCCACCTCACCGGCTGGATCGAACTTAAAGTGAAGATCGGCCCAGCAAGCCAGTAGAAGCGCACTGCTGAATGGAGGACGGCCCACGCAAGCTGCGGACAGTCCGCAGTACAAGTAGCCCAGAATTGAAGGCCCCAACCGCGCACCGCTCCAGATGCCGCGGATGCACGAAAGTTGATCAACCTCCAGAAAACCATCCTCCACAGGAAACAAGAACACCGCGGCAAGGCAAGCCGCGAAACCCTTTGCACCACGTAGAATACGGTCCTCGTCCACACCAGGAGCCGTCAGAAGAGAGATTGTCCAAGCCGCCAACTTGGGAACACTGATTCGCTTGCCGGCTAGCAAGGTGCTAATCTGCCGAGCCTCGACAAAATCCTGCAAGAATTCCAAGCAAGAGAGGGGTCCTGAAGGGATGAACATACCTTCAGTCTCTCCCTTCTTAGTCCGAGGAAGGCCGAGAAGGAGTTCTGCCTCTTCAAGGAGAACTGTACACTCAAAGCTGCCGAACACGAACGTGTGAGTGTCGGGGTGCCACAACTCAACAAGAGCTCCCATCAAACCGAAGTCAAGGGAGTAGCCAGAATATTGCTTGGCATTGATCAAGAGCCCGGTTAAGCCCCAATCTCAAAGAATCGCTCTGACCGACAAGCCGAGGACGTCAAGCAAGCCGGAAAGCCAAGGAGGAGAGCAATACTGGTGAGGCCCAGGGAAGTTTGGGTAATCCTACACCCAAACAGGAGGTAAGAGAAAAATTTTAAGAAAAAAAGAAGAAGAGAATGGCTGAAAGCGAAAATTGGAAGCAAACTTACCAAGTCGGCACCGATTCTGGCCTTCAGATGACCCAGGACACTTGAAATACCTCGAACCGAGCCAACACGCTGCCTTTTCAAAGGAGGAGCCATCCTGGGTGTTGGTAGGATGATCTGGTCGTCCTAAGAGGTGTTTATATAGGGGAAATCGGTCCCGATTTGAATCGGATTCGGATCCGATCAAAACAGGAAACTAGGATCGAACGCGCCCCCGAGGTGGGGGCGCGCAGGCCGCGCCCCCAAACCTAGGGCGCGCTGGCCGCGCCCCCTAACTGAGGGCGCGCAGGCCGCGCCCCCGAACGGTCAAATTTTTGAAAATTTCTCAAAAAATCAGAAAAAAATCAGAAAAAATCAGAAAAAATTTCAGAAAATTTTGTAAAATCAAATACATTTATGTTTGATCTTTATTAAGGTCGAGTGAACATCATTGTTCATTCGGAACTAACATTTTGATGAAAGATAGGAATTTCTCGCAGAAACAGAAGAATCAACATGGGAAACCCCCATAACTTGCCGACTAGCATATATGTCGCTAGTCGTGTGTTATTATCTTATACATTATTTGTTGAAGACCATGAGCACAGAGAAGACTTGACCCGATATCCCCTTCATCAAAATCTACGACGGTCGGGTCATCTCTAATGCTCACGGATAAGTCAAAGTTGTGCTGTGAGGGACGATAGTTCCCGAATGGGTATCTTGACCTCATAGACAATCTATATCTTCAACTATTTGTTATACAAGTTTTGTTTTGTTTTCTTGAGCCCAACATGCATCATGTAGCATTAATTGCATTACATTTTGTTTTATCATTGCATACATCATTTCCTAAACTTCACCTTCTCACTCTCTCGATCATTCTAAATCCCACCGTGTTCGGTAATCACTTTGTGCCCTCAAATCTTTCATTTCTTTTCACCACTGTGGCCATTGCAACTTCTTTGCTATTCATCCCACCATGGCAGCCAATTCATACCGCCAAGGGCCTTCTATTTGGTCAGAACTTGCACCGCCACTATCTTCACAGTCTATGCTTAAATATTTGCCTTTCGGAATCTGAGATCATTCCATTCCGAATTGAATCTTGTCTCTTGAAAGACTTAAATGAATCTGAGAGCATGAATGTGCTCGATTGGTATTCTTTTACTTTTTCAAAACAAATCTCTTTTTAAACTTTAGCCCATCACAGTACAGGAACACCGCAAAGATTGGGTTACCGGCTGATGATGAACCTACGAACCCATGTTTCGAGGACTCCCCACCGCGTTGGGGGTTGGCTATTCTTCTCTCGTGCCAACGGCACATCTCTTACCAATCGAACATAGGAAGACTTGATGAAACATGGCAGTTAACCAGGAGACTTGAGGAGATTCGTCATGTCGAATCTGGTCGTTAAGCATGTCTATATCTACACCTTGATGCCACCTTTTCAGTCCATCACCATTTTGCTTCACTACATTCCACTACGATCCATCTCGCTTCGCTACGCTTTCTCTACGCTTCACTTCGTTCCGCTACATGTCATTCCCTTGCAAAGCCGACATCAAGGCAAGGCAAGCTGTAGACATGCCAAATTGGCTTGATCCGGAGCCCCAGACTCTTATTCCATAGGCGATATCTTTTATTTGACCGTTATCTGATCCGGATTACCTCGTGGAGATGAGCTAAGGACATTGGTGGAGCCCCTTGTAAGTTGAGAATGGACCAATGATTTCCGGAATATTGCCGTAACCTTCAAGCGAGAGCTGCACGTAAACTGTAAAAACACGAAGCCTGCTCTATGACCGACCTTGAATGGTCTATAATTGAAGGTCGCGGAAGTCCCGCATGTGTTCCGTAACATTCAGGGTTTCCGAGAAGTCATTTCGGTCGGCGTCAGTCAATGACAGCTTTCGTTACGGCTTTTTCGATCTGTGCTGACACGGCTATCTCGGACCACATGTTAGGCCTTTCCGGTCATCAACGGGTCTTTTTAGGTCATCCGGGTCGATTCTAGCCGAATATTTTCATCAACCGAGGCCATATGGCCATTTCAGTCAATTTTAGGGTTTCCCGACTTTTCTGAGTTTTGGTTCACGTTTACCGGGTTAATCTCAAATTTTTTGATGACTTCGGGTTTTTCGGTCGTACCGGACTTGTTCGGTCATAATTTTAAGTCATTCCGAGTTGACCCGAGATTTCTCGATCGGAACCGTGCTCTTTCGGATCTTCGCCCCGGGTTTCGGCTTTCCACGAGAGGGTAAACCGGTAGAAAGCCCCGTGCGAACATCTCGGGAGTCATGTAGGTTGGTTTACCAACTTGAGGAGGTGCGGTTGAAGGCCCTCTTTCCAACGCGACAAACGGGAGCCGAATCGGACATCCCGTTTGCAAGATACGGCTCGCGGAACACGCGCGCAGGAGAGAGAGAGTACTGCGCCCCCGCTCCCTTTGAAAGAGGAGCGCGCGCCCTACGCGCCCTCAACCCGGGGGCGAGCCCTGCGCGCCCTCAAACTGGGGGCGCGCCCTACGCGCCCCCGGTTCCTTTGAAAGGCGGGGGCGCGGTCAGTTTCTTTAAATTGCAAATTACCCGAATTAGCACCTTCTAAACCGGATTTTTGCAAGGTTTCCGCGGAGGATTTTCGATTATTTGTACCGCGCCCCCGGTTCGGGGGCGCGTTACGTATGTCAAGTCGATTTTTAGCAATTTCCGGAAGATTCCGTCGATTTTTAGCAGTGAGACGCGTAACGCGCCCCCGCTCCCTTTGAAACAGGGGGGCACGCAGACCGCGCAGGGCGCGCCCTTGGTTTGAGGGCGCGCCCTGCACGCCCTCGTCCCCTTTGAAAAGCGGGGGCGCGGTCGGTCCAGTTTCTAAATTTTGCACCGGCTTCCTTCACCTAAAAATTGAGGCCCATTCTCAACGACACAAGGTTAATCCCCGGTGCCTAGCTTGTCCAGAGGTCGTCCATGCTCTTCTCCAAAGCCGTCCCAACGTCCAAAGGCGATCCGTAGTCAAGAGATCAATCCCGAGGTGAAGGAGAAGGCTCGATCCGGGTGTTCTGCATCAGCCAACTTCATCGACTTATGAAGAAAATCCGAGACTCCTTATGAAAAGGTCATCAACATAGAAGATGTTCATCTCTTCGTCCTCTTTCATATCCAACTGACGGCACTCAATTCCAACTTGCCGTTTGTTCGTGGCGATTGCTACACTGAGGGCGCACATCCAGGTTCTGTTTTCTATATCCGCCAACTTTAAGAATTTTTACTGAGTTATACAGGAGGATTTAGGAGAAGTCATCAACATAGGAGATCTTCCTCTTTAAGTCCTCTGCCTACTCCAACAAACAGCACTCTATTCTGACATTGGGGTCGTCCGTAGCATCCTCTGTACCAAATTCGCGCCAGAAGGGTGCAAAGGCTACCCGAACCGGCCTTCTTCAACCAACTCGGCTTCAACTCAAGCCGATCCATTCCATAAGCTTTCTCAACTCCCTTAACTCAGTTTATTTATTGTTTTAAATCATATTTTAGTTTATTTACATCATTTTTACCTAATCAAAAATACAAAAAAAGGGTTAGGACTTGCCCCAATCGGGTGAGTTCGATTCCAATTGCTTCTTTCTCATATTCTCTCTATAGTTACTACACTTCCCATAGTTCTAATCATTTTATTTCACTTGGTTTATTGTTCTAGTTGCACAGGTCTATCAAGCTAGCATCGGTTGGAGACGCTTCTTCATCGGCCGGCCGAAGAATAAGAAGGTTGAACCCATATCCCGATCTTCCACACTAAGGTACACGGTCAAATCAACTCATCTCTTGTTTTTATTCTATAAAGTGGAGCCCGCGGCTCCTGGTGACCACATTTTTCATGTTTTAATTTCATCTCCTCCTCACTCTCCTCCCACATGACCCGAACCATCTCCGGTGCTCGAGCGACGCCGTGAGATGAAAGTTCGGGGATCAATGTGAGTGTGTGATCGAGGTGAGGACATTTTACCACTTTCCGAGTGTCTTTTGATTCACTCCCCCCCTTTTTTCCCCCTCTTCTATCTTTCACCTTCTTATCTCGAGGTGCCGATCCGGAACCCGTTTCTGGAGTCGACACCATTGTATGGCCTTGTCAGTTTCCCACAAGGGCTATGTTAAGAATCCATTCTCATAACATAGCAAGCGGATTTGACCTAACTAGAGTATATAGCTTGTTGTGTTTCCCACAAGGTTATAACTATAGAGGCTGAATGACTAAGAGTTGCAAGGGTTGCAATTGGTAAAGGTTACGTATCTACTAAGCATGGGATGACTTTTTGTGTTTTTCACAAGATCATCACCATAAAGTTATTAGAGTCTTAGTCCCCACTACGATTTCATCATGATATCCCGTCTTTGCATAATGAGGGTTATGAAAAATCGTCAAAAATTAGTGGGTGCATAAATTAGGATGAAAGATCATATCTTAATTTTAATGAATATCTGCAATGTTATATTAAAATTATATTTCAACTGTAGAATACGATGATAAACCATTCTTAATATGGTATATTGGATGTCAAATAGTTTTAATGGCTCACACTTCTTAGATCAGTTTAAAACTAAAAGAATTGTTCTCATAGTTAACCACTTAACTATCCTACTTGAGAAGTAGGTGTCTCCTAGACTATCTAATGATGTGAAAGATAGATAATATCTTATCTCATAGACAAGATGCATTGTTTGCCTTATATTAGTTGTTAGTCTTTATGAGATATAAAATTTTGTAGAGGCAACATGAAAAGATGGATATGAGATCCATCATGGCTCATAGTGATGAGCTAACTAAGGGCATGTTAGAACAACAATACATCTTAATTACTTCTTATTGGTGAGACCAATAGAAAGAAGTAAAATCATTAGATAGAAATAGGAGGTGGTTAAAAGTCAAAGAAGATGGTCAAGATAAAAGCCAAAATAAGACAGAATTCTTACACTATCATGATGATGGTAAGTGGAAGAGAAAGTACAAAGTGTATTGTACATAATGCAACGGTAGAACTTGAGAAACTTCATGCATTCAAGTCATTGACATTTACTTGTTTTAAATATACACTTAATAGTATAAGATACTATATGTGTATATCATAATATTAGATACTTTGGATGCATCTAATGGTATGAGATACCAGATATGGATCTTATATCTACAAGGAGTTGTACATGATGATAAGTAAATGAAGGCTTAATAAAGAATATGTTGACCTACATATAAAATGGTGCAAAAGTTGCATCATTAATAGTGGGTGGTACAAATCTTTAATAGCCTTATGGAGATGTCTTAATAATTAAGATTGCTATTATATCCTTCTACAAGAACATTATATGATTTCTTGCTTGAATAAATATTGATTTATTCAAAGCTATAGAAATAATAGATGTTCTAAAAGATTGAATGGCAAAGTGTTTGTCACTGGGAGCTTAATGAATTGTTTAATCATATTTGATATGTTAGCTCTCATGTTATGTGTGAATACTCATCTAAGTCAAATGGTTGGGTATGATGAGATCTTTTACCTATTACATGGATTAATCCATTAAGATTTTGATTGTTACACACTATGATTATAAGATTAGCCAATTGAATGTTAAGATAGTGTTTCTCTAAGGTATTTTGAGAAACAGATGTCTATGATACAACCATAGGGAATCAAGTCCCAATGACATCCAAATAAAGAGCGAATTAAGTTTACTTATGAACTGAAATAAAACTTTCCATAGATCATATATAAGGTTAAACGAGATAAAATCTTATGACTTTGTTAAGAACAAAGAGGAGGCATGTGTATTTAAGAAGATAAGTGTAGAAACGCAATTTTGGTCCAATTGAAGAGTTTGAATTCTTGTTTTCATGAAGAATATTTGAGTAACATTTCAAGGGAACCGAGTTTTCTGGAAGAATCAGGATTTTCGGCACGTTCCGAAGAAGATCGATAGGATGTTGATTGGGATCAAAGTGCCCTGTATATAGGGCACCTGGCGCCCTATATATAGGGCACCAAGCGCCCTGCTTATAGGGCACCAGGCGCCCTATATAGGGTGCCTGGCACCCGGTCAAATCGACTCGGCCGGCCGATTTGACCACTCGCAGGGACTCGTCTTATCGATTTGACATACCTCATGATGCTGGCGCCCTATATATAGGGCGCTTTGTCGCGTGGAACTACTTTTCGGAAATGGCCAAAGTACCCTCTTTTGGGCTATAAATAGACCCTCATTTGGAGCTGGAAGGAGGTTCCAACTTCGTACCACCCTAGAGTTCATCCAATACCATGTTTCTAAGCCATTTGCACCTCCCATAAGCCTTCAAACCGAACCAAGATCACCTCCCAAAAATCCCAAAAACCTGTTGTTTCTGTCATCCAAAAACATGTTTTTTTCTCCACTTTGAGAGCCTCTATCCGTCTCTTCTCTTTCATCCAGCATCCAAACCACCCACCACTAGCTTCATTTGCATATTGGCTACAAGGAGGAGTCCCTACTTCGTCCCGGAAGCCACCCATCACTCCAAAGCAGCATCGCAAAGAAGGGAAGAAAATATGCCCGAGCCAGACTTAGTGCCCCATATACAGGGCGCTTTGACCTTGGTCAACGCGCCCTATAAGTGGGGCACTTGCAGCTAACGCCCTATATAGGGCACCAGCAGGGGCAGAAGCCGATTTTGCACTTTACGAAGTCCGATCGGCTGTCCGATCAAATCTTTGTTCTCTATTTTCATCTTAAAACCTATTGTCACTTCATTTAGCATGCATTAAGTCATTTTGCATCTTCCATATACCTAAAAACAAACCAAAAATAGGGGTTGGGATTTCTTCCCAATCCGGTCAGTTCATTTCCTTTTGTATGTTTAAGATTCATACCGAGCATGATACTATACTCACGCCAGAGCTAATGATCTTCACTTATTTTTGTGTTTCTCCGTAGGACATTCTTGGGTGAACTCGATCAAGGTGAAGCTTAAGCTCGATCGGAAGTGGAAGAGCTCACTAAAGCTCTCCTCCTTCGGCCGGCCAAGAGAGGAGAAGTTAGAACCTAGCAATCTTCCCATTTCAAGAGGTACGACGGTCAAACTTACTTTTTCATTTCTTTTACTTTACACTTAATCACATTTTGGAGCCTTTGGCTCCTGGCGACCACACACCACCATCTCTTCTTCTCCCAAAGAGGAAGAGGAGGAGGAAGGAAGAGGGCGAACCGCCGCGCGGGCCGTTTCCGGGTGCCTACAATAAGTGGGAGTGCTATTACTTTATTAACATTTTATGTTGATGACATTTTACTCATTAAGAATGAAGTAGGTATATTGTCATTAGTGAGCTTAGTTATCAAATGGATCCTTCAAACATAATCTAGGTTTTAAGATCTATGGAGATAAATTTAAAAGGTTTTTTGGCCTTACCTAGTTAATATACGTAGTCACCATAGTCAAAGAGTTTAACATGGTAAACTCCAGGATAAGCTTCTTACCTATGTAGTGTGGAGTTGATCTCTTTATATAGATGTCTTTATAGACTTCTTAAGAGATAAAGAGAACACATGAGAAAATTCTTTATGCTCTTGTCATAGGGTTTATCATGTATGTGATGCTACGTACATGACTTGATTAATTCTCTAAGTGTTATGAGCATTCATCAAGTAGATCCATGTGAAAATCACTAGATAGTTTATAGATATATCATTTGATACTTGAGAAGCACTAAGAATGTATCTCTATACACTGAAGTATAAGACTTGAAGCCTTATAGTCTTACAAACACAAGCTTCTAAACAAAAAAGTTTGATAATAAGTTAAAATATTGGTGGTATAGTGAGCTGAAAGAGTTCCATGCAATAGCAAACTGTAAATTCTACAACTAATTTAAAGTAGATTACATAATAATTGCACACTACTTGAGAAGCAGTCTAGATGAAGATTTTAATCTACATCTAAGATATGGGATTGTCCTAATTTTCTCTGATTATGCACCATTGTTTTGAGAAAATAATAGGGTAGAGCTGATGTCTCATTAGAAGTTTAAAACTTATGTGGCAATACCATAAAATCATAGAAATTATAGCTTATAGAGATATAATTAAAGATAGAATATATACTGCTAATAACATTACAGATCCACTGAATAAAGTAGTTACTCAAAGTGTGTTTGAACTTCACCTCGAGCTGATAAAGATCAGTAAATTTTTCGATCAAATCAAATTGAAGTTTTTGGCAGGATAGGATACACCCCCAGAGGGGGTGCATGCGCCCTGGACTAGGGTGCATTGTGCCTATTTTGTAGGCTGGATCACGATGGTCGTTCTCTTATAAATTCAACCCGATTCTAGTCATTCCAGAGAGGTTTTCATGACCCCCTAGGGTGCTCAAGATGTCCAAGCTCCCTCCTGTATCATTTTGGTAATTTTTAAAGAGAGATATTTAAGTTTTTAGAGAAAGAAAAGTCAATTTAGGAGAGCGGAAGGTCAATCTGCACGTGTTAAGATAGGTCTCTCTTCTTTGGCTTCTACAGAAGCGACGTCTTATACCTAATCTCTCAAAAGCAAAGTTCTTACTCTCTGAGTCTTCTCTCATTTGCAATTGACGAAACACAATTCCGAGATTGGTGTTGGTCCTGGTGAGCTCTGAAACAAAGTCACGCTTGGCAGATCCCGGTTGCTATTTAGCTTTTTCGACAACCCAGATTTGGCCATATCTTCCTCAATTCTACTTAGAATTTATTTGTTCTTCTTTCTTTCACTTTATTTCATATTTCTCCATACATATGTTATTTTTTCACAATTTTTTACATTAGTTTTAATCAGTTAATTTGAAAATAAAAAGAGGGGTTAGAAGGAACCCAAATCTTGTCAGTTTCCTTTCAATTATCTATTTCATGCTATTTTCTTTACATATACATCACTTTGTTTGGTTCTAATTGTCTTTTCATTTGTTTTATTGTCTAGTTGCATAGTAAACCAAGTACCCACAAGTTGAGGACCCTTCTTCATCGACCGGCCGAAGAAAGAGAAGCTTTAACTCACACTCTTTCCCCTAAAGTACACACACAGTCATTTTCTTATTTCTATTGCATAAAGAGGAAACCACAGTTCCTAGTGACCACATCATGTCTTAAGTTCTTCTTTTTCTCTTTCTCCTCTCACACAACCCAAATCGTCTCTTCAGTGATCGAGCAACGCTGAAAGATGAAAGTTCGGGGATCGAGGTGAGAATTTTCCATATTTCATTTTCTATCTTTTTCATCCCCTCTTGAGGTGACAATCCGGAACACAAAAATCGTATTTTTGGAGTTGACAGCCTTGTGGCAACCATGGTGGGACAAGCAATGTCTTTAACCGTGAGTGCTTCTAGACCAATTCCTACGTGACCTTCATTTCTTTCCACCTTTCCTAAATTGATTCCATATAATGTTTTCTGATTTTACCTTATTTCATCAGATCTATAGTGCCAAGTGTTTCATTAATTTTTGCCATTTTATTTCAGCCAGTTCCCGCATGAACCCACCTTATGCTTTAAAAATTGGTTCCCACACAAACCAACTCTCTTCTACAAACCAGTTCCCACGTGAACCAAAAATTATTTTCAGCCATTCAAATCAGATTTTTCTATATTATTGAAGGTTATCACACTCTCAAATCGTCCACCATGTGACCCTCTTTTATTTTCAGATGCCATTTAAACTGGTTCCTGCATGAACCACCCTTTTCCACTTCAAACCAGTTCCCGCGTGAACCAAATTCTTTCTTTACTCTGGTTCCCATATGAACCAAACCTTTTTCCTTCAGATCTATCCCCACGTGGATCAGATCCTTATTGACTTTAAAATTAGCCTCACGTGGCCCTTCTTTAATCATTCAAACCGATTCCCACGTGAACCACCCCTTTTCTACCCAAAACCAGTTCTCGTATGAACCACCTCCACGTTTTACCCCAGTTCCCACATGAACCAACTTATTCTTATATCGGTCACCACATGGACCACCTTTTTGCTTGGCTATTAGATCTGAACCCTCCCCTCTTCTATCACTTTTTCACCACCTCCATTTGGCTCCTGTGAGAAAGAAGGTCTAGATTTAATTTTTAGTTGTTTGTCTAGTTTCTAGTTACTTGTCTTATGTGCATGCTTGTTTAAGTTTATGTTTTGCTTATTACTTGCATTATCACTTGATTGCATTGTGTGCTCCTCTCTACCTCTTTCTTTTACACTTTTTTCTTTTGAGGTGGGAGCTCACTCTCCCATTTACCCTCCTATCCAAAACACCCTCTTGGTGAATTATGACCTCTTTTTTAGGATATTCCTTCTTAGTTGACTTGATTGGTTTCCATCAAGGTCTCCGTAATTTCTCATACGTGAAGTATTCCTCTTCACGATCAGGTTGGTTGTATCACTCCCCCAAACCCGAAGTATCCCAAGTTACCCACACGTGGTGACATTGTGTGAACCCTAGGTCTTTGGAGATTGGAGTTAGGATCCTAACCTAGTTGTTGAAAGAACAATTCTTAACAAATCCATAAACATAAGGTTTAATAAAAAATCATTAAGTAATCTTATTTTCAAATTTTTGCATCACTTGTTTGTCAAACAAAAATTGAAAACTCCAAAAAAATGCAAAATACTAAAAACAAAAAAATTTCTTTATTTGTTTTGTCAACTTGTTTATTTTACCTTCTTTGTGAGGTTAATAATGTGACAATGTAATTAAAGTCTGGAAGACACATTAAAATGGTGGAGCACGTTGACCATCAAGAGAACAAAATAGGTCACCAACAAATTTCGTCAGATAGTCATGTTAATCCCCTATTTAAGTCAGAAACGCAAGAAGTCTCTCAACTATCTGTTCCACGAGATGTTGAACTTTTTCTTCAAGAAGTTATCTCTTTATACTGACTCTGACACTTTCTCACATATGTAATCTTTAGTGAAGGACAAAACTTTCTCTCTGATCATGTTTTTGTCGAAGCTAATAGAATTGGAAATTTTTAAGATAGACTAAAAACAAGAATGATGGGACGGAGCGATAGGAACAAGAGAGAGTAGATAAGGGGGTCGGTGGCGGCTCACCACTAGCGCACAGGGCACACACGACGGGGCTGGCGTGGGCGTGCACGGACAGGTGTCCACACGGACGCGAGAGCGGGGAAGGCCAAGGGTTGCCACGCGGCTGCAGGGGGCGGCATGTGTGGGCACGCGAGCGGGGGTTAGATGACAGGTGAGGCGGCTATGCTGGCGCGCGGTCAACGCCGAGGCCGGGGACCGAGGCACGAGACGAGGGGAACGCTGTCGGGCACGGCGTCGGGCGTCGGCTGGCGAAGGCGGCAGGGGTCAACGGGCCGAGGGTTGGTCACCGCGCGCGGGGCCGAGGGCGGCCGGTTGAGCGCACGGGCGCGCGGGAAGATGACGGCTGAGTCGGCGGACATCGGATGGCGGGAAGGGCGCGGGACACCGGGCAGGGGCGCGGGAGACGGAGGAAGAGAGGAGAGTTTGGCGTGCCGGTGAGGTGGCGGGAGGGGCGAGACGGTGGCAACGGGCGGTTGACGATATATATTTTATTTTTATTTTTTAGACATTACATTTTCAATTTTTTTGCTCTTTGATTGTACATAATAGCATTTGTGATTGGAACTAGGTTTATCCTATTGTTGACATGTCAATTGTTAAAACTGGAGACCCTTATCTAAGACTGTTTGTAATGATTTTTCTTGAAAATTATGGTGAGTAATATCATGTTCTTTGGTCTCTCTTTGCAGCATTTGTTTGTTAACTTGCAGATCGCGTGAGAACAATGTTTACATTTTCTATATGTCTTAGTTAAGAGTGTGTTCCATTATATTATTAGATATTTCTATTATTATCAATTGTAAAATTAATATTGATAATAATCAATAAAAAATATTTGATTAATCATGTTAATTTTAAAAATTGATAATACAAACAAAAGATGTTATGTATTACAAATGTCAATTTGTATCAATTTTGATATTAATAATTTAACTTTTAAAAATATTAAAATTAATATTAATATCGTATCATTTTGGATACTCTAACTAAAGAGGTTCTAATAAAATAGTATCCAAACATTTTATCTCTTTAAATTAGTTTATAAATTTATGCATTTAGCGCTATCTGTTCTAAAAAGTGTTTTAGTGCTGATATTTATCTGTTTCTTTCCTTCATTCTCTTTCTTTCATTCCTCAGGCTAGAGTTTGACTGTATTTAACATGATGTTTACTGTTAGTCCCAATTTGGTGAAAAGGGTCTTCCATATTGGCAGTATTTATTCCCACATTGGCAGAACGTGCAAATAGGAAATGTTTATGCTGGTAAGTGTTGTTAATGTTAAAAATGGGTAAACATTAGTGCTTCTTGAATGCCATCTTTGCATTTTGGAGAAAAGCAAATAGCAATGTTCGGTTGCAAACCTAGTGTCCAATTCGGATATATCTTTGTTTATGTTTGAGTTTTAAATCTTTAAATCATACATTTACGATTTGTTTGTTTGAGTAGTTCAACTTCTTTATTTGACATTTAAAACACAAAAGAGAAAAATATATTTTTTATTTTGTTTCTTCATATGTCATTTTAAACAATGTGTTTATTCAAGTTTATCAAATATAAAAATAATATTATATTCAACATTTCATATAGATGAAGATTGGGTATTTGATTCACGATAGGTTTAAATCCCTAGTCACATAAAAGTGATTTATTTATATTATATTTTCAAATTAATCCTTATTTATATCTTCATTTAGGATATATTGTATGACATTGTAAGTCGGTCAAGAAAATATTTATGAAAATAAAAGATAAGTCAATGTAAGATTAGAAAGATTAAGTATAAAAATTATATGTTTATCATCAAATTTATCTTTGTCATATCAAACTGAGATAGGGTTATCCTCAAATCATATTCCAAGTCAAACCAAACATACTGGGAATAGGAATAGTCATATGACCATGTTTGACATGGGGATAATTAGGGATAAATCTAGTTTATCCTCAATCTCCCATTTGTTTTGCAAATAAAATGGGACTTAATCTTAAAAGATGAAGGTAAAGTGAGAGATAAATCATCCCATCTAGTATATGTCATATTTTATTCTTAAATGTATTTTCAAGAGATAATCAACCCATCTAGTAAATAAAATATTTTGTATTATTATTATATATTATTTTTGATATAAATTTTAAATTTTATATTAACAATCAAACAATTTATATATATATCCATATTAATTTTAAAATTAATAACTATATATCATATCAAATATAGGACAAGACTATCCTTTAAACATATTCTAACTTAAATCAAACACAATGGGGCAAAGATAATCACAATGAGTGACTTATCCTTATCTCCATCAATTTTATCTCGGTACCAAACGAGAGTCTAAGATAGATATTTTTTATCATACTATAAAAATTCATTTCTAGATTGACTTTAAATTTCATTAAGATAATGAAAATTCAAGAGAGTTTTCCTTCTAACAAGCTGGTTGAGAAGGAAAAAAAATACAAGGTTTTCAGCCGATCAACTGCAGGTTTCAGCGTATAAGAGTTTAGCGTCACCTTCATGGCTTGCAACCATTAGAGAAATCATGCAAAGACAAAATTCTAAGTTACATGAAAACTCAGGACAATTCTGTTAAAGCTTCAAATTTTGAATCAAACGACAAAAAGATTTCCAAAATAAATATTTGGAACAACCTCGTGATTAAGAACACGCGGAATGGTCACCGAATTCAAGTTTAGTGCAATGATGAGCTAATGTTCATTCTATATAATCATTGTTTGAAAAAACTCCGCCTTGAAGTTTTAGATTTATGCCTCAACGTGAGACTACTCTTCACCATCTTGATGTGACTTACATCTTGTTCACAAAATATAAGACTTATCTTTTTCTCTATGTAAGGCTTACATCACATTGCCTCAATGCCTCACTTGTAAAAAGACATTAGCATCAAGATTGAAATTGTTTTAGTAAAAGGTGAGAGAAAATATTTACAAATCATTTTACGTATGCAAAGAGAAAATATTTTATCTTTCCATCACACAAATTTTTATAACACCTTTTTCCCAAGAACACACATTGGCTTTAAAAATATTTTTTTCATAATATATAGAATTTATTTGATTTTAATATCTATAAAAATAAAATTAAAAATTACAAGTACTAAATGTATTACTTAGGTTTAAACATTAATAAAGTAAAATTTAACTCGTTTTATAGTATGAAATATTAATCAAACTTTGTTTATTCACACAACATAGAAGTTTAAACAATTAATAATTAATTATGTTTTGTTCGATGCTAATTTTTTCAATAGTTCAAAAATTACCTGATTATTTATTCAAATATTAATATAATATAGATATTTTATTAAATTGGTGCTTAATGTCTCAATAATTTATGACACTTATAATTCAAGGATTGTATAATTATTTATTTAAATATTCATAAATTATACAATTTTTTTTCAGTTGAGATTAAAAGGTCTCAAGATCACCTCAAGATTTTACAAATATTATGATACAGGATAGGTTGGACATTTCAAACCAATTATAATATAAAAATAATTTGGGATAAATATATTTTAATGCATCAAAAATTATGAGTCGGAAGACTATCTACTTGATCCGTCTTCTTCAATGTGTGTAAGATAGATCTATCACCCTCTAATTCTGTAGCATTCAATGGCTATACACACTAGAATTAGATTTTTCAAGTCCATCATTGTTTATGGGGTGTTTGGTTGCATGATAAATTTTTGTACATTTTTATGATAAAAAATTATATTAAAATAAAAAGTGAACCAACTCATGACATAAAATTATCATGTTTGGAGGGATGTGATTACAAAAAAGAGTAACCACCACACATGGCCAAACAAAGTGAGGGACCACAAGAAAAAAGAAAGAGGTGAGACCCTCTTTTTTTGTTTAAGAAGAAAATCACTTTCAAAACATAAAATTGTCATGGTTATCAAACACCTCTTTTAACAAGTTTTCTTACAATTTTTAAAAATTAAAACAAAAATCTTCATTATCATGCAACCAAACACCCCATTCGAGTTCTCTAATCTTGAAAAATAAAAAAACATGGTGTCTTTGAATTATAATAACCTATATGCTAAGTATATATATATATAAACTGACTCAACTTATATATAAGTGCAAACTAATTGTCCAGAAAAGATGTTGTTTCCAAGCTTATGTACGGCCTGTCAATTTAAAATTGTTGGTATGATTTAATTCAACTTAATCCCAAGCATGACAGATTAGGACCAAAATTTTATTAATTTGATAAAATGGTCAAACGATCAAGTAAGGAGCATAAATGTAATGAGCATTGTATGCCCTATTTGGTTAGAGTATTACAAATGATATTGTATTAATATTGATATTGATATTTTTTGAAATTGAAGTATCAATATCAAGATTGACAGTATCAAAATTTTTAAGTGTTTGGCAAAATTATATCAATATTACAATTAATATTAGATGAGGCTTTCCCGACTCTGGCGTCTGTGGGGGGGACTCCAGCTTGTCTCCGCAAGTGCGGGGGGGACACCACGCTTCAACTGCACTAAACCTGATTACCTGAAAATTGATAAAAAGATTGGAATGAGTACGATGACTCAGTAGACACCTCATCATCCGCTAAATCGGATAGCCAAAAGGCCTTAGATGTTAATTAAATAGGTACCCCGACGTACAACCAATTATATATAAGTATAGAACTAGTCAATATAATAAATATTTGACTTAATCTACATTTTTAAATAGCCAATCAGCACCTATAGACATACCAAACAACACCTTTAAACATCCAAAAATGACCTGAAAATATGGGGTAAACATATGCATGATCACCAACTACATGCTCCCTATGATGATACCACTACAAATAAGACATATCATGCATATGCCATGCACACAACCTGAAAAAATGACAATATAACACATCACTAGACCACCTTTACAATACCATGCCATAAATGCGCATATCCTCTAATGAAATACCACATTCATAAATGCACATATCATCTAATAGATTTACCTATCCTCTACAAAGTTTCTTATTAGCAAGGAATGATCGTCTTGCCACCTTAACTAGCTAACACCAGATCTACCTTATATAACAGTACCATATAGCTAAACAAAATCCCATAGTGCACCTAGGCGGTGGTGGCACAGGGACAAATCGTGGTATTCGGGATCGAAGGATGCACCGAACTGTTCTAACCTCCGTTGCCCTCGGGTCACAACTAACTAGTCTGATGTAACTTAGTCTTTCATTACAGTTTCAATGCATCATGCATCCATATCAATCATGCCATGACATGACCACACTTATGAAATAGATGACATACACCATATCAGGCTATGACAAACATACCACTAATGTAAATACCATGATCAACCACACCTAAACAATATGTTCAAATGCTAGAACCATAAAATGACAAGAATAAATAATGACTAACATGATACCACATCACATACTCAACCCAACATGATATGACCATAAGGAATCAGACCCTATCCCCTGGTTAAAAGGACATAACATAGCTAAAATGAGATTTAATAATACTAGCTAAGACATTAACTAATCTTGTTAACATATCACCACACCTATACAATGGGATTAACTCAAAAATGGTAACAAAGATTAGCTAATTACATTATAAACTGAAAAAGAATATGACCAACTAAAATCTACCAACCAACATGCTATAGACAACAGCACTAATCATGCTAATAATTATCACCCTAACACGATCCTTATTACGTCCAAAAGAGAACAACAGCACTAATCATGCTAATAAACCATAACACGCAATGCTAACCCGACTAATCAACTCATTAAAAAATTACTACAAGTTATGGAGGGTTTAAATATATGAATTTAATGATAATAGACACATCAAGGATGTCTACCTAAACGGCACTAGAAGAACTCAAGGATCGGCGGCCAAATATGATACCGG
This sequence comes from Cryptocoryne crispatula var. balansae, assembly GCA_036172225.1. Classification (NCBI taxonomy): domain Eukaryota; kingdom Viridiplantae; phylum Streptophyta; class Magnoliopsida; order Alismatales; family Araceae; genus Cryptocoryne; species Cryptocoryne crispatula. Next base: position 11,922,510 of record CM069934.1, read on the forward strand.
ACTTCGGCAACACGGTGAACAAACCAAACCTCTCAAACAAAGTATCTTCTTCTACCAAGGTTGTTGGAAATAAAGAGATTGAAATATAGGGATAAACCATCGGATCATTAAAGAGAGAGGGGAAATAAATAAGAGGGATGTATAAGAAAGATTAGAGAGAGAGAGAGAGAAAAAGAGATAGGAGAGAGAAGGAGCTCACAACAGTGGAGAGAGGCAAGGCGCATCGACACACAAAGAGATGGCACATGGTGGGAGCGGCTGGCGCACGATGGATGGTGATCGTGCACAGCGCTGGCATAGCTTCACATGGATGTGAAGGTGGAACGGCGACCGGCGGGTGGCAACATCGGTGAGGCGGGCAAGGCAGTGCGGCCATTGGCCTGCGTGGCGGCTAGCAGTTGCGTGCTACTGGCGGCAATTGTAATACCTAGCATTTAAAAAAAAAAACAAAAATTAATTTTTGGTAACCCCCCCCCCCGCCTTCCCTCCCCCTCCCGGTTTCCTCGCCACCGCCCCTGCCGTAATGCCGGCCACCCCCCGGATCGTCGCGTTGCCTTCCCCCCGCCGGTTACGCACCCCCCGCCGGATCGCTCTCTCTCTCGCTCTCTCTCTCTCTCTCTCTCTCTCTCTCTCTCTCTCTCTCTCTCTCTCTCTCTCTCTCTCTCTCTCTCTCTCTCGCTCGTGCCGTCTCCCCACCGTGAGCACTCCCTCCTCCTCCGTCGTCGTCGCCGGTCGTGACCACCGTCGCCACAGGAAGCCAGTGCCGCCGCGCTCCCCCTTGCCGCCGCAGCCTCTGGTCCCTCACCCATCGTTGTCTCCACCCTCCAGCACCTCCCCTGCCATCAAGATCGTCGCCATCCAGCCCTTCCCGCGCCGCCCGTCACCGTCGCCGGGAACCGCCGCCGTCACCTCCCCTGTTCCAGCCGGAAGTGCCGCGGGAGATCCTCTCGCCGCCGTCGTCTCTGGCCTTCGCCTTCCTCTCACCGTCGCTGTCGTGGTCAGTCCCTCCCCTGCCCGTCGCCGTCGCCGGAGCCGTCGCCGTCGAGCACCGCCGGCCGCCTCCGCCGTCGCAAGCGCCGCCGTGAACCGCCGTCGCCATCACCGTCATGAGCCTCCAGTCGAGCCAGCCCAGCACACCAGTCCAGCCGTGGTCCAGCGCCTTCGAACCGCCCCAGTTCAGCCGGTCGAACCGCCCGGTTCGGCGCCGGTTCAGCATTTTCTGATTTTCGGATTTATTAAATCCGGATATTAAATTTAAGGCCAAGAAAAATAGCAGAAAATCCAGGAAAATTCACAGAAGATTACAAGTAGGTTTTTCAAGCTTGTCTATGTATTTGACTCCATTTTGATTAGAAAATATGCATGATTTAACTTATGGACCTTGATTTGACTAGTTTAGACATTGGACATAGGATTTGTGATTTTTCTCAAAAATCCTTGAAACCAGAACTTTGAAAATGATATTTTGAATATTATGGAACATGTTTGTCATGATTCTGGATGGGTAGAAGTATTTTTCATGAGATTTGACCATATGTTATTTATGTACATGATTATGTGCTAGAATGGACCTAGAATTGAAATATAGTTAAGTGGAGACTTGGAAAAGTCATAAGTTATCAAATTACACTTATTTAAACCTGTTTAGGTCAGATTATGGGTGTTTACATCAGAACTTAGTTTTTTTTTGTTATGCCAAGCTTGATTTAGATTAATTGTCTTGTATGTGAAATTAAGCATGTCTAGTTTAGTTTGATATTTCATGTGTATAAATCATGTAAAATTTGTTTGGTTTGGTTCCAGATTATGTAATATGTCTTGAATGATATGGTTAGGTTCATATTGTCAAGTTTGATATGAGTTTTGTTTAGAAAATGTTAACCAAGTCGGTTAGCACAAGTCTTGTCTAGTTTATGATAAAAACAGTATGTTTTGCATGGATGACATTAGAATGAGATGTTTGTCTTGTGTACATGGTAAGAAGGTGTGTCATGATCTGGAAAATTATTATGAACTCTTGTACCACATGTTACGAAGGCTTCACCAGCCTATTCTAGTCAAATTACCGTGGGCAGCAGGTATCTTAGATAAATCCGGCCTTCCCACAGATCCCGGATTACCGCGGTTTTTCTCTTAGTGTCACCACTGCCTAGGTGCACTTTGGGCTAGCTTAGTATATGCTATTACTATATAATTTTAGAGCTACTGAAAGTGATTTGTATATGTGATGTGAAAATACAAGACGACCAATTCCTTGCTATATGACTATGGGTTTAGAAAGAACATGAAATTATGCTCATTGCATGTTATGTTTAGATGTAAAAGCATGATAAGTTAGAAAAATTCAGATATGTCCCATTTTAGATTGGTCATGTTAAGTTAAGTTTGGAGGTCATCTAGTTGATTTTTGTTTAGTTTTATAGTCTTGTATGCATTGGTCTAGAATTAATTGGCTTTGGCATAACCTTTCTTTTGAAGATAGTTATGTTTGGATATGGGTTGTGAGATTAATATATAAGACATTATATACTTTTGTATTACATCTCAATTTAGATATGTTACATACCATTGCTTGATCATATGTTAATTACCCGATTGATGGGTGAAGGGCGTAAATCCTACGGAGTCCCGGACTCACCCCGTTGTGGGTTAATATTTTTCAGCAGGTTTTGAAGATCAGGAGATTGGCTTGAAGGCTCAAGTAGAGGCCGTGGAAGAACCAGAATCTCCTGGAGTTGGAGCAGAGTGACATATTTTATTTTCATCAGGTTGCTTGTGTTGGACTTTTAGGATGTTGTGTGCTTAAACAATCTAGTGGTTTTCTTTAAAGATGGAACATATGAATGAACTTGGTTTGGAATTTAGTTGTTTGAATGTTTAAGTTTTGGTTGGAGTTGGACTAGATGAAGTTGGCTCAGTTTTTAAGTTGTTGACTCCAGGTTTTGGAAATCTTGTGGAATTTTGTAGACTTGATTGTGTTTGTTGATTTACATGCGTGTATGGGTTATGAAATCCGAATGATAGATTTCTCCCACTGTCACGATGTTATGTTTTCCGCTACATAGTTGTGGTTTTATGTTGTTTTAAATTCCGGGTCGTGACAGGAGTTGGTATCAGAGCATAACCCGGCCGGAAGGTCTATTTTGGACCTGCCCGGGTTTGATAATGTTGGTTGAAGAGACAAGCATGATTAATTTTTATTAAATTAGAGTATATGTTTTAGATTGGAAGTTTTGATTTATTTTTGGTTATGTGTATGAATGAGAGAATACTTAAGTCTTTTTATTTTCTGTGAATAGGATGGCATCTCGTGGTAACCCTCATAGAAGAGATAATTGGAATCTACAGGATGTTCCAGTGCGTGAGGGAAATCCTCAAGATGCTGGGAATCAAGCACCAGCTCAGAATGAGGGGCAAGCACCTGGCACAGGAAATTTACTAGAAGCTATTCAAGGTCTATTCCATACTGTGCAGGCTCTGGTTCAGGCTCAGCAGGGCTTGAATGCTGCTATGGCTCAGGGTTTGATGCAACAGGCTAATGCCAGGGCAGATCACCCACCTATTAGAATGGTGGAACATTTTCGACGTCTAAGTCCACCCTCTTTTTCAGGGGATAGGGATCCAGCTCTGGCAGAGAACTGGATCAGAGAGATTGAGAAGATTTTCAAGGTGATGCAGTGTCCTCCAGAGGATATGGTCAGGCTTGCTACCAATGTGCTCCATTTGACAGCTGAAGCTTGGTGGGAATCTGTACTTCGGACTCATTTTGCTGGAGTCCCAGAGAAGGAAATCACTTGGGAGGAGTTCAGCATGCTATTCAGGGAGAAGTACATTCCTTTACATGTTCGTCATGCCAAGAAACAGGAGTTTTTACAGCTTGAGCAGGGTACCATGTCAGTGATGGAGTATGAAAGTAAGTTCATTGAATTAGAAGCATATGCACCACATATTTGTGAGAATGAGGCAGAAAGAGCTAGAAAATTTGTTGATGGGCTCAGAGGTGGTATTCGTGGCAGACTCGTTGCTGTAGTCTGGCCCACAATGGGAGCAGCTTTTGAGGCAGCTTGCAGGGTAGAGAAGGACCTTGGACCTTTCAGAGCACCAGGTCAGAGCAGCAGGGCACCATCCAGGGACCAGCCTCAGCAGTCTATTGACAGGAAGATGAAGATGCCAGAAGTCATCAGCTCAAGACCTCCACCCAGGCAGAGGGGATGTGATTTCTGTGGGAAGAACCATGCTAGCAGTGAGTGCCGCTGCAGGTCAGGAGCATGTTTTGGCTGTGGGCAGTTTGGGCACCGTGTTGCTAAGTTCCCTCTTTCCAGGCAGAGGCGTGAGGCTACTCCAGCTATGTCATCTCGACCCTCTCAGACCCATTCGAGTGCTCCGACTCGTAGTGCAGCGACTCAGGTGAGGCAGGCACCAGCTCAGAGGCAGACTTCTTCTTATAGGGCGCCACCTCAGCAGTCTCGCAGTGCCCAGGCAAGAGTTTTTGCTATGGAGCGCAGGGATCTCTCTCAGGATTCACATGCAGCATAAGGTACTCTTCGAGTCGCTGGACTTTATGCTCGTATATTGTTTGATTAAGGATCAACCGATTCTTTCATATCATTTTGTTTCTCTGCTTTCTTATTTAAGAATTGTGACTATGTTGTGGAAGAATGTGAACCTATGTGTCGACTCCAGAAACGGGTTCCGGATCGGCACCTCAAGAAAAGGTGAAAGATGGAATAGGGGAAAGGGAGTGAATCGAAAAACACTCGGAAAGCAGTAAAAGGTCCTCACCTCGGTCCCACACTCACATTGATCCCCGAACTTTCATCTCACGGCATCGCTCGAGCACCGAAGATGGTTCGGGTCATGTGGGAGGAGAGTGAGGAGGAGTTGAACTTAGAACATGTATAAAAGGTGGTCGCCAGGAGCCGTGGGCTCCACTTTATTGAATTGACAAATAAAATAAATTGAATCTGACCGTGTACCTTAGCGTGGGAGATCGGGATATGGGTTCAACCTTCTTCTTCTTCGGCCGGCCGATGAAGAAGAGTCTCCAACCGATGCTAGCTTGATGTATTTGTGCAACTATTAAACAAAGAAGACAAGAAAACAAGTGAAGGGAGAATTAGAACTCAGTGAAGTGTAGTAACTGTAAAAATAATAACACAAAATGGCAATTGGAAACAAACTCACCGTTGGGCTTGATCGGGCACCGGGACGAAGATAGAACGATTTGGGGAGGTTGGGAAGAGCCTAGGGTGGCTGTAGGATGAAGATAGGAGTGCTGAAGAATGGGTATTCCCTCCTTAGGTCGTTCATATGAGTCTCCCTTTATAGGGGATGAAAAACAGGTCAAAAAATAGCAAGTTTTGATACATCCGACCATAGGTTGGATTTCCTTCAATTAATGTTGATAATTTTCATCCTGAGGCATATATAAACTTACTCAAATGATTTAGAGGGATTGGAAACCGTGGATCATCTTCCCCATGCTCAAAATATGTCTCCACTCAAAGAGGAAACAAATCTAGTCTAAAAATGGCAAGTCTTGATATACAAGACAACAAGTTGGATTGCCATCATTTGATGATGCTAATTTCGACCGGGACGATGCTAATTTTGACCATATGTTATTTATGTACATGATTATGTGCTAGAATGGACCTAGAATTGAAATATAGTTAAGTGGAGACTTGGAAAAGTCATAAGTTATCAAATTACACTTATTTAAACCTGTTTAGGTCAGATTATGGGTGTTTACATCAGAACTTAGTTTTTTTTTGTTATGCCAAGCTTGATTTAGATTAATTGTCTTGTATGTGAAATTAAGCATGTCTAGTTTAGTTTGATATTTCATGTGTATAAATCATGTAAAATTTGTTTGGTTTGGTTCCAGATTATGTAATATGTCTTGAATGATATGGTTAGGTTCATATTGTCAAGTTTGATATGAGTTTTGTTTAGAAAATGTTAACCAAGTCGGTTAGCACAAGTCTTGTCTAGTTTATGATAAAAACAGTATGTTTTGCATGGATGACATTAGAATGAGATGTTTGTCTTGTGTACATGGTAAGAAGGTGTGTCATGATCTGGAAAATTATTATGAACTCTTGTACCACATGTTACAAAGGCTTCACCAGCCTATTCTAGTCAAATTACCCGTGGGCGTGCGGTATCTTAGATAAATCCGGCCTTCCCACGGATCCCGGATTACCGCGGTTTTTCTCTTAGTGTCACCACCGCCTAGGTGCACTTTGGGCTAGCTTAGTATATGCTATTACTATATAATTTTAGAGCTACTGAAAGTGATTTGTATATGTGATGTGAAAATACAAGACGACCAATTCCTTGCTATATGACTATGGGTTTAGAAAGAACATGAAATTATGCTCATTGCATGTTATGTTTAGATGTAAAAGCATGATAAGTTAGAAAAATTCAGATATGTCCCATTTTAGATTGGTCATGTTAAGTTAAGTTTGGAGGTCATCTAGTTGATTTTTGTTTAGTTTTATAGTCTTGTATGCATTGGTCTAGAATTAATTGGCTTTGGCATAACCTTTCTTTTGAAGATAGTTATGTTTGGATATGGGTTGTGAGATTAATATATAAGACATTATATACTTTTGTATTACATCTCAATTTAGATATGTTACATACCATTGCTTGATCATATGTTAATTACCCGATTGATGGGTGAAGGGCGTAAATCCTACGGAGTCCCCGGACTCACCCCGTTGTGGGTTAATATTTTTCAGCAGGTTTTGAAGATCAGGAGATTGGCTTGAAGGCTCAAGTAGAGGCCGTGGAAGAACCAGAATCTCCTGGAGTTGGAGCAGAGTGACATATTTTATTTTCATCAGGTTGCTTGTGTTGGACTTTTAGGATGTTGTGTGCTTAAACAATCTAGTGATTTTCTTTAAAGATGGAACATATGAATGAACTTGGTTTGGAATTTAGTTGTTTGAATGTTTAAGTTTTGGTTGGAGTTGGACTAGATGAAGTTGGCTCGGTTTTTAAGTTGTTGACTCCAGGTTTTGGAAATCTTGTGGAATTTTGTAGACTTGATTGTGTTTGTTGATTTACATGCGTGTATGGGTTATGAAATCCGAATGATGGATTTTTTCCACTGTCACGATGTTATGTTTTCCTCTGCATAGTTGTGGTTTTATGTTGTTTTAAATTCTGGGTCGTGACAGCGATGGTGAGGCGGGACAGCTGCAGGAAGGCGGGTGGCGGTGTGCTCGCGAAGGCAGGGACAATCGCGCCTTCCGGTCAATGGGTAAGGCCGCAAGGGTGGCTGAAGGTTGGTCTCGAGGTTGGATGTAACGTTACTATTTTTGGAAAAAAATGAATTAGTTATTATTTTTATTATTGCTAATATTTCCTATTTCCTCCCCACAATTTCTTCCTTCAATTACACTCCCTCCCATCAAACCCCCCCCCCTCCCGAAACCGCCTCCACCGAGCACCCTATTTTCCTTCTCTATCTTCGGTCGCCGCCGCGTCTCCCGATCACCTGCAAAAAATCTCCCCTCTCGGCGGTTGTAGCACCCCCGCACTGGCCGCGCCGCTCGCCGCCGCCTCCCCGCGCGGTGCTGTCCACTGTGCCTGCTACCACCGCCTGCGACCGCGCGCGTCCCGCGTTGTCCGCCGCCAGCACCAGCCTGCGCCGCCCCGCGCAGCCGCCACCCCGCGTTGACCTGCACCTGCCGGCGCCGCCCTGCGCGCGCCAGCCGGCGCCGTCCCCGCCACCTCAGCCACCCGCGCGGCCGCGCCGTCTCCCCGTTGACCCTCGCCAGCCCCGCCGTCCCGGCAATGCCCGGCCGTCCGCGCGCGTCAGCGCCGTCTCCCCGTTGACCGTCGCCGCCGTCCGCGGCCGCCCGCCTGCGCCGCCCACCCGCGGCAGCCCTCCCCCGACCGTCGCCGCCACCGTGCGACCCCGCCACCTGCGCCGCCCGGCCGCACAGCGCCGTGCGCCGCCGTGCGCCAGGCCCCTCTGCGGTATAAACCCTCTCTCTCTCTTATCGCACTCCCTCTCTCTCTCTCTCATATCCTCTCTCTCCTATCGCCTATCCCATACTCCTCCATATTTCTTCTTAATTAGATCATTAATCCTCCTTGTTCCAACCGCTTGTCAAGACATTCATCCGGATCGATTTTTCAGTGCCGTCGTGACCGCGGCAACACACTCGTCCCCCGGATTGATTTCGTTGGAATTCCGTGCGCCGTTCGTCGTTGCCGTTAAGGTAGGCATCTCGGCTATCCTTAGCATTCTGATATAATTAATTTAAATCGTTAAAATGATGTTAGTTAACTCGGGTTAGATGAAATAAAATATTGGTGGGTTACCTGATTTATTAGCTTACTTAGATATAGTTAACTTGATTTGTCCAATGTGTTTATTTTAGATTGAATGATCATGCATAATTACCATATGTTAGACATTAGATTAGAAAGAATGCTAGCCTGTCAAACATCATGTTTTGTGTAGAATATGGTTAGTATAGCATGGTTAACATTTCGACTACCTTAAACTATAACCCAATTTAATAAATAGCCGGAGTAGGAGTTATGGCATGGATGTATTTAATTTCAGCTTTGTAATTCATGTAGTAGATAGATAATCATTGTTATTGCATGCATATATCATGATAATATGTTACAATTGCATGATTCAAAGTTTAGAGTATCATGATGTTAGTCAATTGGTATAGTTTGAGTTTAATTTTGGTATGGCATGCATATGTGAGGTATACAGTTATGATTGTTCAACTATGTGATCTATGTTTAGATTGTCATGCACATGTCTATGGTTACTTTGATTGGTTGATTGTCTGAGATATATATATGCTTTCATCTTGAGAGATGTAGTATGCAGTGGGCTGCATTGTAATGGAATTCTACTTCACCAGACTATAGTTCGGTCCTGTGGGCAGCAGATGAATTAGAACAATCCGGAGCATCCGTTGATCCCGGATACCACGGTTTATCCTAAGTACTCCCCTGCCTATGGGGTACTATGGGATTTAGCTTACTTTATGTTACTTCTATATATGGTAGATCTGGTGTTAGTTTTGTGAAATTTGCTACAATGTCCAAGTGGAGCATATAATTTACTCAGACAGATGGTTTATTATGCATTTTGGCATGTATGATAGTGATTTAGATTGGTCACTTTGTTATGATAGGGTTATGTAATGCATGCATACCTAGTCTTCTTAAAGCTCAGGTTATGTCAGGTTGAATGTTTATTGAATCATGTCAGTTCATGGGGTAGTAAAAAGGTACTTTAATCAGTCTATTGAAAATATATAATTAGTATAAACCCGATATATTATAATATGAATTTTTAGGTTTATTACTATTAAAATTAGTAGAGAATAACTAGTATAGTAGGGTAGTTCGGGTGTAAGACCTACTGAGTCTGTGGTGACTCACCCCTTCCCGTTATTAACTTTTTCAGCTGATTTTGAGGAGCCTCTTCCCGAGGAGGAGTTTGGAGAGGACTACGAGGAGGACGTTGGAGGTGATCCAGAGCCGTTCGAGGACCCAGAGGACGTGGAGTTTGGTGACGAGTGATCACCATATATCTTTTAGGTTGTTTTAGTTTCCCTTCTGTCATCGGTTTGGTATTTGCTTGGTTTGACTTTAAAGATGTTGGACGGACTATGTGTTGAGTCCTTTTTAGTTGTTTGGTTGTGGTTAATTATGATATTTCGTGGAGTTGGAATTTATTCGGAATGTTACAGGTTGTTTTAAATTGTTAAGATTTGGAGATGTGGATTTATCTTGTTCTCCTAAACTGTCCCGATTTCTGGATTTATTCCGCTGCGTACTTGTATTTTTCGGGTCGTGACATTGGAGGGCACAACCGCATTGACCACACCACACTGGGGGGAGATAGCTTATTAGAGAGCAGCACCACATCCATACAGGCATGCACGGGCGACAACGCTAGTAACGTCCACGTGGTTGCATGGCGCTGGCAAGGTGGCCATGCGGTGGGCTGCAGCGATGGGGCGGCGGCTTTGAGCGACGGAGAAAGAAAGAGAGAGAGAGGAGGAGGAGAGGCTAGGGTAGAGATCAAGGAAGATTTTGGATGAAGTTGGGTATAAATAAGAAAGATGATGAAGAAATAATTAAATAAATAATATAATCTTCTTTATTAATATTTAAAAAGTCTAAATATTACAGTTATACCTACATAGTACTTTCCCTCTATATCATGCCATTTTATTTGACCTCTCTTGTTTTGTTTTGCTTCTTTTTTTAGACATTTAATTATGGACTTGAAAGTGGGATCAGTCGAGACGACTTTTTACTAAGGAGACAGATACTTTCGATACTATCTATTCTAATTTTTTTCATCTATCCTGGATCAAATTGGAAAAGAATAAGATAAAAGTATATATTCCATCTCTAAGTTTAGGATTCCAAAATTAAGATATGTTGTGTGTGTATTTGGGTGCTTAAGCTTGATTCTTAGAGAACACCTTAAGATACCTAAATAAACGTAGAATGCAAGCCATTTATCCTTCCCACTATATATATTATAGTTGTGTTTTTACAAAAAGTATTTCTTGAGGTAGAGCTCATTCCATATATGACTTAACATGTCTCATTCAGCATTAACTAGTTTATATGCATTGCTTGAGTATGTAAGGAATCAAAACATGACAGTGGAAAAATATTTGATTCCTTGAAACCATGATCTTTGCCTTGGTCGATGCTGAACGAGTAAAATCGGGAACCGAATGTGAAGTAGAACGAGAGTATCTCATGGGATTTTTAAAATCCCTCACCATGGATGAAGAGAGGACATTCCTCCTTGCTGAAAATCATTCAAGTGTCTGGTCTCTAGCGGTATGCACACGATCTGTTTTAATAGACGAGTTCTCCCTTCTTTCGGGCCTCCAAAAACCTTCCAGATCCAAGTTTGATCATGGGAGATCACCTTCTAGAGGAGAGAGGAGGAAGATAGGATGCTTGGGACGTGCTCCAGCCCTATGGCTTGTTAGGGTTTGGCTTCATAAGCCATTTATATATAGAAGATGAAATTTTTCACAAAAACCCAAAACTTCTATAAAATTATGACCATGCCCTCATCTTATTGACCAGATATAATGTGTGTGACCCACTAGGCCCAATAGTCAATTTGGTTGAAGCCTTAATTAATTTAAAAGAATAATTTATTTAAATTAAATCAAAACCATTATCCGATAATAGTTTTTATGGCTTTCTGATTATAAAGGGTACAAGTCACATCCTATGATCCCAAATGACTTTGGAGAGTTAAATAACATCTATTGAGTCTTTCCATCATCAATTACCACATGGATTTAAATCTTCATTCATACAATGTCCAGGTCGGTCAGGGGTTCGGCACTGACTGTCAACCCCTAAATATTCCAACTCTATGGGATCATGTACTAAGGTTCGGATCAATTGTAAAACTTCTTTTCCAATTATCCTAAGTACCTTGGCCAAAGATTTAGAGTACTATCCCATAGGACTTCTCTCTCTCCTACCGAGAGTGAACGATCCCTTGTTGTCCACTCAATTGCCTCCACTGGGTTTCTCTTGCACCCAATACATCAACTATACTAAACCATCAAGATGGTGATCCATAAGTCAATAATCAAAGTACAAGATATATCCAATAAGGCATCTTTGGTGACTCAGGTCAAAGATCCAACCGTGCTATTGAGATGTAAGAATAACCTGATAGACAGTTCAGTAAGATACCGACAAGATTTTCTTAAATTGGTCAATTCATTGAACTCATTCCACTAATGAGCGTCTATCTGTGTATCTCAGTGTCCCCACACTGATGACCAATGAGATCGGTCATTCTCATCACATGAGAAGATATCACGCACACTAGTCTATCCGGATTATTGATGTCCCGTCTCAAGAATCCTATGACTAGGAACATTTAGATAACATACCTCTAGATGATCGATCTCATTACCATGATCTCATCATGATTCAATCATCATTGCATGTGATCAAGAACTTCATTACGATATACACTTCTAATAAAAGCTAGTAACGAAGTTTTGCCTAGTTAATTGAATAATATATTCCTAGAAATGTTGAATCATATCATATATGATTGGCTTGTAGGGCATAAATTTCTATCAGAGTATATCTCATTGATTACATAAGGACCTTCCTAGCTATGTTTCACTTTAGAATAGAGACTATCATACTTGACTAACATTCTTTTAACAATCATGTCATTAATCTCAATTTTTTTTCTCTACCACTCTCTTTTGATAAAATCTCTCGAGTCTATTTTGGTATGTCCTTACATATTAGACGATTGCTAGTCATCTACATCTAAAAGCACTAACTATGTGAGAACAGACTCCGGACCTTCATCAACAAGGATGTCTTTATTGATCTGAATTAGGAGGGAAGTGAGGAATACTTTGAATAAGACTACAACTTTCATTCGATATGCCAAAACATTTGGAGTTTGACCTGTAGGGGTTCGGACTAAAGTGCGGCAAGTCCATAGATAGGAGTATAAAGGACCTAAAACACTTGATAAGTAGCTCAAATCTTGACCTAGTAAAACTCGACTTAATAAGAACAAACTTGAACAAGAAATAAAGTTTGATTCATTAAACAAAGCGAGCTTAAACAAACTTATGCTCGAAGTAATACGTTTGCAAGTAGTTTTATTAAATATTTATTTAAAAATTTAAATATAAATATTAATAGTTATATATTTTCCCTTAAATATATAAAATGAGTCAAAATAAATTTTTTTTGAATTTAAACTTTGATCAAGTTTAATAAATGAGTTAAAGTTAAAGTTTCACAAATAAGCTCAGATTGATCTTGAGTTTTATAAATTAGTTCATATTGAGTTTGAACTTGAATGTTGGTTGAAATTGAGTTGAGCTCCTATTCAAGTTTGACTCGATCAAGTAACAAAGCAAACTTGAACAAGGGTCGAATATGTTTATAAAAGCTCAAGCTCGAATTCATGTAAAATAAATGAGCAAACCTTGAACAACATACTACTCGACTTGAGTTGACTCGTTTGCACCCGAATCCATAGAACATCCACCAACTTAGCTGACAAATATGCAAATTTGTTAGATTTTTAAGTTTTCTTGATGATTTTTATTAAAGTTTTATTGATGACATCTCCTTGACTATTGTCTTAGAATGATATAGTGATGAATAATACAATTTTATATAATATATGTTGCAAAGATCTTATAAATCTTAGGAGAGAAATTGCGGTCTGCTATGGGTGACAATATTGCTGGGAATGCTTAATTTGATAATTATGTTGCACTGGATGAAAGAGCAAACTATTAATGTTTTGATCTCCATGAATATTTTGATATTCACTTGGTGAAATCCTCTATGGCCATTAAAACAATGGATTTGGTTCGAGTCAAGAAGTTAAGATCGTTTAGGGGTCCAAAGATATCAAATGTCTACATAGAGAAAAGTCAAGGTTCATAGATATTGGATGAAGGAAAAATGCGTGAGAGTAGATCTTGTCAACATGAAGTTGATATTGATAACAATGTTGAATAAAGATAGATCAATTTTCTTCTAAAGATGGCTACTAATACTCTTGCCTAATGATCTTTTTAGTGAAGACTTAAACATTTACATGACCTCCACATACTTAAAAGTGTGTTTCCTTACGAACATCTTAGAATCTTCCTCATCTACACATCTTAAAATATGTCGCATAGACTCCTCTTATAGAGTACTCATCCTAAAATTGTGTATCTCTAGTAGACCCTCATTATAGCTCTCTTTTCTTCAGTAGTAGATCCTAGTGGATACATCTAATTCTGATAGTACATATCAATTTTATAGAATCATGTTTCTCACATTCTTTCTATTCTCCAAGTTCTATCAAAGAGGTTTCTTTTTTCTACTCTAGATATTCTTTTCCTTCAAATATTTATTTGACTTTAGAGAAATAAATGTCCTCTATTGTAGGAATAGACCATCAAAAGATGTAAATAGTCCTAACTTACCTCAACAATGAAATGTATAGTGACAAAACTAAGAAAGATAGGGCATCAATATCGACAAGGATGTTATAAGATTAAAGAGCGTAGACAAAAATGGGCTTGGGAAAAAACTTGATGTAACTTGTGTAGATATATAAATTTGGCTTAGTTGTAGAGTTTAAAAAATCCTATTTCTATGAATTCAAGTACCACATCGAAGAAACAATGTTTTTTTCTTTTGAAAAAATAGAACTTTTCATGTGTTTTTGGGATGTTGGGACATGATGCCCCGTTAAAGGGGGCACCTAGTGCCTCATTGATAGGTTGCCCTGGTCAACAGGGCGCTAGGTTCCAAATTTTAGATTTAGTATCCAGCTTTCTCCAGCCAATGCGCGTATGATTGTTGGTTGGAATAGAAACCCTGATGTCCCATCTATTGGGACATTTTGTGTCCACTTGCCATATTTGACTACACGAACAGCACCATGCTAAGCACATATGCGGCCCATTTATTACACTAAATGGTCAAAACACCCCATATGAAGTACACTTTCAGCACCATCACTAGGATTCACGTGTGTAGAGTGTTAGGAATTGGTCCAATCAGATTGGCGCAACGAAAAAAATTTTGATTCCTCGTATATCAATGTCATGGTCTCGATCAGAACCGAATGACGTCGCTCAAATCGGTATTCGAAACGATTTCGAATACGTACCTTTATGGGATTAAAACAATCCTTATAGATCGGAGAAGATAGAGTATTATCATGCTCTCCAAGTAGCTCAAGTGTGCGGCCTCTAATCGTATTCACATGAATGGCCTCCGAAGTCAGGTTCTCCTTTGTGCCAGCGTTGACCACTCGTCCCAAATGGAACCCACTCGTCCCAAACGGAACTCCACATCGAATGGCGACTGCTGGGGTGGGAGATGGTGAAGGAGGGTGGGTGGGGCGTAGAGAGCTCCCTTGGCTTGATAGGGTTTGTGCGCTCATTGCTATTATTTATAGAACTCGAGATTTTTCACAAAAACCCCTCCTTGTTCTATAAATTAACCCAAGCTCCCAAACTTACGGATTATTCCTTATGTGTGTGACCTCCTAAGCCCAACAACCCATTTGGTTGAAGCCTAATTATAAAAACAACTTATTTTAAATTAAATCTATTATCTCATAATAGATTTAACGGCCTACCAATCATGAAGGGTACAAGTCACATCCTATGATCCCAAACGGCTTCGGGGATAAACTCTTCTCTAAAGAGCCTTTCCATCATCGGTTACCACACGAATATAAATCTTCGTCCATCCAATGTCTCGGTCGGATAAGAATACGACATTGAGTGTCAACTCCTATATATATACTGACACTATGGAATCTTGTACTCGTCATTGGATCAATTGAGAAACCCTTCTCGAATTATCCTATCTACCTTGGCCAAGGATTTAGAGTATCATCCATAGGACATTCTCTCTCGCCTACCGAGAGTGGACAATTCTCTATTGTTCGCTCAATTGCCTCCACCGGGTTTCCCATATACCCAATCCATTAACTATATAGGACCACAATACTAAGTGATCCATAAGTCAATAGTCGAAGCACATGGTACACCCGGTAAGACATCTTTGGTGACTCAGGTCAAAAATCCAACCGTGCAACCGTGATGATAGAATACCCTAATTGACAGTTCAGTATCATTCAGGGATTATATACCGGTCAGTTCAGTGAACTCATTCCTCTAATGATCACCTATATATATCTTAGTGTCCCCACACTGATGACTAGTGAGATCGGTCATCCTCATCATATGAGAAGATATCATATACACTAGTCTTACCGGATCTTTGATGTCCCATCTCGAGGATCCTATGACTAGGAACATTTAAAGTACATGCTTCTAGATGATTGATCTCATTATCAAAATCTCATCATGATTCAATCATCATTGCATGCAACATATGACTTCATTATGATAGACACATCTAAATAGTACAAGTAATAAAGAAAATGTCATTAATACTAAATAAGATAGTACAAGAAATGTAAAATCATATCATATATGATTGGCTTGTAAGACATACATTTCCATCAATCTCCCACTTGCACTAAAGCAATCACCCACATGTATGATCTCCATCAGCCCAAGGTGACCCTCAAACACACTTTGAGTCAAGGCCTGAGTTAGTAGATCTACAATGTTTATAGTTTAAGATATTTTATCTTTAATCATATCTCCTTGAGTTGCAGCCACCCTGATCAAGTAGTATTACCACAAAAGTGTTTAAACTTCTGATGAGACAAAGGCTCTACCACAAAAGTAATGATCCATCATTTTCATAAAATAATGGTACATTATCAAAGATATTAGGGACAACTCCTAATATAAGATGAACTTCTTCATTTAGACTACTTCATAAGTAATTGGTAGCAATTATAATTTGTAAACTTCACAGTGTCTATAGCATGGAATTTTTCTAGCTCATTGCACCACCATCCAGGTACACATTTACCTTAAAGTTATCTAACTATCAGTCATATGAAACTAGAAGCTTGTCTAACTCAAAACTTCTAGTCCTATCCTCCATACTAGAAATGTATCATTGGTATCTCTCAAATATTTAAGGATATACTTCTCAACTATCCAGTGGCTCTCACTTGGATTTGCCTAATGATTACTTACAACACTTATAGTACTCATTACATCAGGTTATATACATAGTATACATGATAAACCCTATGACTAAGGCATAAGAGACTATACTCATGTATTTTATCTCTCTTAAAAAGATATAAACTCTATATCTTATAGGCAAGACACCTATATAAGAGTTTCCAAGTCAAACCCTTTGACTATAGTGTCTATGTACAATAAATGGGTCAAGCCAAGTATCCATTTTAAATCTATCTCTATAGACCTAAATCCTTAGGAAGCTTCTCCCAGAATAATTATGAAGAATTCATTTTATAATTAGGCTTCATGGGTGATAACATACATACATCATTCATAATGAGTAGTATGCCATCTATATAAAATGTCTAGAATACAATGGCACTCCCACTAGCCTTCTTATGCACACAAGGTTCTTCATTCCAAATAAAGTCATAAAATTCAATCTTATCAAATCTTATATTCCAATGTTGAGAATGGTGTTGTAGTCCATGAATGGACATTAACAACATGTACACTTTCTTCGGATGTTTTGAGACTCACATCCCTTAAGTTGTATCATATACAACAGAGGTTGTATCATATACATCTCCCTATAAATTTCACCATTGAAGAAATATTATCTTAACATCATACTTGACATATCTCATAGTCATAATGTATACCAATAAAATCTAAATGGATTGAATTATGGCAATGGTTAAAAGATATCATCATAGTCAACTCATTAACTTAGATGATGCCTTTTCAATCATTATTGTCTTGAAGGTCTCACCTTCAAATTCACTCCTATTCATCATTTCATTTTTATTTACACCTAATGGGTAGGTGGATCTACCAAGTTTCGAACTTGGCTAAAATAGATGGATATTATTATAGATTTTATTGTCTCCTCCCATTTTGGAATCAATATCTCATATTGCCTTTCCTAGGTCTTTGGATCAACATCCTCACTATATTGTGTTTATATTCTTCCGTCAAAGATATGTCTCACATATCTACAAGATTGAATGTGCACAAATGAAGACCTATGATGTGTGTTATTATTAATCAGTACCTTAATAGAAGTGTTCTTGAGTTGTAGGTATGGAACCCCTTCCAGAAATTTCTTGCTACCACTGTTTTTATCAAGGAGGAACTCTTCCTCTAAGAATACAGTAAGTTAAGTAGCACATACCCTTTATCTCATAAAGTGGTATATTTAAATATCCTTAAGTTTCCTTAGGATATCCTACAAGTCAACACTTCTTATCTTATATTCTAATTATTAAGGGTTATACATCTTCATCATGGTTGGACATTCTGAAATCTTAACTACTTAAGATCAAGCATTAACCCCCTTTTCTATATCATATATGGAATAATTAGAATACTTTTAGAAGGTACCGATAAAGAGTGGTTATATTGAGTGTTTAGCCCTAAATAGACAAGGAAGATTTTGCAAAGGCTGTCATTACTTGTGTCATGTCTCACATAACACAATCACCCTTGTTTCTCTACTAAAGCAAGATAAGAGTTATAGGGAGATGTCCATTAAGACGAAGTTGAATTGTCCTTCAAATGATGTGTGAATATAGTACTTGAGTACTTCACTCCTTGATCTAATCAAAGAGCACTAATACTTTTTTCGTTTATTATTTACTTCATTTTTTTAACCTTGGACAATTTCTCAAAGCCTCATATTTGCACTTCACAAGCACACATATCTATGCCTAGAGAAATCATATATTAAAGATGAGGTAAGAATGTCCATCTTTAGCCTTAATAGACACAGATCAACACATATCCAAATGTATGAGTTCTAATAACTCCTTGGTCCACCCTCCATTTCCAGTAAATGGAGAGTTAGTCATTTTTTTCAATGAGATAAGATTCATATTTGGTTAATGATTCAAAATCATTTTCTTCGCGTTTCCATCCATATAGAACTCCTTGTCTTTTCTCATTGCTATGACCATGTCTATATTAAGCTAAAGAAATAGATTGATCTATATCAATCTACTTCTTCTTAAGAAAAGTGTTCACACATACCATGAGAGTTCCATATCGTATATGAGCAAACTATTTACTAAGCTCCCACTGACAAACATTTTGCTATTCATAATCTTAAAACAATTATCATTTTCATAACTCAAAATAAATCAATATTTATTTAAGTAGGAAATGTCGCGACTGTTTTCTATCCTCCCCTTTTGCGGTATTTGCACGGCCGTTTTCAATCCTCTCATTGCAACCATCTTCATCTGCGTCCCGTTCCCTACGCTGCGCTTCCTCCTTTTGCATCCCCTTCTCTATGCTCTCCTTCAATAGACAATAGACGTTGTTGTGCTTCTTCAAATGTCCACACGGCCCGCCATCTCCATCGTCGTCCATTACCAATCGTTGATCATTTTCTGTCATCGATAGGGAGGGTTTTCAAAATAAAGGTACGAACATCCGATTCTTCTCTAGCTTTTCCTACCATTACATTACATCTCCTTCGTTATCATCTCTATACATTTGGTTCTTCTCCGGCTTTTGTCCCGCTTGTTTGGAACAATTCTGAGTGCCGTGCAAGTAAGCTCTCAATCTAGTTAGCCTTGTTGCTTCTTCTTTACTTCTAAGCTTTTCTTCCCTTTCCCGCAGGACATGAAGAAGGGCAAACCCTCCGAAACATGATTGTTCGTATCTAGTGGGATACTTCACAAGGTACTTTTGAAATGTCTTCAATGACTTTCTCTTTACATATGTTGTTATTTTTTCCATGTTTTGTCAACGTTTACTTTCCATGGATTCAGATTTGTTGTTTGAAGACCTTTTCATCCATGGTTTCAGATTTAGGAATTTTTGTTTCTATTGTGATTATATGACATTTTGCATATTTCTACATAAAGATTTGAGCACATGAAAATTTATCCTGAATAATCTCTATTTAGCATGATTTAAATATCTAAATATGTATTTAACTTCATGTATTTTATATATTTGTTTTCAATACGAGCATTGGGCAGTTTAAATTTCCGGATCAAAATCTAATACTTGTTAAGATTTAGATAAAATGGATTCAGATTTGTTGTGTGGATATTTTTAGTCCCAAGTTCTGATTTTGGCATTTTCTTCTTTCAGTTTTTTTATTTGAAGTTTTCATTTGAAACTTCAGTTACCAGATTTGTGATTCCCATTGGATTGTTAAGTTGGTTTTAAAGTCCTTTGAAATTGCCATCTGGCTCAATTATGGGTCATTTGTCATTTTGTATTTATTTTCCTCTTATTTCCTTGTACTTCTTTTCTTCTTCATTTTTATTAGAAATTGCTTCCTTGATATCTATGAATTTCTTTCCATTTGGATCACTTTCACAAAAAGTCAATATATTGTTTTATCCATATTCAAAATCTAGAAAAATGGAGAGTTTGGGGCACTTTTCTTTTGGGTTATGAAAGCATATTCTTAGTTATTACAATGCAATATCAGCGATAAACATCCTTGGAACTACCAAGGCTAGACACAAAAGGGGGGAAAAAGTTAGGATCATCCATCCGAAAGCGTACAGATTTTACACCCACAAATATAAATTTTTTAAATAATAGGTATGTGTTTTACTATGTGACAACTACCGTTGCCAAGAGAATAGAAACATAATAGTATATCACATATACTTCCTAGCTAAAGTTTTTGAGTGAACAACAATATTATTGATGAAGGTCAAATCTCCAACGTGACGAGGTAATTATGTCATATAATGAATCATTGGGACTTGATATTATAGCATGCATAGCAAGGATATCAAATGCAAAAAGTGCATTCCATTTTTCTCATATCATATAGCAGACATAGTAGCATCCTTTTTTGTCAAGATTTGTCTTTGATGTATCAAAAACTAGCTGTTTGCTTTTAACATTAAGTACAAAGGAGATTTTGACCGGAACAAAGTACAAAAGAAATAGGATCAGCCAAAGACCAGAATAATAAGGGGTTAATCTGGCTGGGTCCTTAAGCATTCTCCATAATCAGAAAATTATGAACAGAGATGTCCCTACAATCCTACTCTCAACTTACAAAATCTGCATGAACATTTTAATTATGCAGATCATAATGAGCAACATAGGCATTTTGGACTGGTGAAATCACAAAAGATGGCCCTAAATTATCTCTCAATGTGATGAATACTGTTCTTAACATCAAATTTCATGGAACTTGTTTTTCAAATTGGTGCAACCTCCATTAAATTTTGTAGATATAAACCAGGAATAGAGAAAACTGATAAAGACAAGGAATTCCAAATTTGGATTGGAGTCCGGATATGCTTGGACCAATTTTGATATCGATCATATAGGATCTATTGACCTGCCTATCCAATGGAAGCCAGGATGGCCCAGGTATGACCTGGACCAAGTCAGGATGGAATATGCTGGATTGGCCAATTCTAAGCGATGACTAGTATCCACATTTAGCATCATCAGATTATGGCAGATCTCATAACGCTGGGTCTGACCCAGATGAGCTTATATGGGTTTAGAATTAGCCAGTGCAGACAACTCCAGGCCAATTTCGGTGAAGTTCACTCTGGATTGGCATCCGTTTTTAATGTATTGCATTAAAAACAATACATTGTATATGTTCGAACCTCGCGATTTACTTCATCCATCGTTTAAAATATATATATATAGGTATGGAAATATGTATGGATGATTTTGTTTATTGTGGCGCGGACATCCCTTTTTGACGATAACAGCAACATTGCTTCCGGCCAGATTCTTCTCTCTCTCTTTTTTTGACATTCATATTTAGCGAGGTTGTAGTGAGTTCTTTGAATTTGATCAGACCTCTCTCCACCAATCCACGAATGGATTCGGTGTTAATTACACCGAGCGACGGCTCAGTAACCCTTGATTAACTGCCATAACAACATATCTGCAAGACGAATTTGAATGTTGAAAAATGATCGTATGTTCAATCTTTCTTTTTCCTGATTGAATGAATATTCATGCCAACTTTCTTGACTTTTGTTTCTATTATACATGTATTTCCTTGAATGAGCTTTAGGGCCAGCTGACATTTCCCCGAAGTAGGGCTTGGTTGACCTAACGCGTCTTCAACATCCGTTAAGTGACATTTTCCCGAAGTGGGACTTGACCGACTTAACGGGGCTTCATGATTTGACTGATTTGATATCCATTAGGCAACACTTTCCGAAACGGGGCTTGGTCAACCTAACGGGTCTTCATCATCCGCTAAGTGGTATTTTCCCGAAGTGGGACTTGACCAACTTAACGGGGCTTCATGATTTGACTGATTTGATATCCATTAGGCAACATTTCTCCGAAACGGGACTTGGTTGACCTAACGGGTTTTCATCATCCGCTAAGTGGTATTTTCCCGAAGTGGGACTTGACCAACTTAACGGGGCTTCATGATTTGATTGATTTGATATCCATTAGGCAATATTTCTCCGAACCGGGACTTGGTTGACCTAACGGGTTTTCATCATCCTCTAAGTGGTATTTTCCCGAAGTGGGACTTGACCGACTTAACGGGGCTTCATGATTTGACTGATTTGATATCCATTAGGCAACATTTCCCGAAACGGGGCTTGGTCAACCTAACGGGTCTTCATCATCCGTTAAGTGGCATCTTCCGAAGTGGGACTTGACCGACTTAACGGGGCTTCATGATTTTTGGCTCTCGGCATCGCTCGTTTGGGGGTGAGTCGAGTTGATGGGATTTGGAATTTTCATCCATTATCCGGTATTTCCCGATCGGGGATTAACCGGATTAATGGGCCTTGGAATTTTGCTCATCGGCATTGCCCATTTGGGAGCGAGCCGATTTGATGGCGTTTGAAATTTTCATCCATCACCCGGTATTTCCCGATCGGGGATTAACCGGATTAATGGGACTTGGACTTTCCACCCATTACCCGGTATTTCCCGACCGGGGATTAACCGGATTAATGGGGCTTGAAATTTTGTTTGTCGGCATTGCTCGTTTGGGAGCGAGCCGAGTTGATGGAATTTGGGATTTTCATCCATTACCCGGTATTTCCCGATCGGGGATTAACCGGATTAATGGGCCTTCGACTTTCCTCCCATTACCCGGTATTTCACGATCGGGGATTAACCGGATTAATGGGGCTTGAAATTTTGTTTGTCGGCATTGCTCGTTTGGGAGCGAGCCGAGTTGATGAATTTGGGATTTTTCATCCATTACCCGGTATTTTCCCGATCGGGGATTAACCGGATTAATGGGTCTTGGACTTTGTTTGTCGGCATTGCTCGTTTGGGAGCGAGCCGAGTTGATGAATTTGGGGTTTTTCATCTATTACCCGGTATTTCCCGATCGGGGATTAACCGGATTAATGGGCCTTGGACTTTCCACCCATTACCCGGTATTTCCCGATCGGGGATTAACCAGATTAATGGGGCTTGAAATTTTGTTTGTCGGCATTGCTCGTTTGGGAGTAAGCCGAGTTGATGAATTTGGGGTTTTTCATCCATTACCCGGTATTTTCCCGATCGGGGATTAACCGGATTAATGGGTCTTGGACTTTGTTCGTCGGCATTGCTCGTTTGGGAGCGAGCCGAGTTGATGAATTTGGGGTTTTTCATCCATTACCCGGTATTTTCCCAATCGGGGATTAACCGGATTAATGGGTCTTGGACTTTGTTTGTCGGCATTGCTCGTTTAGGAGCGAGCCGAGTTGATGAATTTGGGGTTTTTCACCCATTACCCGGTATTTTCCCGATCGGGGATTAACCGGATTAAGGGTCTTGGACTTTTCGTCGGCATTGCTCGTTTGGGAGCGATCCGAGTTGATGAATTTGGGGTTTTTCACCCATTACCCGGTATTTTCCCGATCGGGGATTAACCGGATTAATGGGTCTTGGACTTTGTTCGTCGGCATTGCTCGTTTGGTAGCGAGCCGAGTTGATGAATTTGGGGTTTTTCACCCATTACCCGGTATTTTCCCGATCGGGGATTAACTGGATTAATGGGTCTTGGACTTTTCGTCGGCATTGCTCGTTTGGGAGCGAGCCGAGTTGATGAATTTGGGGTTTTTCACCCATTACCCGGTATTTTCCCAATCGGGGATTAACTGGATTAATGGGTCTTGGACTTTTCATCCATTACCCGGTATTTCCCGATCGGGGATTAACCGGATTAATGGGCCTTGGATTTTTTTTTTCTCGGCATTGCCCGTTTGGGAGCAAGCCGAGTTGATGGAACTTGGGGCATATTTTTATTATTATTATTTTTTTGTGTCAGCCGTTGGGGCTTTCTCTCTCATCCACTGACTGGTGCTTCCGATCGAGGATTGACCGAATCGGTGGGTCTCCATGGTCCGTTGGGGGTTTCTCTCTCATCCGCCAGTCGGTATCTCCCGATCGGGGATTAACCAAGCTGACGGGCCTTGATGGTCCGTTGGGAGTTTTCTCTTTCTTCCACCAACCGTTTAGGGTGTTCTCTTTCCAACCGTTGGGGGTTTTCTCTTTCCTCCACCAACCGTTGGGGGTTTCTCTATTTCCTCCACCAACCGTTGGTCATTTCTCTCTCATCCGCCAGTCGGTATTTCCCGATTGGAGATTGACCGAGTTGGTGGGCCTTGATGGTCCGTTGGGAGTTTCTCTCTCATCCGCCAGTCGGTATCTCCCGATCGGGGATTAACCGAGCTGACGGGCCTTGATGGTCCGTTGGGAGTTTTCTCTTTCCTCCACCAACCGTTGAGGGTGTTCTCTTTCCAACCGTTGGGGGTTTTCTCTTTCCTCCACCAACCGTTGGGGGTTTCTCTCTTTCCTCCACCAACCGTTGGGCGTTTCTCTCTCATCCGCCAGTCGGTATTTCCCGATTGGGGATTGACCGAGTTGGCGGGCCTTGATGGTCCGTTGGGAGTTTTCTCTTTCCTCCACCAACCGTTGGGTAGTCTTTCTTGGACCGTTGGGAGGTTTTCTCTCTCATGGTGGAGGGGGATTTTTGTTTATGTTGGTTCAATTGGAGTTTGATCATCATGGACTTAATGGGCCCACTTTCCATGTTAATGGGCCTTGAATCGATCTCATGTTCATCTCGGTTAAGACCGTATTGGGCCTTAGTGGACCGAGTTTGATGCGCTTGGAATGGAATCACATGGCATTGAGCTTCCTTTAAAAATGGTTAATTGGGCCTTGTAGACCTTAATGGGCCTAGGTCCCACCTTAATGGGCCTTGGACCGGTCTCTTGTTCACGTTGGTCAAGGCTTAATTGGGCCTTGGTTGATTGGACTTGGTTCATTTGCAATGGGAGCACATGGTCTTGCACTTCATTTGAAGATGATCAATTGGGCCTTGAAAGCCTTAATGGGCTTTGATGAGTGATTATTTTTTCTTAGGGCCTTATAGGGTGTTTGGTAGCGCTTTTAATTTTAAGATAACCTCATTTTTGAAATCAAAATTATTTGACTTCTCAATTTTATTTTTAAAATCAAAACAGTCTAATTATTTGGTGTTTGGAAAAATTATCATAATTTTTAAAAATCAGACAGTAGTGTTTGGTTATGACCAACAACTCTACGAAACTCTTTCGGATTCTCTTCATAGAGAGAACCTGCAGCTCCGCGAAGGCTCCCCGCAGTGTCGTCCGCCTCCCTCCCCCCCGCGGCGGTGGCGCCCCTCCGGCAGCGGCGACGGCCAGCAAAAGGCCGTGTTGTCGTCGGCCAGCGAACCCCCCCAGTGGCATCGTCTGCCCGGCTAGCGAAGCCCGCGCATTGTCGGCCCCCCCCCCGGCAGCGGCGTCGACGTCCGCCTCCCTGCCCCCCGCGGCGGTGCTCCCCCCGGCGGCGGCGCCCACCCCCCCCCCCCCCCCGCGTTGTCCGCTCCCCCGACGGCGGCCCTCACCCCCGGCGCCGCCCCTCCCGCAAAGGCCCCCCCGGCGGCGCCCCCCCCCTCGCGGCCCTCCCCCGGCGGCAGCGCCCCCCTCCCCACCCGCGTTGTCCGCTCCCCCGATGGAGGCCCTTCCCCCCGCAGCGGTGCTCCCCCCGGCGGCGGCGGCCCGCAAACCCCCCCGCAGCCCTCCCCCCGGCGGCGGGCCCCCCCCACCCGCGTTGTCCACTCCCCCCGACGGCGGCCCTTCCCCCCCGCAGCGGTGCTCCCCTTGGTAGCGGCACCACCCCCCCCCGACGGCGGCTTTTCCCCCTGCAGTGGTGCTCCCCCCGGCGGCGGCGGCCCGCAAACCCCCCCCCCCCCCTCCCGACGTCTCGCCTCCCACGTCCTGCCTCCCTCCGCGTCTATCTCAAAAATAAAACAAGTCCTGCCTTGTTTTTATTTTAGAAAAGATTATGTACATAGAGTATCCCACTTTTAAAAATGAGACAGTAGTTAAAAGTTGCAACCAAACACCTTATCTCTTTTATTTTTAAAATTTAGATCAAAAAGAGAGGAAAAAACGTAACCAAACATCCTATTAGTTAATTGAGCTTGATTTGCTTGAGGTGAGGTCACATGATCTTGATCCACATTGATGATGGCCAATTGGTCTTTGAGAGCCTTAATGGGTCTTGATGAAATGAGTGATGCTCCCCCTTGCCTAATAGGCCATTGATTGCTTGATGCTTCACATGCTATCATGGTGTGAGATGATGTGATTGAGCCCATGGTATACCTTGGGACTTAGCCAATTCCATGAAAAATGGATCTTGGACTCTCTTCTCTCCTTGCACTCTCTTGGACAATGGGGCAAAGGGGAGAACCTTGTGCTTTGCGTAGGATGAACCTTGGGGAATGTTTCCTCTCCCCTCTCCAAGAGGATTTCATGGCTTTTTATATGCCAAAAGAGCGGGGCATTTTGGTCCACAAAATGTCCCAACTTCTCCTTGTTTTTGAGGGTGTGAGGAGAGGGGAGGGTAACTTTGGAAATATTTCATTATGCCTTTTGCTTTATGGTAGGTGTGAGGGAAAAAGGTGGGGGCATTTTGGGCTTTGGTCACCTTTATGGAGGGTTGGGGTGGCCAATTACACAAAATATCCCTCAAATCATTTTACAAGGGGATTTTCGGATCTCCCATTTGGGACAGATTTTGGGCCCTCCCTCCTTGAAAAATTGGGGCCCAAATGGCCAAAATAAAGGCCCATATGTATGTGCATGGGTCCAATGGGTAAATCAACATTATTGAGCGAGGGCATCGGGCGCGACAGGAGGAAGCTTCCAGAAGGGGGTATTTTCGACCCTTTCTCCCCCTGCTGCTCGCCCGACAGCGTGAGGACGGTCGCAGGCCCGCAGCTGCCCGACCAGGCGTCGTACAGGGGCATCCAGGAGCAGCGCGGAGGGCTGCGTTCGGCGACGGCGAGAGACACCTCCCTCGGCTGGTTGACAGCTGCTTCGCCTCCCTCCTCCGCGAGCTTCTTCCTCTTCGTCGCTCAGCAACCCCGGTCGTCGCTTGGCTCTCACGGGACCGTTCTTCGCTCGTTGACGGCGGCGAAGGAGCATGATGGCAGGAAAAGATGGAGCGGCCGCACTGTGCGCGCCGTCGACCTTCTCCGTCTCGGCAAACGAGTTATCCGGACGGACCCAACCGACGCCGATGGATCTCCCGACCAACGACGACCTGGGGGGTTCCTCGCTCTTCTTGTGTTTTGGAGCAGCAGTGTCACGACCCGGATTTTTAATATGCACAGCGGAAGATAATCCGGCGACGTAACGGGGAAGAATATCGGTCTGGAACCAATTAAGACCAAAATCACAATCCAAATAAACAATTCCAACTTTACAACTTAATAACATAGAATTAAACATCTATCTAAACAAAACAAATACTAACATTGAATGAGAAATTCACTAGCTCCTCGAATTCCAAAATACCACTACGCTTCTGCTGCGCTAAACCTGCAATCCTGAAAATATTAACAACGGAAGGGGTGAGTCACAACAGACTCAGTAGGACTTACACCCGAACTACCCCACTATAATAATGATTCTAGTGGTATACAATACATATTAAGCCTAAAAATCAAATTATCATACATAAGATTAAGCTAATTATATATCTTCAATTAATTGATTACCAAGTCATTAAACTACCCCATATGATGTCTAGACTCTATATGCATTAGAACCAACATAACCTACACATTAAACTGTTCTAGGTATGCCCAGAACACATAGACCTGACATAAAATCAATGACACATCTATAACACTGCCATCTATGCCAATCCACACAACTAGACACCTGTCTGAGTAAATTTCATGCTCCATCTGATAAATGCAGTCACATCACAAAACTAGCACCAGATTTACCATATAGTAGGAAGTAACATATAGTAAGCTAAATCTCATAGTACCCCATAGGCAGGGAGTACTTAAGATAAACCGCGGTATCCGGGATCGACGGCTGCTCCGGACTGTTCTAATTCCTCTGCTGCCCACAGGACCGAATTAAAGTCTGGCGAAGTACATTTCCATCACAATGCAGCTAACTGCACTAACCACATTCCACACCATGCAAGCATATAATTAACTCAGACAGTAAACATGAACATTTAATTGGCAAATCAAACATGAAATACATAGATGCACACTCATGGTTCTATGCACCCCATGTTTGCATACCACACCACAATCTAGCATAAACAAGAAACAGTCTATCATATGATGCATCTAAATAGGATCATGCATGCTACAACCTAAACACCTCAATTACATACTTAAACATGACTATCTATCACATAAAAGAAAATAAACTAAACTCTACCACCACTATGCCTATACTTTACATCGGCTTTTTATCAAATCGGGATATACATGTTAAAGATTATCGCGATGCAATCATCTAAACTAACTAGGTTAAAACATATAAAAACCTATCATGCCGACTAACGTACATGGATAATTAAATCAACCTAACCATGCATAATTGAACAAGCTAATCTAACTCTATTTAATCATGCTAATAAAACAAAAACAACCCACTAATTAAATCATTCTAATCATAGTGATCTAAATATATTTTAACGGTTTAATCGATCATATAAAGATGCTAAGAATAGCCGAGACGCCTACCTTAACGGCGACGACGAACGGTGCACGGAATTCCAACGGAGTCGATCCGGGTGACGAGAATGCCGCGGTCACGACGGCGCTGGAAAATCGATCCGGATGGATGTCTATAAAAGAATCAGTTGGAACAAGGGGATAATACTAAGAACAAGGGGATAATACTAGTGCGATATGAGAGAGAGAGAGAGAGAATAGGAGAGAGAGAGAGTGTGTACCGCGAGGGGGGGCGCGGGTTGGCGCACCGGGGCGCAGGGGGGGCGCACGCGCGGACCACGCGCGGAGGGTGGCAGCGCCGGCGGGCGCCGGCGGGGCTGTCGCCGGGCGGCAACCGCGGCGGTGGAGGGAGAGCACCGGCGGCGGCGCGCGGGAGGCTGGCGGCGGTCAAGCGGGTGGCCGTCGACGGCGGCGACGGCGGTGGTCGCTGGCGGCATCGCGCACGGTGGCAGCGGCCGACGCCGGCGTCTGACCGGGGGTGTCCAAGGGGCGGCCGCGGACGGCGGCGACGGCGCAGGGAGAAGACGGCGGGGTTGTCGCCGGGCGGCGGCGACGGCGGAGGCTGGGGCGTCGCGGGAGGCTGTGGCCGGCGGGCGGCGACGGATGTTGCGGCTGGTCGATGGGGGTGCAGGTGGCTGCGGGCGCGGCGCTGGTGGGCGGCGGCCGGGAGGCGGCGGCCGGGTGCTGGCGGGGCCACGGGCAAGGTCGACGGGGAGGGGGAAAGGACGGCGATGGCTCGCGCCGGGGGGGGGTGCAACGCAGGGGCGGCCGAAGGGGGGAGGGGAGAGAGATGGTGGGCGGGCGGCAGCACTGCTGCACGCTCACGGGGAGGGCCGGACAACGGAGGGGGGGGGGAGATGCGCGCGGCGGCGCCTTCGCGCGGCGAGGCTGCAGGCGGGTGCGCGCGCGAGCGCGGCCGAGGGGGAGGCGGGGTGACGGGTGCACGGGGGGCAGGCGGGGCAGGCCACGGGCGGGTGCGGTGGTCCACGGGGGAGACGGCGCGCGTGGGGTGGCCGGGCGTGGCCGGGACGGCGGGCTGGCGCGGCGGAGGTGCGCCGGCGGCGGCACACGGTGCTCGCTAGCGCAGAGGGTGGCGGGCAGGCGGCTGCTGCGGCGGGGCAGCGGGCTGACGGCGTCGCGGGGGCGGCGGGGCTGGCGCGGCAGCGGCCGCGGGTGGCGGGGCTGGTGCGCGCGGGGCGGCGCCGGCTGCACGCGGGGGTGGCTCCGGCGGTGCAGGCGGCCCAGGTCGACAGGGGGGGAAGAGAGGGAACGTCGCGGCGACGGAGAAGAAGAAGGAGGAGGATAGGGCGTCGCGAGAGGAGAAAACGGCAGGCGGAGGAGGGTTTGATGGGAGGGAAGGTAACCGAAGGAGGGAATTGTGGGAGGGATAGGGAATAATAGCAATAATAAAAATAATAACTAATTCAATTTTTTTTTAAACCTAAAAACAGTAACATTACAAGCAGGATGGTCGGCACCGGCTTCTCGGCCGCCCTCCTTTATCTTCCTCTTCTTCTTCGTCTTCTCTTCTCCGTCCAGTCGGTCTGCCGGATGCTTGCGAATCTTCTCCTTCTTGACTCCATCGATAACCAGTTTGATTTGATTAGCCTATTGATGTTGACGATGCGCCTCGACGTCCATAGGAGGTGGAGGGACGGCAAACGCAGCAACCTCGCTAGTGCCCGCCGCCTGGTCCATGGCTGCACCGGCAGCGATAGGCTTGTGTTCGGCGGGCTCCACCTTGGGAAGGGCGGCAAAGCCTTCCCGGGCAGGCAGCCCCGGCTGTTCCGTCCTCTCCGTGGCATCGTCTTGAGCACCGGGATAGGCCTTCCCACCGGCTTCCTTGCCCTCGAGACTGATCTCTGCTGGGGACACCGTGCCGACTTCTTCCTGCTTCGTAAGAGCGCCACTCTGATGCTTCTCCGGCGCCCGCTTCTGGAGCACGTAGTTCCCGGCCACCTCCGCCGCATGGCTCCCGTCGGCCGCCGCGACGATGACGTCGGCCTGGAGGTAGTGCACGCAGGGAGCTCCCGCGCCGGGGGGCTGCGGTGCGGCCGCCGCCTGTCCCCGGGCAGCATACTGCAGACCGGGCGCGGCCAACGACGTCCTCGGCTTGGCGCCGGCAGCGCCCGAGGGAGGGGGGGCCTTGAGGCCGGCGGAGGCGGGGTCCTCCCTCCTCTTGAACAGGTACTTGTTCTTCTTGGTGGCGGGGACTTTGGCTCGCACGACCGCTTTGCCGGAGGAGGCCTTGCGCTCGCCGAGGGCCTCGGCGATGATGAGGGGCCCGCTCAGCGGAGCCGCTCGATATGATATTTGCTCATTTTGATATGAGCCGGCTAGTGTGGAGCGCGGAGGCAGCACAGGTTGCACCTCAAAAGCTTCAGCATAGGTGACATCAAATTCCTCAAACATCGCCTTGCGAAGCGCAAGAATTGTGGCTGATTTCTTGATAAAGCCAATGTTCCCCGGTTCCGGATCATGTGGCCTCACTGCCAGATTATTAACAAATGAAAGCATTTCCCTGGTGGCAAAATCGTCCCTTGCTTTCTTGATCTGCTTTGAAGAGTAGACACCTCCGGGCTCATAACCTGCCACATCAACAACAAAGTACCCTGATACAAAAGTAGGACGAAAGTTTGAGGGGTTTCTGCAGCGGCAGGACAGGCCAAGAGCACATCTCCTATTTGCTTCATCGACAGCTTCTTCGACAGCCTTAATGATGAAGTTTCTGGATGTTGTTTGTTTAGACTTTTCAGCATAGTGTGAATCGAACGGGACGAGTTCTGATGGATCAAACCAGCCATAGCTGCTGTCCCCAAAGAAAGCCACCAATGCATGTCCGTCCCTCCTCATCCTCCTGACAGAAGACGTAGCAAACGCCTCGTTAAATATGTGACCCGGCCACCACTGTATGTCTTCCTGTCTGCTCCTCCCTTGTTCTTTTTTTCTTTCTTTTTGTGCGGCCGGTATGCACCGTCAGATAGGCATTAACCTGGTTGGAGGAAGATTGTTGACAGTGTAATCGACTTTAATTATTCAGCATGTGTGAATGATATAACTGTCGTCGCATTGGGCTGCTTAGCTCAGAAAAAAAAAGATTCACCATATGACCATTGATGACTTCTCCAATCAGGAGCTGTTGTTACCCGATTTAGATCCGTTTGACATTACCGTTGTCAGTTCCTCCGAAGGGGGGGGTGTTATTGCCCTTCAGCTTAACAAATTGGTAAAGGCTGTCGTTGACCCCTCCAATGGAGGATCGTTGACGTTCAGCTTAAACGAAGACGACATTTGTCACCGACCACCCCCCCGGGGAACCATGGCCGGTTGACTTAAAATAAATGAATGAATAGGTAATGATTGAAGAAGGCAGTCGTCGACCCCTCCATTGGAGGACCGTTGGCGTTCGGCTTGGATGAAGATGACATATGTCGTTTGCCACCTCCTCGGAGGATCATGGTCAATCGGCTTAATGAATAAACCATAATTAGCAGCTCCCCTATCTGGTTGTGTGCTCAGTGAATATTATATTTTTTTGAATGACAATTGTGTTGCTTATAGTCGGCTTTTCAATTCTCACATTGTGCATAGATTTCTCATCTTTCTATCTCATAGCACCATGCTACTTCAAGCCGATCGAACTTGATTAATTCCATATATGCTGCATTCTTCTTGTATTCTGCAAGATTATTTGATCATCTTCTTTTTTTTGGCGGGGTTAACAGTATACCACATACAATCATAAATCATTAATTACATTAATCACAAGTTAATAGATCATATAATCACTTGAAAATAGATCACAAAACCATAATAAACAAACTCAATAGTAGCTTATGTTAGAACCATAAATCATATTTGTTTCACTAAGCTGCCATCTTTCTTCTATAAACCATGCAATCTCTTCCTTTTGATGTCTCTTATCTTAAGCCTTCTTCTCTACTCTCTTATTAATCAAATAATTAATCCAATATTCAATCAAAGTACAAAAAACCAGAGAAATCAAAGAATTCTGAAGAAAAAGAAGAAACCAAAATATATGAAAAGTCTAGAATTTGAAAAACGTGAAATCCAAAAAAATCTTACAAATGTAAGAAGTTCAAAAATATGAAACTGTCAAAATTAGTTAATCAGAGACATATAAACCAGAAAAACTCATAAAATAAAAAATGCTATAACAATCCTAATAATAGGAAAATTCTAAAATGATCCAAATGTAAATATATGATAAGTTCAATAAAAATCTAAATTTTAGAAACTCAAGAGCTACTATGCAAATTCGGAATAAAAAAAGTAAATAAATCTGAACAGTCAGTGTCCCTAACCAAACCACGAATCGAATATTTTTATCACAGAAAATCCTAACAGGATCACTTTGTAATGAAGAGGAGTTTGTTCATTTCTTTTCCCATTCGCCAACATTAAAGAAATTCAACCATCAAGACCATGAAGAGGGCCAATTTCACATGATACTTGCATAGGGATTCAATGGTTGCTTTAACGTATAAAAACGAAAAGATATGTGGCTTTTTCTTCTCATTCTAACAGTCTACATATTCAGAGGTCAGTCATCATTCAACCATACAACACATGATGCCAGACTAAAAAGAAATTTCCTCCCATCAAAATGATATGCCTTAAACAAAAACAAGCAAAAATGTGGGAAAAGGAATATATCATAAGTAACACCATTGTGGTGGGGCAATTCATCTGATCTTTATATAATGTATACATTTTGCACAAGGCTCAATCCAAGGCATCCCACTTGTGACCTTGATAAATGAATCACAAGCCTATATAGCCATTTTTCACAAGACAGAAAAGAAAATCAAAATACTTAGCTACTTTTATTTTTCTTCACACAATTTAAAAACTGCCATAAAGTTGTAAAATTAATTAGTTTGTTATCTGTATCAGTATAACTACAACTTTCGTATAGGTAACTTGTTGCTTTCCAATAAAATATATGTATCACTCTAATTGCCTGAAGCAATTGAGTTGAAATGGTCACCATGCACATCTAACACCTCTGACAAGTCCTCTATTCTTACTTTAGATCTTGCTTCATCAAAATGCATCAAAATTCAACATCCAAACCTAAAATAATCCATTCAAAGGAACAACCCATTCTACAAAATCATAAAAGCACCAAGACTTCTCACTTTCAAGATTTGCTCTGGTGTGGCCTATCTAACTTAAGTAATTTCATCTGCTTCAGTGCTGTCTAAACCAGTTCATTTGCTCTACTGAAAAGCAAGAAAGTGACTGGGGAGGAAATGTATCATGCCGACCATAAAACTGGGCCTTATATGGCCAAGGTTAGATAAAGAAATCAAGCTAGATAGCTTAGCACAAGGGGGTTGTCCTTAGCATGCTGCCAGTCATTTCGGCATATCTTGCTGGTAGATAAAGACAAGAAAATATGCTTCCAGTAATTTAGGCATATCTTATTGTTATATAAAGACAAGAAAATATAATCTTTCATACCTAATAATTAAGAAAAGTAGAAAAGTAATAATTCAGAACACAAAAAACTAATAGTAGCTCTTATGTGTAATGCGATGAAAAAAGATTCTTGCAGATTTTCAGATTTTTGTTATGATTTTATCAGGAAATCTCTAGATTTCCTTTTTTATTTCTAAAATTTTTAGACTTCTAAATTTGATAATCTAAATTCTGTTCAATGTTGACGGTCAATCAGTGAGATAATATTTAACCACAATATTTTCAACAAATTCTAGGCAAATTCCATGCATTGGTTGCAAATAAAAAATTCCAAAGTCTGATTAGCACAAATTTGAATAATTTAAAAACCTTGTATTTTCTTATATTTTAGATTTGTTGAATTTCAGACTTCCAAAATAAAAAATAATAAAAATTTTCAAATTTACTGAATTTCTGGGTTTCCAAATTAGTGTGTGCATCAGAAGTGCATATTTGACATCTTAGGAAATCAGAAAATAAAAGACTTTTTCTAAAGAACTCATCTTCTATATAGGTCACAAAAAACATGCAACAAGGTTAAACAGTTGACTCCTTTACAAGTTGAGTATCAAAGGCAATAAAGTAAGAGTAATGAAGTAATGAACTATATACATACCAAGGTTGAGCACATGTTTAAAAAATCAAAAGCCGTGTGCAAAGGAAATGAAGACAATGAAATTAAGAACATTGCCCATCACAAATACTTAATATGAAAGGAAAAATAGTTTAATATTAAATTTTGCACATAACCAATACCATTTCTAAAAAAGAATCATACAGATTTATTGACTTTCAAGAACTTTCAATACATAACCAATACCATTTCTAAAAAAGAACTATATGCAACAAATATTTTTCAAGACCCATGACAATGAGATTTAAAAGTTACTTTTCTTGGGTGGTTCTGTACTGCAGCAAAAAAATGATTGTTTGGCTACTAATTGTTGGGTTCCTAAGTCCAACCAACAAAGATGGCTATGCTTATTCAACAAGGGCTTTCTTCACAATATGATTAAGACCATCCACTACCTACCTATTTTTGGGGTCTTGCCAGATGGAAGAATTTGAGATTGGTGTCCAAATAGTTGCCTTACTACTATATCTCTCGCAAAAGTCTTGAAGTTCAGGATAGATGTAGGTTCAGTTGGAAAACAGGTGTGGAAAATGAAAGTACTGCTAAAGATCAAGAAATTCCTTTGGAGAATTGCAAAAGAGAGATTGGCTACGCATGATATATTGGTCTTACTTATGAAATGATTGAAAGCACAACTTCAGTACTGCATCTTCTGTGATTCATGCCCAGAGTATCAAATCCACTTATTTCTGAAATGAGTCAGTTCCTTTGGCAAATTTACTTGAGACTTTTGCATAGAACCTTAGGTTGGGAACGTGCCTTATTTGAATTATTGGTTAATTGGCCTAGGGAAATTCTAGAAGGGACAAACTCTTTGATATGGGAAAGCTCTCTACCGGTCATATTATGGAGCATCTGGATAGTTAGAAACAAGAGTCATTTTTAAGATCATTTTTAACACCCTTGGCAAATATTGTTTAGAGCCTTCAATTTGCTGCAGGATTGAGTGGTGGCGGCTACATTGAGTGATCAGCATCTCAGCAGTTTTATTCAACATTTCTCTCATCTTTCAAGGTCATTTACCTACCTAGGCTTTGCCCTCTCCTGTATTTATGCCTACGGAGGGGCAGTTCATGGGCCGTTATTCTTTTCCACCTTTTTATGTATGTTATTTTGGTGTTTTTAGGGATGGTTTATGTTTACTCTATGTGATCTTTCTCCTGGTTAGAACTTGGATCCTTTTTATCTGTCATTTGTAAGTATATCATTTTTGTTTAAATTAATTACTTGTGTTTGTTACGTGGGTTGCCCTAAAAAAAATAACCCACTTTCCTTTCTTTTGTTTACAAATTCTAATGCGCAAACGTACCTCCCGCAAACATATCACATGCCTAAGCTTAAAATAGGAAAAAAATAAAATGTGCAAAGAGCACCACGGTGGCCATCAAAGCAATATCCCGGAGCTACAGTTTTATGCAAGATAAATTGCTTTCTTACGACCCGTTTGCGTTGTATGCTTGGAAAGTGACACTTGTGTGGATGTCAAAGTCCATGTTTCCGAAGACTCAACGGTAAAAAAATTTTGTTGATTTAAATCTTAATTATATGCAACAAAATCAAAGTAAGAATGGAGTTTTTAGAAAACTAGATACAGTAACTACAATTTTGTTCATGATGAAATGGACTTGTAATATTTAAATTTATTCATGACCAATGCAACTATTACAATTTTGTATATGTTTTCTATGAATGTTATATAGTTGGTTGATGGTAAACAAATTGATAATTCATGTTAATTAGAATAAGATAATACGCTAACATTAGTTTATATCTATATAGGCAGTCTTGTTCTTGGGATAATATCATTTATTCGACCATAGGTCCTACGTTCCATTTTTCTCATATAGTGAAAAATTGCATCATGCATTATGCCATAGGTTTTATGGTCATTCTTATATAGATCAGTACTTATAAATTTGAAAGTTCCAAATGGGACCTTTAAACATCATACCCAAAAAATGGAAATCCGTTTTTTGTTCAGTTTATTTTGCTGTAAAAGGGTATATCATAGAGGCAGCCATTTATATCTTATAGGCAGTCTTGTTCTTGAGATAATATCATTTGTTCTACCATAGGTCTTACGTTCCATTTTTCTCGTATGGTGAAAAATTGCATCATGCATTATGCTATAGGTTTTGTAAACCCATTATGATTAAAATAGGTGAGGAATTGAAAATTTGTCTAAATTTTGGTTAAAAAATAAGGATTTTTAAAAATGTGAGTATTGATATTTCTAAGCTTTATAAATCTTCATATTTTTTTGAGTTCATATCTTCGTATGTTTGGTGATTTTTCAGTTCCCAGGCTTTATAAATTCAGAGATTTCTTGTGCTTGTTCCAAGTGTTGACTTTAACATTGCATCCCCCTTCAGAGACGAGATTTAGGAACTAATGGTATAAAATCTCAATTAAAAATCACCTAGCTACAATCACTTCTAGGAATTGGAACTGTGGCTTCACTCATTTGATTACAAGTCTGACATCCACCATGCACAATATTTAGAAAAGTGGTTGGTACTGCATAGTATTAAAGCAAGAAATTACAAGTAATCTGGTAGTCAAAACAGGCCATATAGTATTAAAAGAAAGTATGTAATAGCAATCTACTTATCATGCAGGCTGCCAACAAGACATGTACATACAAAATGATATGCACTGAAGTGGGCAAGGATACGGCACAAAGAAATTGAAGAGTACATTTCAGCATGACATAGGTACATTAACCCTCCACCGTTCTACCACTTTATAGAAATAAATGAAACATCATTATCCTCTGGAGTTGCTTCTTGCTTACCACACATCATCTATCACACTTGCTTACCACACATCATATATAACTGCCACAAATCATTTTCTTTGTCTGGGAAGATACCTTCAGGCCTATTCAATCATATTTTTAAATTTACTGGATGTTGGCAAAAAGATGCAGCAAAGACCAAGGCTCTTGCATTTGATGGATGGTTCATTACTCTGTATACTGTGGCAATTGCAAAATCCCAGATTGCCTTTCGTAAGCATGTTAAACAAGCTGTCAAATCATCATGGATCCTGTTGCATTGGCAAGGTGAGTTTGACTTCTTTTTTCTACAATGAAAATGTTGTATAATGTTTAAGGACATCAAATCTGAGATCAGTTACCTAGGCTTACAATGTTTAAGACCAACTCCTTCGTTCCTAGAAATCCCTCAATGCAACCTCACCTCTATATAGAGAGTACTCTTAAATACCATTGTGCTTGTCTTTTTCTTTAATGCCGGCATTCTAATTTATGGTTTCTATATGAACACAAATAAGAATGAAAAGAGAAGTTCGGTTTGAGGCCTTATGATGAAAACATGTTCAGACCCCTTTATCTATGGTTTGCAGGATTGGCCGATCTAGTATTAGGATTTCACCACCTTATCCAATCCCAAAATGGATGCCAATCCAGAGTGAACTTCACCGAAATTGGCCTAGAGTTGTCTGCAATGGCCAATCCAGAGTGAACATCACTATGGATTTTGTGACTGGTTTGCCTAAAACAAGGAAGCAGTGTGATGCTATTTCGGTAGTAGTGGACAGACTTACCAAGGTAGCTCACTTCTTGCCAATTAAAGAAGCTCAACCGACAGAGTTTGGTCAGATTATATTTTGATGGTGTGGTCAAGTATCACGGTGTGCCAATTTCTATTGTGTCTGATCGAGACCCTCGATTCATTAGAAGGGTTTGGAAAGGTTTACAGGAAGCTTTGGGCTCTCAACTCAAGTTCAGCTTGGTATATCATCCTCATACCGATGGCCAATCCAAGCGAACTATTCAGACTTTAGAAATGTTGAGAAGTGGAGCACTTGAATGGCAAGAAAGTTGGGACCTGCAACTGCCACTTATCGAGTTTGCATATAATAATAGTTATCATTCGAGCATTGGTATGGCACCATTCGAGGCATTATATGGAAGGACGTGTAGGTCACCACTTTGTTGAAAAGAGGTTGGAGATCGAAGTTTGATTGGTCCAGATTGGGTGCATGATAGCAATGAGAAGATCAAGGTGATATGCCAGAAATTACTTACAGCTCAGAGCCGTCAGAAAAGTTATGCTGACTTGAAGCGCAGAGATCTTCAGTTTGAAGAGGGTGATCATGTATTTTTGAAGGTCTCCCCTTCCAGGGGAGTTATCAGGTTTGGTTGGCGCGGTAAGTTAAACCCGAGATATGTGGGGTCCATTTTAGATTGAGAAGCGTATTGGATAAGTTGCTTACAGGTTAGCCTTACCTCCGGCTATGGCAAGGATTCATCCAGTGTTTCATGTCTCTCTACTTCAGAAGTACATATCGGATCCCACCCATGTGATTGATTTCCAAGAGATTAACGTACAACCGAATTTGAGTTTCGAGGAGAGACCGATTCGAATCACAGACCGGATGGTAAAGCAATTGAGAAGGAAGTAGATTCCAATGGTCAAGGTGTTGTGGAAGCATCATTCTTCGGAAGAGTCGACTTGGGAAATCGAAGAGGATATGAGATGACTTCATCCCGAACTTTTCGGTGAGTTTTGATTTGAATTTTCGAGGACGAAAATTTTATTAGGAGGGTAGATTGTAATATTTTAATTTTTTTAATTATAATTTAAATATTTAAAATAAATTATATATTAAGATGAGATAAATATTAAAAGAAAATTTTAATTATATTTACTCTCCCCTAGTCCTACATTAACTCTAGCTTGTTAAGACTTTTATCATCTTTCTAACACTCACAACTCTACTCCCGATTAAACTCTATTCCCCCCTCCCGATCGAACTCTATCCCCCTCCCCCCCAGTCGAACTCTCCCTTTATATATACGTATATTTCCTCCACATCGCCGCCTTATTTCTTTCTTCTTGTGATATGATTAGATATTTCATGTATCATCTTATTCAATGTAAATGACATTTATTCATTACCATCTATTTAGATAAATATATCGTAATAAAGTTCTCGATCATATGTAATGATGATTTCAGAATAAATTTTAATAATGTAAAATGACACAAAATCAAGACATTCTAGTATTGGTTGGACATTTATTCTCATCCGTATCGACTCATCTTTAAAGTGTACTTAAAAAGAAAATTGAGTGGTGGTTATTTATTCATATCATAACCAATGTGATGGAAAAGATTGAAGACTTCAGTAGCAAATCTACCTTCTTGGAAGGGTGAATGCACAGTTCTGACTTGTGGGACTAAGGCCATTTTCATTTGATGTTGTAAGGAAAGGAAGCTTTCATCCCAATACACTAGGTCTAATCATAGCATAAAGCCTTCATATACAAGTTTGAATCAAACTAAGTCCAAGCAAATTGGCAATGCATTTTGGGAAGCATGTTATGTTTACACTAAAAGGGTTTGCAATTATGTAATCGGTCTTGAACCGTCATATCACTTCTAAACGATCTTCCAACTATCTTTGCAATGTACCTAGCACTGCATAAATTAGTTCAGATTGTGGATGAGAAATATCCCAAACAAAACACTTGCAAACGATGCCATCAATTTTAATTGAACTGCAACGAGGAATCTTTTGAACTCCATTTACCTTCAACATATTCCAAGCATTTTCAACATTATCCCACGTGGAAGCTTTTAGCATACATTTTTGATGAAAGTACATATGCTCCAAAATTTGTCGGATCCATCTCAAGAAACTGATTCACTACATACTGAACAGGATTAACATTTCCATGCTTTACATAAGCAGAAAGCAAGGCTCCCCAAATGGATTTGCCATTACATGATATAGTTGCAAAATCTACAAACTTATTCACATTATTCAAAAGACCACGTAGTGGTCAACTAAACAAGAATAATGCTTAGTTGTAGGAGATATTCCATAAACCTGAATAATCAAATTGAAAAAGTATTGGCTTTCATCCATTAAACTTGCACGACAATAGACAACCAGAATATCTAGGAATGTAATACAATCTGGTCTCATGTGTCATTAGTCATTTTTCTAAAGAGGTCCAAACCAAGAGTAGCATTTCCAAGCATATGAAGTCCCATGATCATGATGCTCCATGCTAAAAAGTTGTTGACAGGTATATTATAAAACACTGTGAGAGACAAGTCTACACAACCACATTTTGCATACAAATCAATGAGTGCACCACCCAAGTGACTATCCACTTATTATATGTTGTTTCTATCTGTATAAGCATGAATCCATTTACCAAGTGCAAGTGCCCCAAGGCCCTCAACCCTCGAATAGGTGGACAAAGCACTAACTAGGGTAATTGGATTGGGAACCAGGTTCAATGTCTGCATTTCTTGGAATACAGTGAGTGCATCTATGTAAAAGTTATTCTGGCGTAATTCCAAGATTAATGCATTCCAAGATGCTACATCCTTATAAGTCATCTTGTTGAAAATTTCAAATGCAGCTCCTTTTTCCCACAACAAATGTAACCTTCCATCATGAAATCTAAGAAATTTGATTTTTCACCACTATTTTGTGAATCAAACTCTCAAGAGATTCCATGCTTCCACACTTAACACAA
Source organism: Cryptocoryne crispatula var. balansae (assembly GCA_036172225.1). Classification (NCBI taxonomy): domain Eukaryota; kingdom Viridiplantae; phylum Streptophyta; class Magnoliopsida; order Alismatales; family Araceae; genus Cryptocoryne; species Cryptocoryne crispatula. The sequence goes on from CM069934.1 coordinate 11,963,798, forward strand.
AGAAAGAGGAAAGAGTAAAGGAGTTCAATAATCAGCTCCATGTCAAATTTATGTATGTAACCATGGATAACTCTACCTATCCCTAAATTCCCAAGCTAAAGGTAGACTGATGAAAGTGGCATGGCCTCCTTTAAAATCAATGACCTACAGTGTCATGAAATCAGCAAACCTAAATCAAATTGAATTGAATAAAATATTCAACAACTTTTATTTTAGGTAATTTTATATACATAAAGTCTTCTTCATGAGAATAAGAAAATGAATAAAACATGAAAAGGTTCCACAAAATATCTGATTTTTATCAAGAAACCATTAAAAGTATAATGTTCCCTACCAGTCCTCATAATTGCTTGTATTTCTAAATATAACCTCTAAAAATTAAAAATATAAAAAAATTTGTAATCTCATGTTTATGAAAAATAAATAATCTGCCTAGAAACATCCCAAAATGTCACTAGTCAAGTATTTTACAAAGTTTTCTTGACAAAAATGTCCTCTAATTTCTAGAGAAATAAAGAGGATGTAGAAGAGAGAGGGAACATATCATTAGGAAGGGAATTTTCATCGTACAAACTAAAAGCATATTTAAAAACATTATTTTAAGGGTTTTCGCATGGTATGGAGTTATTCAACAACACAATATTTTTGGGACTTATTAGGATTCTCAATTTAAAATATATTCATAAATATGAATAACTATAAGGATTAATATCTGAAAATTCCAAAAGGTACCACAATTTTAAAATACTCCACAAAATCTCTAATTTTCTTAAAAGCCCCAATAGACATTAAGTTATTTTTAGAACATACCATATGCTGCTAGAGCCTACAGTGTTACGTTAGCTAGAAAGAGTTGAATGAGTGAAAATTTAACGCAACCGAGTAAAGGTCTTTCTACCCTTTCAATGCCTATGACCTATAACCATGAGTAGTAGAGGCAAAGACGGGTGGTGACTAGGGGCAAATGGCAGCTAACCAATGCAGCCAGCAGTTGGTGGCAGTAGAGCTAGTGGGCGGAACAAGGGGAGTTCAAATTAAGATAAAAGAAATTTAAAAATCAAGAATGAAAGTACATTCCACGGATATTTCCTTTTGTTTGAATGCATTTTATATCTACACGGGTATTTTAGAATTGGCATAACATAAATAGGTTCTTGGAAGAATCAATATTTCATTTCTTCAAAATATGATACTTTTAATGGATTTTTAGTAAACAACGAATAATACATAAATATTGTTTATTACCATCATCTCCCTGAAAAGAACTAGTGCTTCTCTAAAGCGATTATTCAAAACATATCGAGATATCATCGTATTATAGGCCACAATGGTTCCTTTCTGACATGTTTTCAAGCAAGTCGAGAGCAATCTTCATTCAACCAATGGCCATAAACCCATTACTAGTGTTGTCCGGGAAACAACATCCATGTGGGACATTGCCCTAAACAAACTTAAGGGCTTCATCCATTTTATCAAACTTCACATACCTGTTGACCAATGTTATGTGCTAGCCTCGTAAGAGACTCTCACGTGCCTGTTAAGATGGCACGTGAGAGGGGAGCATTTTACATAAAAAAAGGAGTAGCGCTGCAGCATCTCACGAACGGGACACAGCGTCGCGAGGGAGGTCTTCTGACGGCGTACGGCGGCTGCGCGTAGAGGCTACGGCAGGGGGAGAAAAAGAGAGAGAAAAAGAGAGAAAAATAGAGGGAAATAGAGAGGAAGAAGAAGGGAGAAGGGCAGCAGCGTCTCCAGGCTTCCTTGACATCTATTCTTGGTATTTTTCGTCTCTTTACGTCTTGTCTAGGGATTTTCTCCCTAAAGCTTAGGCGTGCAATTTTCACCGTTCTTGTGGAAGTTAGTACTCTCATATTGTTATTTGAGAGTGGTCATTGCTGTACTTCTTGATTGCTTAGTGGATCGGACTTGTCCCGTGGTTTTTCCCCGATTTTGGGGTTTTCCACGTAAATCCGGTGTGTCGTCTATTGTGCTATTTCTTTGCTTGCGTGGGTGCCGTTTCGTCTACAAGATTGTTCAGTCGGCGGAAAAGATCGGTTAACACCGGTTTTTTCCCAACAAGTGGTATCAGAGCCAGGTTCGCCAAGTTCGGCAGATTTTGGCAGATTCGTCGGATTTGACGGATTCGATCGAGTGAAGCAAAATGGACGCAACAGCCGGCAGGATGATTTCACTCAATGGAAATAATTGGGTGATCTGGAAAGCAAAGATGGAAGATATCCTTTATTGCAGGGATTTGTATTTACCGATTGAAGGATATGAGTCAAAGCCGGAAGACACGACAGATGCCGCATGGAAGATGTTAGATCGAAAAGCGATTGGCACAATTCGACAGTGGTTAGATGATAGTGTATTTCATCATGTGTCGAATGAGACAACGGCAAAATCATTGTAGCAGAAATTACATGATCTGTATGAGAGAAAGACTGCAGGGAACAAGGCCTTCTTAATCAGACAGTTGGTGAACCTCAAGCTTAAGGAGGGGTGTTCAGTTGCAATGCATCTGAATGAAGTGCAAAGCATTATAAACCAGTTGTCAGCGATGAAGATGGTGCTAGAAGACGAGTTGCAAGCATTGTTGTTACTCAGTTCGTTGCCTGACAGTTGGGAGACACTTGTAGTCTCTCTGAGTAACTCTGCTCCAGATGGTGTGCTTACCATGAAGCATGTGACTAGTAGTCACTTGAACGAGGAGACTAGAAGAAAGTCGTTGGGTGCATCAGGATCACAGATTTTGACGACAGAAGACCGTGGCAGAGCAAGAAACAAAGATAAAAATCACGGGAGGTCAAAGTCAAGGTCAAAGTCCATATCTAAAATCATCGGCAAGTGTTACCACTGTGGAGTTCCTGGTCATAAGAAGATTGATTGCAGGAAATTCAAAGAAGAAAAAGAGCAAAAGAAAAAGGCACATGACACTGAGAAATGCAAAGAAATTGCAGCGACCATGTCAGATGATGACATTATTGTCCTTTTGTCAAATGGTGGAAATTGTCTAACAGTAGAGAATGGTGACATTGTGTGGATACTTGACTTTGGAGCATCTTATCATGCTACACCTTGCAGGGATCTGTTCTTATCTTATAGAACAGGTGATTATGAGGTTGTTCATATGGGCAATCATGACACCTCGAGGATTGTGGGTATAGGAGATGTCAGTGTTGAGACTGGTACAGGATGTCAGCTTATTCTTAGAGATGTTAGACATGTTCCAGACCTCAGGATGAACCTAATTTCAGCAGGAAAATTAGGTGAGGATGGCTATTGCACGACATTTGGTCAGGATGGCTGGAAATTGACAAAAGGGGTACTTGTTTTGGCTCGAGGAGGCAAGTATGGCAGTTTGTATGGCATGAGGACACGTGTCAGCATGGCTGAGGTGAATGCTATGGCAGATAGTTCATTGTCAGATTTGTGGCATAAAAGACTGGGGCACATGAGTCAGAAAGGAATGGATTTGCTTGTAAAAAGAAAGTTTCTTCTTGAAATGAAAAGTACACATTTAAGCCCTTGTGACCATTGTCTGGTAGGAAAGCAGCGCAGAGTTTCTTTTCAGAAAAATCGCCCAAAGAGAGCAACAAACCCTTTAGAATTGGTTTATTCGGATGTTTGTGGTCCAATAAACGTGCAGTCAAAAGGTGGTGCTTCTTACTTTTTTACTTTCATAGATGATGCATCTAGAAAGGTGTGGAGTTTTCTGATGAAGAATAAAAGTGAAGTTAGCAACATTTTCAAGGCTTTTCATGCAGCAGCTGAGCGTGAAACAAGAAAACAGTTGAAGACTTTATTGACAGATAATGGTGGTGAGTACAGGGCTTGGTCACTCAAGAAATATTGCATGAAGCATGGGATTCGGCATAGGAAGACTGTTCCATACACTCCACAGCAAAATGGAGTTGCAGAGAGGATGAACAGGAGAATAGTAGAGAGAATCAGGAGTATGCTCTCTAGTTCCAAGTTGCCGAAGTCTCTGTGGGGAGAGGCTATGCGTACTGCGGTGTACCTGATTAACAGGTCTCCCTCTGTGGCTTTAGAGGGAGATACTCCAGAGAGGGTATGGTCAGGTAAGGATGTGTCATATGAGCATTTACGGGTCTTTGGTTGCAGGGCATTCATGCATGTACCAAAGGAGCAAAGATCCAAGTTAGATGACAAAGCAGTGCCACATGTATTTATTGGCTATGCAGATGAGGAATTTGGCTACAGATTGTGGGATCCGAAGACAGATGCAGTGCACAGGAGTCGTGATGTTGTCTTCAGGGAGGATCAGACAATTAAAGACTTTGAGAAGTCTTCAGAGCCAGATAGTGCAGAAGGTGATGTGCCTTTACCTGTGACAGTGCAGCCTAATATACATCATGATACTCAGGGTGAGTTTGAGCATAGTGCTGAGGAAAATGAGGCAGAGGTAGAACTTGTACCAGATGACTTTCCTATGGAAGATCAGGCTGAGCAGGGACATGATCTGGAGGGGGAGCAGCCCTCTCATGTGGAGCTAACAGATGATGATCAGTTGGGAAGAGGAAAGAGAGTTCGAGTTCCTTCTACCAGGTATCCTTCAGATGAGTATGTTATGTTTACTGACAGTGGTGAACCACAAAATTTTGCAGAGGTACAGATTCATGCTCAGAAAGATAAGTGGATGGAAGCTATGCAAGAAGAAATAGATTCTTTGCATAAGAATCACACTTATGATTTGGTAAGTTTGCCAAAAGGAAGAATAATTCTGCAAAACAAGTGGGTTTACAAGATAAAGAATGAAGACCAGGGCAAAGTGAGATACAAGGCTAGATTAGTGGTCAAAGGCTACAGGCAGCAGAAAGGTATAGATTTTGATGAAATTTTTTCTCCTGTAGTTAAAATGTCATCTATTAGGGTGATATTGGGCTTGGTTGCTTCTCTTGATTGAAAGCTAGAACAACTGGATGGCAAAACTGCTTTCCTTCATGGTCATTTGGAGGAAGAGATCTACATGGCACAACCGAAGGTTTTAAAGTTACGGAAAAGAGCAGATGGTTTGTAGGTGAGAAAAAGCTTGTATGGACTTAAACAAGCTCCAAGACAATGGTACAAAGTTTGATTCATTTATGATGAGTCATGGGTACCAGAGGTCAGTAGCTGATCATTGTGTTTATGTCAGGAGTTTCCCTGAAGGTAACTTTATTATTCTTCTGTTATATGTAGATGATATGTTGATTGTTGGACAGGATAGTCAAATGATTGACAGGTTGAAAACTGACATGGGCAAGTTCTTTGATATGAAGAACTTGGGTCCAGCTAGACAGATTTTGGGCATGAGAATATCTCGTGATAGAAAATCAAAGAAGCTTTAGTTATCTCAAGAGAAGTATGTTGAAAAGGTACTTGATAAATTCAACATGAAAGATGCCAAGCCAGTAGCCACTCCACTTGCAGGTCACTTCAAGTTGAGCAGTGAACAGGGTCCATCTTCTATAGATGAACAGAAGAACATGGAGAAGGTACCATATGCCTCAGCAGTTGGAAGTCTCATGTATGCTATGGTATGCACACGTCCAGATTTGGCTTATGCAGTTGGCATAGTGAGCAGATTTTTATCTAATCCAGGTAAAGAACACTGGGCAGCAGTGAAATGGATACTCAGGTATCTCAAGGGTACTTCAGAGTATTGTTTGTGTTTTGGTAGCTCAAAAGCGAGAGATAGAAGGATTTGTAGATGCGGACATGGCAGGGGATTTGGACTCTAGAAAGTCCATATCTGGTTTAGTATTTACTTTTGCGGGGGAGCTGTTTCATGGCAGTCTAAATTGCAAAAGTGTGTTGCCTTGTCTACTACAGAAGCAGAGTATATTGCAGCTACAGAAGCTTGCAAAGAAATGATATGGATGAAGAAATTTCTCCAGGATATAAGTCTTAGTCAGAAGACTTATGTGTTGCATTGTGATAGCCGAGTGCTATACATTTAGCAAAGAATTCAGCTTATCATTCTAGGACAAAGCATGTTGATGTTCGGTATCATTGGATCCGAGATGTGTTAGAAAAGAAGCTGATGCAGTTGGAGAAGATTCACACTGACTGGAATCCTTCTGATATGATGACAAAGGCTCTACCAAAGGAGAAGCACTTCAGGTGTAGAACTTTGGTAGGGATGGTTGCTACTTGAGCTGGTAGGAGTTGGACAAGATCTACTGGCATGATCCTCTTATGAGTCTAGAGGGGGAGATTGTTATGTGCTAGCCTCGTAAGAGGCTCTCACGTGCCTGTTAAGATGGCACGTGAGAGGGGAGCATTTTACATAAAAAAAGGAGTAGCGCTGCAGCATCTCACGAACGGGACACAGCGTCGCGAGGGAGGTCTTCTGACGGCGTACGGCGGCTGCGCATAGAGGCTACGGCAGGGGGAGAAAAAGAGAGAGAAAAAGAGAGAAAAATAGAGGGAAATAGAGAGGAAGAAGAAGGGAGAAGGGCAGCAGCGTCTCCAGGCTTCCTTGACATCTATTCTTGATATTTTTCGTCTCTTTACGTCTTGTCTAGGGATTTTCCCCCTAAAGCCTAGGCGTGCGATTTTCACCGTTCTTGTGGAAGTTAGTACTCTCATATTGTTATTTGAGAGTGGTCATTGCTGTACTTCTTGATTGCTTAGTGGATCGGACTTGTCCCGTGGTTTTTCCCCGCTTTTGGGGTTTTCCACGTAAATCCGGTGTGTCGTCTATTGTGCTATTTCTTTTCTTGCGTGGGTGCTGTTTCGTCTACAGGATTGTTCAGTCGGCGGAAAAGATCGGTTAACACCGATTTTTTCCCAACAACCAATGCATTTCAAAGAGTAAGAGTCACGGCAACCCCATCATCCACCATGTACTGGTGAATGCACTTTCCCATTTGGAAATCACCGGACCAAGTACAAGCGGTTAGCTTCTTCACAAGTGCAATTGAATTAGGTTCTACGGAGAACTTTTTGATCATGGACCAAAACAAGGATTTCATAGACTCCCAATGCCCGAGCTCACCATAGCTCGTGATCACACAATTCCAGGATACTACATTGCAATTGGGCATTCTGTCAAAAAGTTGACAGACACTCTGAGGATTATCACATTAGAAGATCTTACAAACCCCAAAATCATGATGATGAGGTAGAAGGGCCCAGAATATATAAGCACTATATCAAATCTCAAATAGTCAATATGGGACTATCCCCACAATTCTAACACTCCCCCTCACTGTCAAAGTGGGCAGTGGAAATAAAAGGCAAGATAATCAAGTATTAAAGATTGATAAGTGCTCGCTCTGATACCATCTTACAAACCTTAAAACTATGGTGGTGAGGTAGAAGGGCCCAGAATATATAAGCACTATATCAAATCTCAAATAGTCAATATGAGACTATCCCCACAATTCTAACAATGTGAAATTCCAAAAACGCACGTGTGCTGAGGAGACTCAGGTTCAGGCTATGATAAAAGCATGGAATACTCCTCCGGTGGTCAATATAGGATAAAACCCTTCAACACTCCCCCTCTCGGCCAGCCACCACCGTCAGAGCCACGATAGGAATACACGGGGCAGGGCCAAGCGAAAACAGAAGTAAATCCACTGGAGGATAGAGCCTACAGCCTGACCAGCTCTGATACCATGTGAAATTCCAAAAACGTACATGCGCTAAGGAGACCCAGGTTCAGGCTATGATAAAGGCAGGAAATACTCTTTCAGTGGCCAATATAGGATAAAACCCTTCAACACTCTCCCTCTCGGCCAGTCACCACCCTTAGAGCCATGATAGGAATACACGGGACAGCACCGAGCGAAAACAGGAGTATTCCATGCCTTTATCATAGCTTGGACCTAGGTCTCCTTAGCACACGTGCGTTTTTGGAATTTCACATGGTATCAGAGCCAAGGGCTGTGGACTCCCTCCGTCGACCGTCACCCGTAAACAATGTACATGTGTCAAAGCCAGAAGAGCTTACACGTGAGAGGGCGAGTTAGAATAGTGCCATATTGACTAGGTAGGGGAGGTACCCATGCTTATAAGTCTGTGCCACTCTAACTCAACACAGATCCACAAATAAACCCAGTTTCATTGCGCATCCGTGTACTTGTTGCACACCCTCCCAAATTGCACGGAGCCTTGCACGCGCCTTCAGAACAGAAGGAAACATATACGAGTTGATCAGACGGGGAGACTCCTCAAGCATTCGCATGAATAGTGGCAGACAGAGCTATGGACTGGGGGCGGTTGAGTTCCCTTGTCAAAGTGTTCCACATAATGAAGTTATGAAAGGGAAGAAAATATACGATTTTGATGGCATAGTCAATGTCACCGACATCCGGCAAGGAATAGGAAGAGACCAGGTGGTCAGCTAGGTGAGGATCATTAATGGCACCAGTATTAAGCATGTGGGCATAGATTTGGCGGGTTTCCCGCATAGTGGATAAGCGCCGAAGAAGGGGGGAGAGGTCGTTTGCATGGAGCATGGAGCAGTGGGGCTCTTGGTGTGTTGTCCGTAATTGTAAGATAATCATTTTTAAATAAATATTTTATCAAATAATTAATTAATATACCTAAATAAATACCAATAAATTTTATGCTTTCAAACTAAATTTATTCCATTAATTTGCCCACCTTTGCACCTCGTTGAATAATGTTTTATGAAGAACTGTGCCTTATTAGATAGAGTTTTCATATTTTAATCCTAAAAAATCTTCAATACATTTTTTAATCCCAACCTGATAAGAACACTTATTTTTATGTTCAACACCGTTCAACTTTTTTTATTTCGTCCTTTCCATCGCAAGAACAATAATGATACCCATTTTACCTTCACTATCTACTCTCTCAATCTCCTTGTCGACAGCGTCCGGAGCAAATACCCCAAGCCCTAGGGCTTGCAACGCTGTCCCCCAACCTCTCCTAGCCGACAACCTTATCTGCGGAGCCTTCTTCTGGTCGATGGCACTCTTCCCTCTTCCGATCTCTTCTCTCTAGTCGACAGCGTGTCCATCTCTCCGATCTCCCATAGCAAGCCAACACCCTCTTCACTGGTTTTTGTAAGTTCTTCGTTGTCTACGGGGCATTGATCTTCTCTTCTCCTTGGCGAGCATCTCCAACAGACATTTTATGCTGCCACCACCACCATATTTTTCCACTTCTACTGGTGCCTTTCCACGCCATGCCACCAGGTTCGGCGTCACACGCGTCCTTGGGCAGCTCCGCACCTGCTGCCACGCCGTCCCGTCGTTGTCCATCTCCGCCACATTGCCAACCCGGCAGCGGTACACTTCGCTGTCGGCGCAAGCCACACAAGTCCCGGGGCACTCCCTGGCCTCGAGAGTCCTGTCGAACGGGCACCCACCGCCCTGTCGCCCCGTCAAAGGCTTCGGAAGACCTGTCGAACCGCCCCTACATCTCCGTGCCGGAACAGTTATGGTGAAAATAAGTTAGTATTTATTGAAAATGAGTTAATTCGTATTTAAAATTTTGATTATTTATTGAAAATCAGTTAGTTAATATTTATTGATAATTAGTTAATAGAGATTCTCATAGAATATTTAAAGAAAATTAATAATTTTATGAATATGTAATAAATTCAATGACAATTTATTAAATTATTTTGTAAAATTGGTTGTCCTCGGGCTGTGACGGTGAGCGGGTGGGGGTTAAAATTGGGAAAAAAATGACACTCGCAAGCATTGACGGTGTCAGGGAGAGGCAGGGGCGAGAGTTAGATTAATTTCAAATTTAGGGTTAAAAATAAAGCTCAAGAGTCATCGGACTATAAAATAAAGTCGAAGTCCATCCCTCAAGTAGGGGCGAGACTTGATTTCTCCTATTAAACATAATGCATTTCAAAAATTATCATCAACCTGTTATACTTGAATGTTGTCCTTCTAAAGTTGGTTCTCTTGTCATCCGCGAATTAGTGCTATCTGGGTGCAAATAAACCCATTACACTCACAGGTAGTTTGAAACTCAACCGGATAGTATCTCGACTTAACTTATTAATTAAGTTAAATAAATAAAAAAACTCTAGTCATTTGCAACGTCATAAAATCACACCCTCGCAGCGTGGCGGAGCCAAGGTGGTGAGAGAGTGAATCATAGGGAGTAGGGATGCAAACGAGTCAATACACTCGACGAATAATTTGAAACTTGGTTCGATAAAAATTCAACTCGATTCGTTTATTATGTTAAATAAACAAGTTTGAACAAAAAAAAGTTAGACTCATTAAATGAGTCCAACTTGAACAGACTCTTACTTGACTCGATAAACTTGCGAACAGTTAGATTAAATATTATATTATATATTTATTTTTAAAATTTAAATTTTAAGTATTAATAATTGTATATTTCAATTTAAATATATTAAATAATTCGAAAATTGAGTTTAAATTTAGTTTGAGTTTCATAAATGAGCTAAATCTAGAGTTTCACGGATAATTTTTCATTGATTTTGAGTTTATAAACTTGTTTGTATATAGTTTAAGTTTGAATGTGAATTGAATTTTAGTCTAACTATTATTCGAGTTCGAACTCGACTCGACTCAATTAATAACGAACCAAATTTGAACAAGAGTTCCACATATTCTTTAAAACTCGAGTTCTCGAACTCGTGTAAAATAAATAAGTAAAACTTGAACACTATACCACTGGACTCGTTTGCACCTCTAATCGAGAGTTCCTCGGCACCTGAGTGCTGAAGGTGAAGTCTAGAGGCTGCAGCAAGGGCGTTCCAACTACCGACAAAGGAAGCAACTGTGGAGATGGACCCGGAGTCCTGTAATCGATCCAGATACTTCCAGGTACAAATCAACCTCCCTACCAAATGACTGAAGCCATCATTCTTCAGTTCCAGAAGCTACTTACTTCCCCCCAAGCACATGATCCCATTTTAATCCAAAATCACTCCGTGTGGAATAACCGTTGATGGAAAAAATCTGTCATTATTTCAGTTCTCCTCAACCTTAACATCGGCGGGGTGAAGGAGTACATTAGAAAAATGTGGAACCCGACCGAACTCTGGTCTCTGTTAGATTATCCGAACAATGCTTTCGTTCTCAACCTTCAATCCGAAGAAGAGCTGGATTGCGTTGGTTCTTGAACAATGACCTCGTCCTAGTTGTATGTGGCAGGCCCAATACATTTTCCGAATATAAGATTGAGAAAGCAGATCTCTGGACAGGGATTTATGATCATCAACGGGAGCTTGGATAAAGATATTGTTATGCGCACAACTTCTCAACTCGGAGAACCTTATGAACCGGCATAGGAGATCATAGATTCTTGCCAGGAAAAGAAATCAGGTTTACTGTATCTAATCCTCTACCTACGGAAGTTTTAGTTAATCCTTACCTCTATCTCTCTCCCTTATCCTCTCTCTCCCTAAGAAGGACGAAAATCAAATAATAGAAGAAAAATCAGCAAAATTATAGGTAGGCATCCCATGCCTATTTTAGCATTAAATTTTATATTTTGTGATTAAAAATACACTATTTGACACATGATTAGGTGTTTAGTTGTATTAATCTATTTTACTGATTACAAAAGAATTGGAGAATGATAAGACTATGATTTATCTTAGGAAAATATTATGATTTGGGTAATGCAGTTAACTTTGGTATATAATGACATTAAGGTTTATTCCATGATTACATGATTATTTTGGAATCATGTAGATAAGTAGACAAATTTGGGTGACATTGAATTATGGTTAAATTTGAAAGTTTGTAATTAAAGTACATTAACTGTATCTCATGGAAAATTTAGAGGTATCATGTAATATAATTTGACTTAGGGATAATACATCATTTAATGGCATTAAATGCATCACACGGAAAGTATGATAATTGAGAGAAATAAGTCATAATTACTTAATAAGTCTAAATTCATGAGATTAGAAACCTTTATACATGTGAATGATGTAATCTCAATTTTTATCTTAAGAAAATTCTACGTTCTTCCTTTATGTAGAAAGTATTTCTCTTTATTTGTTTTAACTTTGACAACTATGTAAAATAGATGGTATTTCATAAAACTATTAACTAATTTAGGTGGAATGAGTATTTAGGAACTTGCAAAGTAGATCTCATAGATCTTCTAAATGTTGGTATAAGAATTACCCTATCACTTGGACCACTTGAATCACATTTTTATTGTTGAGGTTGTTTAAGTTCTTTGAAAATTTCTTTTTGACTTCTCCCCATTGGACTTACAAAGTTCCAATGTTCATTATATCCAACAATCATTCGAACACCTTTAATTAACCATCTTAGAAATCTGTGTAGAAGGCACATGTCCACAAGCATAAACTGATGAAGGACTGAAACAAGGACGCTACCATCCAGATGCGTCAGCAACTCAAATAGATCAGTAGAGTGATATTGTGTGTCGAAATGGACCCAAAATGCCAATTGAGCTTGAAACATGTTGGAATCACCTGAACCGAACAAAAAAGCCACTGAACTGGCCCAAAAATACACCAAAAAGTGATGAATCGGAACCAAAACCCACTGAACCTGGTCTATTTTAGTTGGAGGGCACTAATCTAGCCCTAAAATGTAATAAACTAGGTTGAACTTGAAGTGGTCTGAAATGACTTGAGCTGACCTTAAATGAAGCTGAACTGCCTGTGAACTGCCCTGAATTTGGGCTGGACCATCCTCAAAGTGGAAGAACCGGACAGCACTAGGTCCAGACCTGGCTAGACCGGCTATGAGTCAAGAGAACTGGCTGGATGGACTGGGTCAACTTACCCTAATGGGTGTTGTGGCAAGCAGCACCACGTGAAGAGTAACCCTTGGTGGGGGGGGGGGTATGCGGAGCCTCCACGTGATAGCAGGGTCAAGCGGGGGCCATCGCTTTCCTACCACTAGTGTGGGAGCATGAAGGGACGATCCTAGCAAGTACCGTGGCAACTCCCTGGCATCTCTGGGCGATGGGTGCGTGGTGAGGCTCGGTGTTGCCCGATATCGTGGCAGAGAACCCAATGGGGTTCGTGTTAGGACAATAACGCACCTGACTCACGTGAAGATGACTATGGAAGGCTGGGGTTTGGAGGGGCAACTACGGCTCCATTTGGAAACTTGGCTGAAGCACTTCTCTTTGAAGTACTTTCGTTGTGAAGTCACTTCTAGTAGAAGGCTTTCGGACATAAAGAAGTGGAAGCTGTTTGGCTACATTTTTTTGTTATCCACAACAATCACTTCTAGTATAAAGAAAATAAAATTTGTCTACCACACACAATTCTATGAAACAAAACATATGTACAACTCAAGTTAATTAACGAAACGTATATTCTACTGTCCAAATATTTGAGTAGTTAAAGAATCTCTAAAAGAACTCATTGCCCGTCTGTCTTCTTCGTGAGGAATTCGTCTTGGTGTTGTTTGTAATACAGATACACTTTCTATTTCTTCGTTTCCAAATTCTTTAAATAGTTCATCTCCTAAATCAACTCGTTGAATAAAATTATGAACTACCATTGAAGCAACCACAATCTTCGCTTGTTTCTTTAAAGAGTAAGATGGCATACCCCCTAGAATTCGCCAACACTTTTTAAGTACTCCAAAACACCGCTCAATCACATTTCTCAATGATGAATGAAGATAGTTAAAAGCTTCTTCTTTTGTTCGAGGACTTCGACCACGACGATCTTGCAAATGATAGCGGATGCCACGATATGGTGCCAAATATCCAATTGAATTAGTAAAACCTGCATCCACTAAGTAATATTTTCCTAAAAAAATAGCCTTTAGTACATCGTGCAGAACATAAGAATTTTATTATAACAAAATAATTTGATTACCTATCGGTGGCTTTAGAAATCCAGAGTTTGGATCACATATGCAATCAAACAAAATTTGAGCATCATGACATATTCCTTCGTGTCCAGTAGACATGAATGTAAATAACATATTGAAGTCACAAACAGCAAGAACATTTTGAGTGCATTTTGTCTTCCATCTGCTTATATGTGTCAGTTGTTGTGCACTTGGTACAACTGCTTCTATATGAGTTCCATCAATCACTCCAATACAGTCTTTAAAGAATGGCATGTACTTATCACTGTTGGCAATGAAAGAGGCAGTTTCATCATAAGCTGGTGGAATAATATTCATCTTCGCATATTTCTGCATTGCAATTAATACACGGTTGAAATGTCGACTGCAAGTTTCCCTTGAGCGTTGAAAGTGCTCGCGTATATCTCAAATAGAATAATTCTTACCAATAATAATAAGAAATAGTGCAACTGCCTCTTCAACAACAACATACTTTGTATTCTTAAGCAAATTGTGTTTTCTAAATTCATCACAGAAGTAAGCAAATACGGGAGGTTTCATTCTTAGCATATCATAAGAACTCTCCCAATGTCCTCCTAGTAGTTCTCGAACTTTATGAACCCTTGATGTGGAGATGTATGACATGGCTCTTTACATAAATGAAACCCATTGTAAATAATAAAACATGTAGTAAGAGCAACATTATAGAACTCTTCATCTGAATCATTGGAATTATTGTATTGCTTTGAACTTGATGAATCATTAAAACATATTGAATCAGTTAAACTGCTTGAACTCATCCTAAAGAAGATAAACAAGAAAAAGCCATTATTACATCATACATAAGTCAACAACAATTACAATAAACTTTATCAAAATTTAATAATAAATAACAAACTTTTATTTTTATAGTTCATACTACAAACTATCTACGTGTCTCATCAAATGCACTTTGTAGCCATGGAAGCCTCAACTCTGCATCCATCTCAACAAATAGTTCACGATATTCGCTTTTACAAATCTCGTTAAAGCCCACATACGAGGTCGTCCTCCAAATTCTAAACCAGGTAATTCTTTTAGCATTCTTGTCACTTCACCAATGCTTGGAACGTTGCTTCTACTTTCTTCCCTTCTCCTTTCTCTTGATTGAATGGTTGTCACAAGTGTATCAATTTGAGTTACCATCTGTACTGTTGTGACTTTGTTTTTTTATTCCGAAGTGGCTAAGTAGGACCCAACATACTTCTTGTCGTCTGTCTCTCAACCTGTTCATCATTTCTAATAATATTCTCCTCTTCATCTTGAGGCAAGGTGTTTGGAGTTTTTAGACCATGATCAGGTGATGGAGGAGCTCGCATTTCTATATCAACTGAGATATTTGCTGAAGGATTTGTAACATTTTCTCTTGTACCAATAGTTCCCTCAAACAATGTGCATAATAAATCTTCATGTTCCATACCTTTTTTTTTTGAAGATGCTTGCTGTAGGATGTCACTGCATATTGAAAAATATGTACATTACTATATAGAACTTCGAACTAAAAGAACATCAATGAAATTTTTAATCATACTTACTAGAAGATACTCATTCCACCACTCTTCTGTTGCTTTCACGGTATTTTTAGTTTCGTCCCAACCAAGACCGGTAGTATTTTTCTTCAACGATATCCAAGCTTTATATTGTTGTTTCAACTTATCCCAATGATTCTTCACTTGCTTCTTATCAAAAACTTGTCCAGAGTTAGAATTTAACTCTTTTATAAGTGTCCATATTTCTCCCTTTATTCAACTTGAGTTACACATGTCATGTTAAACAACTCATTAGTTTTCTTGTCCCATATGACCTTCATCTTAGAGGCACTTTGTTCTTTATCCATATTATACGAAATTGTTGGAAGTAAAGGAGTTAAATAGCAAACATGTGAGCATAATGTCTAAAATCGATTTTTGTTGTTGTTTACAGTTAATGCAATATTCTTCTGACATAAGAAGAAGTAGACACATAAGATTAACAATATCACAATGAACAATAATATCATTTAAAAAAAAGTAGATGGTTTGAAGTAGTTATCATAACTTACCTGAATGTTTGATGTCAGACAAAGCGTGAAAGATAAATTGAAGAAATCTGTACGATCAATCAAAAAGATGAATAAAATAGTGTCAACAACTTATAAAAGATCTGAAAAATGACATCTTAAAGTCGGTTTAATCTTTCTAATTAAACATGATTCTTTTACTAATAACAATCTTTATTGCAAACATACATGTCACAAGTGTTCATATTAAAATCGTATCCAACTTTACTGCAAACATACTTCACCAATGCGGGCGCACGCAGGTGGCGACGGCGGGCGGTCGCACGCAGGCGGCGACGGCAGCGAGGTGATAGCAAGGTTGAAGGTGGCGACAGCGAGCACGCGGTGGCGACAGCAACCTCGCTGGTGGCGACAGCAGGCGGTCGCACGCAGGTGATGACGGTGGCAAGGCGATGGTGAGGTTGAAGGTGGCGACGGCTACACGGCGATGGCGAGCACGCGGTGGTGACGGCGGGCGCGCAGGTGGTGACGGCGGCATGTGTAAACACGCAACTTTGGCCTAGTTGGAGAGCTTAAATTCTTGTTTTTATAAAGAATATTTGAGTAACCTTTCAAGGGAACCGTGTTTTCCGGAAGAATTGGGTTTTTCGGCACATTCCAAAGAAGATTGATAAGGCATTGACCGGGGTCAAAGCGCCCTGTATATAGGGCACCTGGCGCCCTGCATATAGGGCACCTGGCGCCCTATATATAGGGCACCTGGCACCTGGTCAAATCGACTTGACCGGTCAAATTTGACCACTCGCAGAAACTCATCTTATCGATTTGACATACCTCATGATGCTGGTGCCCTATATATAGGGTGCTTTGCCACGTGGAACTGCTTTTCGGAAATGGCCAAAGTACCCTCTTTTGGGCTATAAATAGACCCCCATTTGGAGCTGGAAGGAGGCTACAACGCCGTACCACCCTAGAGATCATCCAATACCACATTTCTAAGTCATTTTCACCTCCCATAAGCCTTCAAACCGATCCAAAATCACCCCCCAAAAATCCCAAAAACCTGTTGTTTCTGCCATCCGTAAACAGGTTTTTCCTCCACTTTCGAAGCCTCTATCAGTCTCTCTCCTCTTTCATCCAGCACCCAAATCACCCACCAATAGCTTCATTTGCATATTGGCTACAAGGGGGATCCCCTACTTCATCCGGAAGCCGCCCAGCACTACGGAGCAGCGTCGCGAAAAGGGGAAGAAAATCTGCCCGAGCCAGACTTAGTGCCCCATATACAGGGCGCTTTGACCTTGATCAACGCACCCTGTAAGTGGGGCACTTGCAACTAGCGCCCTATATATAGGGCACCAGCAGGGGCATAAGCCAATTTTGCACTTTTCAAAGTCCGATCGCCTGTCCGATCGGACCTTTGTTCTCTATTTTCATCTTAGATCTTATTATCATTTCATTTAGCATGCATTGAGTCATTTTGCACCTTCTATATATTTAAAAGCATACCAAAAATAGGGGTTGAGATCTCTTCCCAATCCGGTCAGTTCACCTCCGTTTGTATGTTTAAGAGTCACACCAAGCATGATCCTATACTCACGCCAGAGCTAATCATCTTCCTTTATTTTCGTGTTTCTTCGCACGACATTCTTGGGTGAACTCGATCGAGGTGAAGCTTCAACCCGATCGGAAATAAAAGAGCTCACTAAAGCTCTCCTCTTTCGGCCGGCCGAAAGAGGAGAAGTTAGAACCTAGCAATCTCCCCATTTCAAAAGGTACGATGGTTAAATTTGCTTTTTCCATTTGCTTTATACTTGATCACACTTTGGAGCCTTTAGCTCCTGGCGACCACACCCACACACACCACTAACTCTTCTCCCCAAGAAGAAGAAGAGGAGAGAGGAAGAGGGCGAACCGCCGCACGGGCCGTTTTTGGGTGCCTACAGCACGGCGACTGCAGCACAGCAACGACGGCATGGTAACGACGAGCTTGAAGGTGGTGACGGCTGCACGGCAACTGTGGGCGCGCACAGGTTGGCAACGACGGCATGGCGATGACAGGCGCGCGCAGTTGGCAACGACGTACGGTCGCATGCAGGCGGTGACGGCGGCATGGCAACGGAAGGATGCTTGCAGGTGGTGACGACGGGCACACTAGTGGCGATGGCGGCACGGCGACGGAAGGACGCGCGCAGCGGCAATCTGGCGGAGGCGAGGAAGGATGCACACAAGGGGTCTTTATAAGGGAGAGGGGTGCGACATGCCGTATGCAATGAGGAGTCACCCTGGTGTTATCGGGAGGAGAAAGGCCAGCCGAAGAAGGAGTTGGAGATAACTTCTTCCTTCCTCCTCCGATGACCGAAAGAAGCGGAGTGAATAAACATGCCAAACATCCGTTTCAACAACCGAAGGCCTTCTTTACGAAAGTGAAGGCAAAAAAAAGGCTTCCCTGCGGTTGCCAAACGGACCCTACGTCTCGTTGGCTCCACTTCATTGCCCCATCGTTAGAATGGTAGGTTGGTGTAGGAGGGTGAGAGGCAGAGTAGACAACATCAGTGTGGCTCTCACATGGCAGGAATCCAAGGGAGAAGGGGAAGCGGGCGATGATGACGACGTCAAAGGAGGGGAGGCAGACAAACGGTGGATGGATGTAATGACGCTGGAAGAAGGAAATTGTATCATTTATACAGGTGCTAGCTAGCCTCGCCAGCATTGGAAGAGATGGCAGGAAGGCAAGCTCGACGAGGGCATTGGATCGGTTCCTATGGGGTGGGGGCATTGGTGCTAGAAGTGACATTGAAGAAGAACTAGAGAACTAGTGCATCAGGATGGCTGGAGCAGAGTGTTGGCACTCAAAATTTCTATATGAAATATAAGCATATGTAAATAGGGAATGAAAATATTTAATTCCCTATGGCCTACCATCGGTATATGAATTAAGAGGGGCCCAAGGACATATATCCAAGATCGGCCTAATATAGCATATGAAGAAATTGAGCCCCCTACATAGGATAACCTCCTGTTTGAAGGCCATATAGGAAGGCCTTTGGAAGGAAGGGAGGGCCGGAGATAATCTGAAAAAGAGGCCATATTGGCTCCTATTGGAAGGCCTCGGACATGCTCACCTCAACATAGAAAGATGACATGTTAAGGGATCCCACTCAAGAAGACCCAATCCAGCGCATTGAAGGGCCGGGTCTTCAAAGACTATGCAACATACCCCCTGCCCCCAACAGAAATTTGAAAAAGAAAAGGGCCGGAATGTGATAAACAGAAGCCACATCCGGGTTCTGCTTAAAATCCAGCT
This sequence comes from Cryptocoryne crispatula var. balansae, assembly GCA_036172225.1. Taxonomy (NCBI): domain Eukaryota; kingdom Viridiplantae; phylum Streptophyta; class Magnoliopsida; order Alismatales; family Araceae; genus Cryptocoryne; species Cryptocoryne crispatula. The sequence continues at coordinate 11,982,915 of CM069934.1, forward strand.
ATGCTCATTTGAACAACATGCTAAAGGGCATCCATTTGGCCCGGAAATTGGAAGATGGCCCAATTCAACACCTTGAGGAGCCGGGTCTTCACTTGCATATGTGAATTAACTTAAAAACAGATGGGGGACCAAGGATCGAGCACTCCTATACAAGCCGGCCATGCATAATTGGGGCAATCAACATGCTGAAGAAGAGACATAGATAATGACATACCCATGGCATAAAATTATGCAAACACATGCAGTTGATGATAAATTGAGATGGAGAAGGCCGAGAGCCAGCTACAAAGGCCAAATTGGCCTCGGAGATGCTCAGAAAAAAAACACAAACAGATAGGGGGGGATTGATGACAACCCCAATCAAGAATGGCATGTGAGAATGCCAAGCCTCCGCACACTATAAATATGCCCTGCGAAATCGGGACATTCCAATACACCCGGCCACACTCATCTATATGAAAAATGCGGTCATAATATGGGGCAATTGAGATGCCGCCGACGGATGATTGAAGAAGAGAAGCTGGAATTTCATACATATCCATCACATATGCTCACCCGGGGATAGCTTGAGTGATGTTCACCTCCACGGCCTGACCCCAAGTAGGAGAAGCAAGGGCCCAAGCGCGTCAAACAGGGGGGTCCCCGGCAGCTTCTCTTGGCAGGACAGACTATTATCGAACCTGTTGAATGAGGAGAGTACGACTGAAGGAAGGAGATAGCCGGCTAGAAGAAGGCCTGCGGTGGGAGAAATCTGTCTCCCATGAGAGACTTAACAGAAATAGCAAAGAAAAAGGAAGAGGAGGTGATCCGCGGGAGGACAGTTGGGAGGATTCAAATGGGATTAATCCAATGGCCAGGATTGGTTGATCTTTAAGTTAATTGGATCCTAATATCCATGGATCCTCATCGGAGCAGTGAGATGGGTCTCCCGGATCCTTGATGGGATAATATCCAATGGATCCTTCATAGTGGGATATCCGGTAGATGCCCATGAGCAGAGTTGATTACCGGATGACAAATCCTCCCGGATCCTTGATAGGATTAATATCTATTAAGAGATCAAGGGCCTTGATTCATTGAAGAGACACAAATTCAAGGGCCGGGATGGACCAATTGACAAGTTTATTGGAGTATAAAGCCCCCCGGTCCACTGAGATGGTTTTATTGGATCCCTGGTGGGATAATATCCACCGGATCCAGCCTTATTGGATATTTGATTGGAGGGGTTAATGCCCTTCACGTGGGCTGCAAAACTTAGCCCCAATTAATCAAAGGATGATACATAATCTGCCATCGACAGGATCAGTGGAAGAGAAGCTCAGATGAAGCTATCAAATGGGATCCGAGGGCATCCAATCAAGGGTCCAGATCCTCCATCAACAGCCAAGACTTGGTCAAGCCCCCACTCTCCCCACGTTGGGAGAACATGGCCCCACTTCCCCCATGCGCACACTACCTTGCAGCCCACTCTTCCTTGGGTGAACAGCACCCATCAGTGGCCTATAAATAGGGCCAACCCCGCACATGGAAAGGGGTCGGGGGGGAGACAGGAAGAAAAGGGGAAGCTCTGCAGAAATTTGGCCAAGGAGGACATCCGTGCAGCTCAAGGAAGGGGCAGTGGGAAAGAGAGGTTCTGCAGGGAAATCAAGGGCAAGTCTTGAAGGGTTTGAGGTAAGATATCATGTCCATTGCCAAAGCCGTCCCCTCCCTTAGATAATATGATCATTAGAAGCCCAATTCCCTCAACCACTCTCCTATATTAGTAGGTGATCTCCCCGCCTAAACCTGCAGATTCCTAGATGTATACTGGGACCTCACATACCCCCCCCATTCCTCAAGCTTCTCGGATATATATATTTGGGCCTAGTCCCGGAGCATGAGGAAGGATATGTCCAAAAGCTCATACCGACCCCACATTTAAGCTCATATTGCTCCCCGGGTATACTCCCCTATTACTTTTATACACTGGTTGAGTGAGCCTTCCCTTCCTCCCTCAGTTTTCTCTCCTAAACAGTCCCCCGGGCTTTGGACTTATGGAAGATATCCCTCAAGGTCCCACTACTTCATTAGCAGTACAATGAGGCAAGCAAGGAAGAAGGTTATACCCGGCCTCTTTGGGACCCACATGATGGACCAAAGATTTCTCGGGTAGCCTTAGCTAGAGCAAAGGAATTGGAAGGGATGGCCAACCGGGCCTTTGACAGAGCTATGGCATCCAGCCATGAAAGCATGAAGCTCAGGATCCGAGAGTGCCAAGGGACTGTCCGGAGCCCCATATTGGGCACAATCCTGCAAATATGTCTCGGATAAGATCATATATATGGACCTTTGGTCTTTCTTATAATGAAAAAGACAGGGCCCGAGACAGATTTCATGACACAGAGCCTTGATATGAAGGGGCTATGGATACATGTATACCTCACCATATGAGGATGTGCAAATTGCCATATGGCATGATTAATAAACATATGATGATATTCATAGAAAGATGATAATTACATGTTCATAACAAGTCATTACGGGTGCCTAATATTAGGCCAAATCTTAAGCCATTTTGGCTCATCTCACAAGACAGACCCATATGAAAAAGAAGGAGAGATAACTTCAATATGATGAAATTGAGGTTCAACTCCACCAACACCCTATATGGCTTCAACCGAGCATATGATAGTGAGAAAGGAATCCTCTTATACATGTGAACCAAGTCCTAATACAAGGGGATAAGGTAAGTTCAGGACCATTAATTCCCGGACCTAGCCATTAATGGAATCTGTTAAGAAGGAAAAACAGGATGCAAGCCCGGACATAAATGGGCAAAATCCCCATGTATTACCTAATCGATGGGACTTTGAAGTATGGTGACCTCCAATACATATATATCATAAGCCAAAGCATGGTGGATGAAACATAGCTTAGTCCACCTGTCTCGGACGGAAAGTGAGGCAATATGCCCATTCCTCTTAATTAATTCCATGATGAAGAAAGCATATGTGATGCGGGACAAACCGGCTAATCCGGGCTAAACCGAACGGAAACGAAGTAAACCGGCGCTAATCGCCGTTAAACAACTAAACGGACCCAAAATAAGCCTAAACTGGCCCGAACCAGTCGAAACAGGCCCGAATCGGGCTCGAGATGGACTGGACCGGCTCGGAACACCTTGAAATGGCCCGAACCGGACTGAACCGGACCGAACCGGGTCTGGACCCGGTCGAACCGGCCGGCCGGCCGGTCCGGCCGCGAACCGGCCCGGCGAGCCGCTGCGGGCGTCGCCCGCTCGCGAGGCGCGAGCGTACCCCGGAGGGGGGGTCGTGGCGCTCTTTGCTCGCGTCCGGGCGGTCGCGTGGCGGCCATCTCACCGTCGACTCCCGTTGACGTGGTAGCATCGCGGCGGTTCCGAGATGTCGCGGGCCGCGACAAAAGACCGCGAGCGGCGTCGCGGAGTCTTCGCGGCGTGCGCGGCTTGCGGCGGGACGGCGAGCGCACGATGTCTCCGTGGCGCTCGGCGCGGGCGGAACAGGGGAGGAGCAGGTCGGCGGAGGAAGGCGTCGTCCCCATCATTGTCCTGTTCGGACGGACCCGAGGCCGCGTGGAGAAGGGGGGAATGGAGCAGGGGAAGCCGTCCCCTCGGAAGGTTGCCGCACGGGATGGATGCCGCGGAGCGGAGGGATGCCGCGGGCGGGGAGCGGTTGAATGGAAGAGAAGGCCGCAGGGGACCGCCGGTCCTCCTCTCGCTTCTTCTTCTCCGTCTTCTCTCGTCCCTCTGCAGCGCCGGAAGAGGTGGATCCCGCCGCCCGGGAGGGCAGATCCGGGGATCGCCGGGTCTACACCCTCCCGTAGCTCTTTCGCCTCCTTCTTCTTCCTTCAATGTCTTCGTGCGATCGGAGTTGGAGGTGCAACCGAGCAGATCGTGGGCTGGGCCAGAAACATCGCGGTGTTGTTGTAGCGGAACCGAGAAGGAGAAGAGAGGAGAACGGCGCGGAGGCCGGAGGATGAGGAGGGGGAGAAGATCGGCGCACCTCGCCGTGCTTGGAAGGTGGAAGGGAGACCCGGGGGACCTTCCCGGAGGTGAAGAAGAGGGCCGGCCTCACTGCCGGGGGTGGGGAGGAACTGGGGCCGCAGCCCCCTACGCGGGAGGAACCAGCCCGTGGGGCTTCCAAAAATTCTTCACTCTATTGATTCTTTAAACTATGTACACCGGTTCTCCTCATATAGGGGGGGAGAGGAGAACATTTTAATAAAAGACCCTCTAAGACCGACTATTTACAGACTCGTCCTCGCAGGGACACAATTAAAAGAAAAAAAACCCAAAACATCAAAAATATGTCCCCATCATTCTCTCCGACCGGGAGAAAACTCGATCTCGAGTTTTAAAACCGGTTCGGACGTACCCAAGACTCGACTCGTGAGAACGAGTCGATTCCGGGCTCTGATACCAAACTGATGCGGGACAAACCGGCTAATCCGGGCTAAACCGAACGGAAACGAAGTAAACCGGCGCTAATCGCCGTTAAACAACTAAACGGACCCAAAATAGACCCGGTTCGGTCCGGTTCAGTCCGGTTCGGGCCATTTCAAGGTGTTCCGAGCCGGTCCAGTCCATCTCGAGCCCGATTCGGGCCTGTTTCGACTGGTTCGGGCCAGTTTAGGCTTATTTTGGGTCCGTTTAGTTGTTTAACGGCGATTAGCGCCGGTTTACTTCGTTTCCGTTCGGTTTAGCCCGGATTAGCCGGTTTGTCCCGCATCAATATGAGCTCGGCTCACTGTTAGAAAAAAAAATTCATATGGAGAGGGGGTCAATTGTGGACTGAACCTCTACATTTGTGGAGGGCAGTTCAAGAAGGGGTAAGGTGATCCCGATGTGATAAATATGAACTCCACCACATAAGGGTATGCTCTACACCATATAGTATGGGCGAAATATCCATAATTGATGGTCAAATACCATCATATGCATATGGGCATACAATTGATAATAATCATGGAGCTGATTGGAAGGGCAGGACTGAGTTTCAACTCCAGGATTCCAAGAATATATTGGCTTGATTCTGAATACTCAGATTCTGAATAGAAAAATAGATTAACCTCATATGTTGGGGACCAGACATATGGGATACGTGGACAGAACCTGCCCATTTCATATATTAAAGTCTATGGTATATCATATCATACATAATAAGCTAGTGGCCTAGCTAAGAGGCTTCCATTAGCATATGCTTTAGGGGGATGGAGGGGCTCTGTCCGGCCTCTGATTCGGATTGTGCAGAAGGCTGAAAGAGAGATCTTGTAGCATATACACATACGTATATGTAGGTCCCACATGGAAAACTTATAATCAAACCTATGTTGTCTTAATTTCATACACCTCAGGTTTATGTAAGCCCAGGTCTGGGTATGAGATTTCAGACCTCATAAAGGGGGGATGTGACAACCATCATGAAGAAGCTCCAATGCATAACTTGGTGCTTCGGAGATCTACATAGATATATGATTTAATCCTCTGAATTTTGACCCTAAGTCTGGCCTTGGGTCTGAACATAATCAGGTCATTCCATAGACCATGCAGAAGTTCCATATGATAGAATGATGATCAAACTTAACTGATTTTATTCCAGGTCTAAACATAGCATATTTCAGGCTCTGTAGAAGATAGATATAACCTCCATTAGTGGACAGAGCCTAAGACAAGGTTCAGTGCAGAATTCTGAACTTCGAGACCCCCATCCCGGGGGACTTATATTCTAGAAGTTTCTAGGAGGCTTCCAACCATAGATAACATGGTTTTGCTTCCAGAATTTTAATCAGTCCGAGGGGTAGATAAGGATGAAATTTCGACTGCTCTCGGACCTGAATATAAACAGGTCATGGACAGCTCGTGTAGGAGGCCATATAAATGCCTTAAGGGATATGCATTTCAGGCCCATACAAGTCTGGACCCTTACATGACTTATCACCCATCATATGATAGGTCCGGTTGATGTCATATACACAGCCACTCATCAGCCCATTTAGTCTCCTATTGACACCCCATACAGGACCATATAGCGGTCCTCCATATGACACATTTTAGCCTCATATAAGGCTATATTCAGTCCCCCACCTGACCCCATACAGTGTCCGTATATATCAAGTCCTAGGCCCGGTCTCATGTGATAGAAATGTATGCCCTACAAGCCAATCATATGTGATATGATTTTACATTTCTTGTAATATCTTATTCAGTATAAATGACATATTCTTCATTACTTGTACTATTTAGATGCGTCTATCGTAATGAAGTCCTAGGTTGCATGCAATGATGATTGAATCATGATGAGATCATGATAATGAGATCAATCATCTAGAAGCATGTAACCTAAATGTTCCTAGTCGTAGGATCCTCGAGATGGGACATCAAGGATCCAAGAAGACTAGTGTATATGATATCTTCTCATATGATGAGAATGACCGATCTCATTGGTCATCGGTGTGGGGACACCGAGATACGTATACAGTGCTCATTAGAGTAATGAGTTCATCGAATCGACCAATATAGAATCCCTAAATGGTATCTTACCGAACTGTCGATCAGGGTATTCTATCATCACGGTTGCACGGTTGGATCTTTGACACGAGTCGCCAAAGATGTCTTGCCGGGCGTACCACGTACTTTCGACTATTGACTTATGGATCACTTAGTATTGTGGTCCTGTATAGTTAATGGATTGCGTATATGGGAAACCCGGTGGAGGCAATTGAGCGGACAATAAGGGATCGTCCACTCTCGGTAGGAGAGAGAGAATGTCCTATGGATAGTACTCTAAATCCTTGGCCAAGGTAGATAGGATAATTGGAAAAAGAGTTTTCCAATTGATCCAATTACGGATACAAGATTCCATAGTGTCGGTATATTTAGGAGTTGACAGTCAATGCTGTACTCCTATCCGACCGGGACATTGGATGGACGAAGTTTTATATCCGTGTGGTAACCGATGATGGAAAGGCTCTTTGGAGAGGAGTTTATCCCCGAAGCCGTTTGGGATCATAGGATGTGGCTTGTACCCTTTATGATCGGTAGGCCGTTAAATCTATTATGAGATAATAGATTTAATTTAAAAGAAGTTGTTCTTTTAAATTAGGCCTCAACCAAAGGAGCTATTGGGCCTAGTGGGTCACACACATAAGGGTTAATCCATAAGTTTGGGGGCAAGGGTGTAAATATAGAGAAAGTAGGGGTTTTTGTGAAAAACTCCAAATTCTCTATATAATAGCGAATTGAGCATGAGCCCCACAAGCCAAGGCTGCAAAATTTGTCCCTACCTCTCTCCTTCACGTTTTCCCATGCTGGAGGCCGTCGAGAGTAGATGGGACCTCATCCGGGGCGAGGCAGAAGGTCCAACGCGAAGGAGAACCCGACTATGGAGGCGGCTCGTGTGGATACGACTACGGGCCGCACACTTAAGTGGTTGAACGAGCATGAGAACGCTCGATCTTCTCCGATCTTTAGGGATTATTTGAATCCCACAAAGGTACGTGTTCGAAATCGCTTCGAATACCGGTTTTGGCGACGTCGTTCGATTTCGATCGAGACCAAGACAATGATATACGGGGAATCGTGAATTATTCCGCTGCGCCAATCTGATTGGATCGATTCCCAACATCATGTACATAGAGACTAGAAGATTTCCTCAATGGAAGCCATGTGTGAATCCGGACCATAAACCAGATTTAAATCCGGGACAACCTGGGGATATGACAAAATCCTATGCATGATTTGGGCCAAACTAGAAGGGGCTGAGCATATAAGGTATAAGGGGCCAAGGACCTTTTTGGATTCCAAACATAGTCAGGTGCAGCTTGAATCTGATTGTGATTCAATGAGGTGTATATGCCATTTCACCAAGCCTAGAATATCAAGACTTAGGATTTAGGGTGATCAAATTACCTTAAACTGGGATAACCCGAGAAGCCCATGGAAGGAGAGTATCGTCAACATCTTTGCCCTTACTCTTAAAAGTTTTCGCATTTGACCTTATATGGTCGTTATATTATCAGCTCGCATTCCATTGCTTTTTATGGGTCATAATCCCCAAATGTTGACATTCTGTGGATGAACGTTCTCTTTCATATACGAATTGCTACGACAGTTAATCAAGGGTGTCCGAGAGTCTCGGTGTAATTAACATCGGAAATTCGCAACTTCCGATGGAGAGAGGTCCAAAGACAAGTTTTATGAACCCGAACCTCGACATACATATTTTATGCATACCACATATTTTGGCTAATATTTTCTATGAAATATCATATACTTTCATAGTAGCCAAAGATGAGATAATGAAAGTTCATGTCCCAAATAAACGGAAATCAAATGAATTTTCAAATCATGCCATACTAATATATTTTCATATGATTTAATTCTTCGAGGTTTCACACAGAGCAATGGTCGATTTGGACAGCTAATTTGGAGGAGGAGATGAGGGTGGTAGTGGGAGATCATGCCACGACTATTGGAAGGCTTTGATGGAAGTGGGAAGGGGAGATGGCATAGCAACTATTAGACAGGTACTGAGGCATCCGAATGGGAGAAGGAATAGGGGAATCAATACTCATAGAGGTGGAGAAGAAGGGTTAGGTGCACACAGGGTGAGTTCTACCTATCGAAGAGGGAGATGGTGGGGCACCATGGCGTTGAGGTCGTCCAGCCCCATCATGGCATCAGAGAAGAAAGAAACAAGGTCGAGGAGAGAGAGAACCAGGTGAACATGAATGGGAAATCATTTTCCCTTTCTTTTCTTCACCATCGTCCATCGCTATAGTGTGGGACTTTATATAGAAGGCCATTTTATAGTTTGATCCCTCTCAAAAACCCTATTACAAAATGACCCATGTACTAAAAGAAAATGCATAAAATTAAATCCTAAAATACTAGGAATAAAAGATATCAACACGTTATTTTCTGACGATTCAAATGACACCATCCCCAAATAGTTGGTTAATTTAGTCGGATCTAGTCCTCATCAGTCTTCCTTGATTGCGAAAAATGTGTTCTCGAGTTTTGTAGTGCTGTATGATCGTTATGACGATTACCAAAATTGAGGATGGGTAGTGAACAACTCGAAGAATGACAACACATGATACAAACCCCACAAGCACCAATGTGACCATAAAAGGTGACCTAGATAGTGTCGTAAAAGCTGTCAAGCTCCATATTTGGGTACTCTATTAGGGTATCCCTAGCGAGAGCCTCAATAATTGGTTCCTTAGTCAGAGTCTCAGTGGTCAACTCCACCAGTAGCTCCATGATTAGCATAGTAAACTCGGCCACAATAACTTTGTCAACTTCAGCTTCTTCAAGGTGTCGTTACTCTGTCATTAACACAGTTAGTAGATCAGAAAGCTGCTTGGTTAGCTTGGTCTCGATGACTCTATTAGTCTTGATCTCTAAGACACTCTGTAGCTTGTACTTTATGTCAGTGTTGGACCCATTGGCGGTGTCAAAGAAGAAAGAAATAGGGTTGAGGGGAGAGAGAATTGGGAGAACAGTAATGGGACATCAATTTTTCCTTTGTTTTTTCTTTGTCATCCTCCATGTCTATAGTGTGGGGCTTTTATAGAAGCCCATTTTTTGATCCATCTCAAAAACTTTATTACAAAATGACCCATATACTAAAATAAAATGTGGAAAATTAACTTCTAAAATACTAGGAATAAAAGACATCAACACGTCATCTTCTCTAAGACTTGAACGACACCATTCCCAAATGGTCATTTAATCGGGTCTAATCTGGTCCCATGATTTTGTTGGAATGCAAACTTATTTGAGTTTGGTTTGATTTGATTTTGAGTTTTGTTTGAGGATTTGATTTATTGTTTTGGTTAAAACATAGTGTCTTTTTATATTTGAGATTGCTTTTGTATTTAAACTGAATTGATTATAAAGTTCATTTGACGATTTGGTTTGTTTATTTTATCAAAACATGATGTCTCCTTGGTTTGAGGTCTTGTTTTGGATTTGATTGATTTTTATGTTTTGAATTGGGTTTGAGTTGATTTGGATGTGTTTTACTTAGTTTTTGTTGTTTTAGTTAAGACTTGACGTATGTTGTTTGTAGTGCTTGTTTTAAGTTTAGTTTCTTTATATTCTAATGTCCTGCCCTTTTTTATTGGGATGTTTTGGTACTTGTCTTTCTTAACTTGTTTTTTATGTCTTTTGTGGATTTTAATTTGAATTTAGGGTTTGATGAGTTATGGTGTTTGGGCTTTAAGTTTTGGGATTTTAAAATTTTAATTTTATATTTAAGAATTTTTTTTATTTGAGTTCGGATTGCATGAGTTTGGTTTGGTATTGACAATTTAAATTCCGGTTTTAGAGTTTTGACATTTCCACTTCTAATTTTAAGTTTGGATTTGTTTTTTGACGCAGACTTGAGATTTGTGATTTCTTTGGTTTGAAGAATTAGCTTCAGGGACCTAGAGATTGGACTTTCCAGATTGTCAACTTTCAGCTTTCAGAGTTTTGACATTTCAGATTTTCAAAGTTGAAAACCTCTTAATTTAGTTCAAGCTTCTGATTTATGAGCTTTTCTTTGTTTGAGATTTGGATCCTCAAATATGAGAGTTTGGGGATTTGAGTTTTCAATTTTAAGCTCTGTGGGTGGTGATTTTCAGATTTATCACCCTTTTGGTTCAAGTTTCAGATTTTTAGTTTTAGTTATGGGGTTTTGGAGGCTTGAAACTTAGGTTGGAATCTTAGTTTTGCTTTGGCTTTGTGTCATTTCTGACTGACGATTCCATTTCTTCTTGAGAGTTTGGGTTTCAAGAGTTTAAATTGAATGCTGTTGAACCTTGATGGATCTGATTGTTTTTGGTTTCTGGTTTTAAGATTTTTTGGTTATGGAGACTTTAATTTGATTTTTGGGATTTGAAGGGCATTCAGATTTGGGGAATCCTGATATGTGATTTCAAGTTTCTGGTTCGAGAGCTTTTGATCTTGAGATTTCTTAAATTTGGGAACCGAGATCTGGAGTTTCAACTTTGTATTTCAGATTTGGGGAATTTGAAATTTCTCATTTTCGGAACTTAAAAGTTTTCTTGGATTAAGGTTTTGGATTTAGGAATCTGAAATTTCAGATTTGGGGGAGCTGAGATTCTGATTTCTGGTTTTTTATGCCTGAGAATTTTGAGACTTTGGAGTTTTAGTTCTTTGTTTCAGACTTTTAGGCGTCGTTTGGTATCGGGATAAAATTGATGAGGATAGGGATAAACTAGTCCTTATGGTTAATCCTATTCTCATCAAGTTTGGTTGAATTTAGGATAAGTTTAGGGATAACCCCATCCTATGTTTGGTATATTAACAATAAATTCGAGGATAATCCTATATTTTTATATTTTTACTTTGTTTATATTATCTTATTTTATTATCCATAACATATTTATAAAAATCCTAACCAACTTATATATTTATATAATAAATATAAATATAAATATAAATTTGAAAATATAAATAAAATGATTTTAAAAATATGACAGTCAAAATCAAATTTGAATTTCATTTTTAAAATATAATTAAATTAGAAACATTGCAACTAAATACTCTTCAAATCAATCTACATCTGGTAATTCAAATTTAATCCCAATCATATACAACCTCTAATTTTGATTATTCTATTATTTATAACATAATCATAAGCATCTTAACCAGCTTACACATTTATATAATAAATTTAAAGTATAATTTAAATATATAAATAAAAATAAGCTTAAACGCGGACGGAGTTCAGCCCGCCCCCCTTCGTACAGAACCCGGCAGACGAAGACGGATGATGCTCCCCGCGGAGCCGCTCCCCCCCTTCCCGGCTAGAGGTGGGTACAAAACGGTTCAAACCGAGAAACCAAACCAAACTAACCTATTCGGTTCGGTTCGGTTTGGGACCCCGTTCGGTTTAGTTCGGTTTGGAAAATCTCCCGAACTAAATCGAACTAAATCAAACCGATTTAAATCAAACCAAATCGTTTAAATGGACTTAATAAAAAATATAAATAATTTATTATAATACCCCCCTCCCGGCACACAGAGTGCCCCACTCCCTCTCGCAGACACCCCCCCCGGGGGACCGTGCTCCCAGCCCCTTCTCCTCGGCGGACGCCCCCCCCCCCCCCCCTTTCCTTCTCGGAGGTCCGCCCCCCATCCCGCGGACACCCCCCCTCCCGCGGACCCCACCCCGCCCCCGGAGTCCGGGCACCGCGGTGTTCGCCCCCTCCCCCGCGGAGGTGTCCCCCTCCCGCCGGCGTTCGCACCCCGCCCCCGGAGCTCCCGGCCCTCGCGCCCCCCCTCCCCCCTCCCCCTCCCCGGAGCTCCCGGCCTCCACGCCCCCCTCCCCCCCGGAGGTCCCAGCCCCCCGGGCACCGCCGGCATTCGCCCCCCCCCCCCCCCCCGCCCGCGGAGGTGTCCCCCGGCCGCCGGCGTTCGCGCCCCCCCGGAGCTTCCAGCCCCACAGGCACCGCGGCGTTCGCCCCCCTTCCCCGCGGAGGTGTCCCCCCCGAGCTCCCGGCCCCCGTCCCCGCCCCCCGCCCCCTGGAGCTCCCACAGGTCGCATCCTCTAAATCTTATTTTGGGAGTAAAATATCCTAAGTATTAGATGGGATGACTTATCCCTGCACTTATCCCTAATTTTGGGGATAACTTGGATTAACTTAATCCAGGTTAAACTCATTTTTAAGTGTGTACCAAACAGAGGTTTAGGGATAAACCAGGTCTATCCTGGGTTATCCCTATACCAAACAGGGTTATCCCTATAATAAATTTTATATATTTTTTATTAAGTCCATTTAAACGATTTGGTTTGATTTAAATTGGTTTGATTTAGTTCGATTTAGTTCGGGAGATTTTCCAAACCGAACTAAACCGAACGGGGTCCCAAACCGAACCGAACCGAATAGGTTAGTTTGGTTTGGTTTCTCGGTTTGAACCGTTTTGTGCCCCCCTCTAGCGACGAAGGGGGGGGGGGGAGCGGCTCCGCGGGGAGCATCATCCGTCTTCGTCTGCCGGGTTCTGTCTGAAGGGGGGCGGGCTGAACTCCATCCGCGTTTAAGCTTATTTTTATTTATATATTTAAATTATACTTTAAATTTATTATATAAATGTGTAAGTGGGTTAAGATGTTTATGAATATGTTATAAATAATAGAATAATCAAAATTAGAGGTTTTATATGATTGGGATTAAATTTGAATTACCAGATGTAGATTGATTTGAAGAGTATTTAGTTGCAATGTTTCTAATTTAATTATATTTTAAAAATGAAATTCAAATTTGATTTTGACTATCATATTTTTAAAATCATTTTATTTATATCTTCAAATTTATATTTATATTTATATTTATATTTATTATATAAATATATAAGTTGGTTAGGATTTTTATAAATATGTTATGGATAATAAAATAAGATAATATAAACAAGGTAAAAATATAAAAATATAGGATTATCCTCGAATTTATTGTTAATATACCAAACATAGGATGGGGTTATCCCTAAACTTATCCTAAGTTCAACCAAACATGATGAGAATAGGATTAACCATAAGGACTAGTTTATCCCTATCCTCATCAATTTTATCCCGATACCAAACGACGCCTTATGGCCTGCTTGGTAACACTATTTGACACCTCTATCACTATCAATTTTAAAATTTATATTCCTAGTAATCACTAAGAAGTGTTTGGTTAGTAATATCAATTTTGAAATTGGTAGTGAAAACAAAGCATATTATGTAATACAAGTGTCAACTTGTATCAGTTTTGATATCGATACTCCAACCTCTAAAATTATCAATATCAATATTGATATAGTATCAAATTTAAAACTCTAACCAAACGGGCCATTAACGTTTGAATTCCACATGGGAGGTTCTATGATTTGGGATTTCAAGATCTTTCAGGTTTAAGTTCAGAATTTTTTTTGTTACGGTTGATTGGATATCATGGATTTGAAATTCAACATCCAGAGTTTTGTTCTTGGGTTAGATCAGAAGCATTTTTTGGTATAGGATTTTGGATTTGAACTTGCGGTTCTAAATGTTTTTGGAGTTCAAAACTTTAGATCCTAGTTTTAGATTTTTGATGTAACCACAAAATTTTAAAACTTTGAAATATTCATTTTGGAAATTCATTTTTGTTTGACTTAATGTGGATTATCAGGAAAAGAGGTGATATTCCTTAAGAATATTAGCTAGGCCAATGATATATATAAAAATATAAATTGAGGTTGTTAGGTTCTTTGAAAAAAAAATTTGACTTCTCCTCATCAAACTTGCGAAGTACCGATGTTAATTATATCGAACAATCATTCGAATACCCTTGCCTATCTATCATAGCAATCCATGAAATAGAAGACATACATCCACAAAAATAAAGAAATGGAGCAACGTCCCCATGAACTTGATGGAATGCAAACCCTTAGTACATTTTGAATTTAATTCTGATTTTTTTACTTGAGTTTGTTTGGAATTGATTTGTTTTGATGTTTGGTGATTGTCTTTATATTTAGTGGGTTGATTAAAGTTTATTAATTATTCATCAATACTTGATGTTCCTTGATTTGAGAGTTTGGTTTGAGTTTGATTGGAATCTTTAGATTGTTTGAAACTTTCGTATTTCATATTTGTTTGAACCATGGTTCGCACCCGGGTCGCGACCCGGACCCGACCCGGTCGGTTTTGGGGCTGACCGACCCGGTCGCGACTCCAAGATCCCGACCCCATTTTTAATTTTTTATTATTATTTTTCGCAACCCGGGCCGACCCTGTCCCGACCCGGGTCGCGACCCTGGCCGACCCGGGTCGGTTTGGGGCCAAACCGACCCAGTCCTGACTCCCGACCCCACCTTCCTTGGTTTGAACTATGTGGATTGATTGTTCATTTGTTATTAGGATTTGTTGTCTTGATGATTTCTTTGATTGGAGGTTGGATTTGATTAAGACTTAATGTCTCTTTGGCTTGAATATTTGTTTTAGATTTGATTGATTGATGATCCTGTAATTGGCTTGTTATCTTGATTATGGTTATCTTGGATTTGGTGGATTACCGAATGGGCTTTTGATTTTTGAGAGTTTTTGAGTTTGATGAGATCCTAACCTGAAATGCATTTTACTTAGGTTTAATTTGATTAATGTTGAGTGTATTTTATCATGAAAATTAGTTTTAATTTTAGTTTATATTGATTAAGAATCACAGTTACCTCATTTTAATGGTTGCACTTCCGTTAGAACTTGATTTTGTTCTAATCATGGCTTAGTACCTCTTTTAGATTGAATGGAACACATGGTTTTGTCTTTCGAGGTTCCTATTTCCAAATGATTTGATTTGGTGATTATCATATGTTGGCACCCAAAAAATGTCATGACACTCAGAAATAACAAGTTTTGGGTAAAATACACAAAAGAAAACCGAACAGATAGGTGAAATTCACTTTTTATTACATCTAGGGCCGAACGGACCTGATAAGTCTTAGTGGCCCCAACTGACTGGACAATGGCCCAATAACGATTAGACATCACCATCTGGTCCACTTGACCTCCAGATGAACAATGTCAAAGTTGGATCGAAAATCCGACCCATATTTGAGAAGTTATGGGAAAATACTAAAAGTCAATTTTCAGATAGTCTTATTAGAGGCATATCAGACACGAAAGACAAAATAAGTGGGTCAATGAGATTGTACTAGTCAAGGGTTTCATAATAGTATCCCGAATGTCAGAAATCGGCTTCAAATGGATCTCGGACGGTAAAATGACCTCTTTCACCTTTGTTAGGTCTAAACAATTTAAGGCAAGCCTGGTAGCATACTGGCATATCATTGGGTCTGCTCAACTCCATCTTGAGTAACATAATTGGATCAGAAATCCAACCCATATTTGACAAGATATAGGTAAAATAATGAAAGTGAATTTCTTGACAATCTTTGTAGAGTTTAATGGGTCTAGAATGACCAAGCAAGTTGACCCACAGTATTGCTCTGGTTGAGAGCTTCGTAACAGTGTTTTGAATGCCAGAATTTAATTTTGGGAGAGAAAAATGTATATTTTGCCCCAATTGGGCCCAAACAAAATAGGACAGACGCACTAGCATCCAGCACCATCAAAACATCTGCGCAGCTTCTAGATGAACGTTGTTGAAGTTGGATTGTCAATTTGACCTGTATTCGGAGAGTTACAGACAAAATTCAAAAATTTTGCGAGACCTGCACATACGTCGAGACCGGCAAATATGTCCAAACAGCCCACTGACAAAGTTATCTCGTACGGAGAGTAATGTTCGGATGCATGAATATTTAATTGCATTTTATATGTAACTTTTGGAATTTTCAAGAGACGAGATCACACCAATTGGGAATTGCAACAAATTGGTGGTCTCTGGATGAATCGAGGACTCTCAACTGTAGATATGATGAAGCACGAGATGTATGACCATCAAAGTATCTTTTGGATAATTTTGACTATTTTTGAAGGTTATTTAAATAATTCCATCTAGAATTAATATTGATCGTTGGATCGGAGTCATCTTGATCAAGATTATGTCAAATCTGACTTGGAATATCAAACCATCACTTTTCTTTCTCTCTCCAGTGCACAACTCCATCCTCCTTTGGTTGGCTCCTGTAATTTAGGAGAAGGAGGAGAGTTATTATCTCCCTCACATTATCATTATCACCATTTAATAAATGGATAAGATAGAGAAAGAAAGGAGAAAAAATCAGGAATCTGGCCTGCCAAATTCAATCCCGTGCATCCTGTAATATACAATATTTAAAAAAAAAAAAAAAAAAACCCTCTCGAACCCTCTCTCTCTCCACCGCCTCTCGCCACCGCCTCCTCCGTCTCCGATTCTTCTTCCCCCCTCTCGAATCTTCCCCTCCACCGCCTTCCCGTCGCCGCCTCCGTCTCATTTTTCCGTCCCGGACACCGCCTCGACGCCGTGTCGCCGCCGTCGCCACTGTCATCTCCCTCTCTCCTTCCCACGGTCGCCATCGCCGACGTCTCGCCTCCCTCTCTTCCTCTTCTTCTTCTTCTTCTTCCGCTGTCATGGGTATTGCTGGGAGCCGCCGTCGACGTCGTCGCCGTCACCCGGTGCCGCCGTCGCCGCGGTCGTCTCCCCCTCTCTCTTTCCCCTCCGGCGTAGCGGCCGGCGCCGCACCCCCGCCGCCCTCCTCTCTCCGGCTCCCTCTCCCGCTCTCCCGCTTCCTCTCCTGCCGGCGCCTTCGTCGCCGTCGCCGTGCCCGCGCAACCGCGGTGAAGCCGCGAGACCCCCGGCCCCCTGCTCCCCGACCCCCCCTCTCTCTGTCTCTCACCTGGCTCTCATCGCCCCCCCGGTCGTCGTCTTCTCTCCACCGCGAGGTCACCGTCGCCAGCTCCTCCCCCCCCTCTTCTTCTTCGTCCTCCTCCTCTTCTTCTTATTCTTCCGCCGGCGCGGCATTGTTGAGGGCCGCCGTCGACCGTTGCCGCCGCCGCGCTTCACCCTCCGCCGCGCGCTCCCCTCTCCCGCTCTCCCTCGTTTTCTCTCTCTCCCTCTCCTCGCTCTCCCGCGATCTCTCTCTCTTCCCCCCCCTTTTTCTCCGCCGCGCGCGCGCCCGCGAGGGCGCCCGGCGGCCGCGCGTGCGGCTACGCCGGCGAGGGGCGGCACACGGCGCCCCCCTGCCCTCTCTCTCCCCCCCCCCCCGCGCGCTCTCTCTCTCCCCGCCCGGCACTCTCTCTCTCTCTCGCTCTCTCTCTCTCCCTCCTCTCTCTCCTCCTACCTCTCTCCCCCTGCCGCACTCTCTCTCTCTCTCTCTCTCGCACTCTCTTTCTCTCTCCTGATTAACTCTCTCTCTCCTCCTAATTATTTTATTAATTAATTTGGGTGAGTTAATTAACCATTTTATAATTTTTAATGTCAATAGGATTGGAGGATACCCCGGAGCTGCAATCGACTCGGTTACCTCGTGATTAAACCGACTTGGGTTTCCTGGATTCGAAAATTATCGACCTCATTGAGGTAGGCATCCCAACTCTTCATAGCATCTCGATATTTTAATTAAAATGTTAAAATGTGATTATTAGATAAATAGTTAGAAATTAGTTATTAAATGGTAGTTTAATTATTTGATTGTCGGATAGATTCATTTAAATGTCATTCATGTTATTCGTACGTAATTTAGTTATCTTCGTAGCATGCATTAAATAGTGATAATTATGTTTGATCATGGATTAGTAATTATCAGAAGTTAGTTAGATATGATCATGATTAAATGTATTGATTGTATTAAATTATGAAAATAGAATTATAATTCTTTTATAATCATATTATTATCCGATCCATGTTATGAATGACATGTTATATGGAAATGATTTGTGATCTTTTATGATTATAATTATATTTGATTAATGTTTAGAATAATCTTAAATCATTAATACTTATATTGGAATGGAAATTGATGGTATGATAATTATGGAATATGGTTAATTAATATTAATAGTGGCCTGATCTTGTAAAGTGCATTATTTGATAAATTGATATGAAATTGTGCTTAATTGAAGTTAATATGTCTCATTATGTTGCATATTTTTGATTGGGTCAATTGCATGAATTGCAGTATAATTGAATTATGTGCATAATTGCATATTGTTCCGAATTGGGTTTGTTGCATTGGAAATGTGAATTGAGGAACCGTTACACGTGTCTTGATATTATGTATATCTGGTTCAGTGAAATGGCAAATGTGATTCAGTAATTCTGGTTATTTGTTCTGATGAATTTATGATGTCTGAGTAATTATATGGCTTTTACTTGTGAAATATTATTGATGCTATGATGCACGTGATATAATATTTACTCCTCCGGCCTATGTTAGTGGCCCGTGGGCAGCGGAGATTAGATCAATCCGGTGCATCCTTCGATCCCGGATACCGCGGTTTATCCTAAGTACGCCCCTGCCTAGACGTACTATGGGATTTAGCATTACTATATGGTACTTCTATATATATTTAGAGCTGGAGTGGAGTTCTCCGAAGTGTAGCATATGATCTACTCAGACAAATGGAAAGAAATAAATACATGTAGGTCCGGGTTGCATGGACATGTAGAGTAGATCGATTGGTTTAGTATAGTTATTTGGTTCATGTAGAGTCAGTCTCATTCGGTTAATTGATTTTGGAAATGACCCAATTAAGTAATATAATCTTGATAATTAGTTTAGTGATTATGATATAATCTGATTTGTGTTGATTTTATCATTTATTACTACCATGTAGGTTGATTAATATAATAGGAAAGTTGGGTATAAGTCCTACTGAGTCCGTGTGACTTATTCCAAATCCTTTAACATTTTTTTTTTCAGGAAATCAGGTAGCGCAGCAGAAGCGTAGTGGATCAGTTTTAGTGCAGAAAAGGTTTAGAGAATTTGGTTTATTGAAATCAAGGTATGGTATATATTTGGATTGAATCATTTATTTTATTAACTGGGACCTATTATTCTTTATTTTTCCAAACCGACGTAGTTTTGGGGTTAATTCCCCGGTCCCGTCTCCGGATTTATTCCGCTGTGCCGGTTGTGAAAATCCGGGGCGTGACACATCCTCTTTCCGGATGTCTCTCTCCCCTTCCCTATCTAAGCTTCTTGCTTGTGTATGCTGCCAGGAAAAAGGGGGGGATATCAAAAAAAAATCAAAATGATAAGGCATGGCAGTTGACTTGGCAACAGAGGATATAAAAAAATCAAAGGAAAGACCATCACGATCTGCCATCCTATGTCCGCCGAGAGAAAGAAATAGAGACAGAAGAGAAGACTGTGCGGTGCTCCACAGTTTCCCCCCTTGCTGTGCATTTGGTGACAGAAGCTTCAGCGCTCCTCCCTTCTCCCTTGCTGTGCATTCGACGATCCTGCCACCCAGTCCGTCAACATAGAGAGAGAGGGAGCATTGGGTGATCGGCCACCCACTTGGTCAACAGAGACTGGGAGAACACTCACGATTTGCCGCTGCCTTCATTGTCAACAAGAGGGAGAGCAACCCACGCCTACTGTCATCATCGCCAACACCAACAGGAGGGAGAAGAAGCAACATGCGCCAGTCTTCAACGCCAAGAGGAGGAAAAATCCTCCTGCACCAGCCTTCAACACCCATAGAAGGAGTCCATATGCTCAGCTTTTCACGTCAGCAAGAAGGAGGTGAGAATACCAAGGTGTGCAGTCTCACATCAACAAGAAGGAGAAGGTGAGAAGACTAAGGTGTTCAAGTCTTCGCGTCAACGGGAGAAGGAAGAAGAAAAGAACAAAAAGAAGAGGAGGAGAAGGTAAGGTCTAAGTCATGTAGCCCTCAACTTCTCCTCCTTTTTTTCCTCCCTTCCCCACCTTTTGCCATGGATGAAAACATCCCTTTCTGATCCCATGCACAGGGCCAAAGGTCCCTTGGCCTCCCCCATCTCTGGCCCTCTACGTTTCTTAAAAAAATCAGAAAACAGTCCTGTGCGACCCCAGTTTAGGCCCTCATTCAGACCCTTAACAGCTCCCATTTTTGGGTCCGATCAATGACCGAAACTGACCCTTACTGCTCCCCTCTGGTGCGGCCTTATCCAGCAGACCCCTAAACAGGTCATAAAACAGGTTCCACTGACCCTCTGTCCGGCAGCCACCTAAGCCTAACCGAATAGTGCTTAAACTGTGCCTAAAAATTGCCCCACAGCACCTTAAACCAAACTGGTTAGCCTCTTTGATGAGTAAGAGTAAGGGTGATGGCCCAGGTTTCTTGAAATCCGCTAGACAGGTCAAGAGTTAAGCCAGGTGACCCTAATTTCACCCATCAAATACCCTTTCACGCCCCCTTGAAACCGATCTGCACACCCCTAAACAGCCCCATAATTTGACCCATTGTCAGCCCTTCACCAGTCCCCTGTTCAGGCCTCAAGAAGGACCAGGTCAGACCCCTTGCACAGTCCCCCATGTGAACCCAAAACGAGTTCTGTCTAGTCTGCAAATAGTCCCCTAAAACAATCATTAAACCGACCTGATTTCAGCTCCGAACCAATGTCAAAAGCCCACTATTTTCCCACCCTCAATTTTGGCACAAAACAGAGGATGAGCATGTCAATCATGGCACCAAACAAGCCACAGGGTCCAAGAAGCATAAGGCTGTCCTACCGAGCCCATGAAGACTCGAAGTCAGCTCAATGGGCCAATTAGACTTAACAAATCAATTTTAAATCAAATCTGAACATGAAATAAAAAAATTCTAAGGAGTTAGCACCACACCGTGGGTGCTCTACAATTGGGTAGCTAGTCTGGACCAACTTCCGGTATGTCGACTAGGGTGTAGGTATGAGACATGCTCCCATTGTAGATGGACCCTTTCCCCAACACGGCTTGTCGAAAGATTTGACAATGTCGAAGGTAAAAATCCATTTGAATAAGGATGGGTTGACAAACTGTCATAATGTTGAATTTGTCTCTTGATCTTATGAAAAATTACTCGAGCAGAAGGAAAAATGACTACATTCACATTTTATTTGTACTCCAATGTGGACTAACATGATGTACCGCGACATGGGATGAAATGAAATGAATAATTTAAGTGTCAATGTAGAGATAATTGCAAATCGGGCACCGATGCTAGTCGATGGACCAGATGGGATGCAAACCTGAACTAAATAAAAAATAAAAAATATATTTAAAAATACTTCACTAAAATTAGAAAATACTTTAAAAATTAGATTTTAAATATTCTTAAAATTAATTTAATTCAATGGAATTAAACTTATAATTAATTGATAATTAAATGATTTCAAGAAAATTGAATAAAAATATTTAAAACATTTAAAAAATCATCAAAACAACCCCCAAACACTAAAAATAAAATCATAAAATAAATCAAAATTCAAATCAAAATCTCCAAGGCATATTCAAATGATTAAAACACATTCAAAACATTCAAATCATACTAAAATATTCAAAACTAATTCAAAACCAACAAACCAACATAAGAAAGAGACAATTAAATTATCTCAATTAGAATGTCAATCAAATGAAATTAAATCTTAAAATATTTAATTCATTCAAATCCAAATCAAAAAATAACATAACTTCAATTAACACCAGTCAAACAAAAAAATTCAATAAATTGAATTCAATTTAAATCAAATCACGATAATCAAGTTCAACTCACATTCAAATAAAACTCATTTCAAACAAATTTAACCAACTCGTTCGCATCTCATCGGGCCCGCAAGGCTACGACTCTTGAGTTCATCATTTTTGTGGTTGTGCACCACATCTACCAAACAAGTTGTTATGATGATTAATCAAAAACATTCGAGTAGTTGCTCGATGTAAGTTAACGTTGGATGCTAACGCTATTTGACTGAGAGGGGTTAAAATTAAATTTTCATAGAACTTGAATCTTGATTCTATATCTTTACAAATATCGTTGGACTATTTAATACACTTATAGACTATATCACCTTTTTTCTAAGTAGTCTAAAGGAGACACCAAAAGTCTTCTGAAATGAAAAAACGAGGTTCACACATCATGATTATCATTTTTTTAACTCCTTCGGGATTTGTTCTGACCATCATCACCAATTTATTACATTTAGATTTATGCTTTATCTGTACTTAACTTGATTAGGATTTTGTGTCTTTACATGGAGGTTTTCTTTAAGTTTGATTATGGTTCGATTTTGGTGTTTGTGGGTTGTTCCAATTTAAATTTAGGATCGGATGAATTTTAGATTTAAAGATTTTAATTCTCAAGATTGATTAGATTGATAATTCTCTTAAATCTGGAACTTTAACATAGGATTTTCAGATTCCAAATTTAAGGATTTTAAATTTGACTTTTAAGTTTTCTGTTTTGAGATTTTGGGTTTTGAAGATTTATCTTGGGATTTTTGAGTTTCGGATGTCATTCACCTTTAGATTTGACATAAGATCTTTGAATTTTAGATTTTTGATTTGCAAAGATTTGAATTGTCTAAGACTTATTAAATCCTGAATCGTGTTGTTTGGGTTTTCACCTGATTTCAGATCTTAGAATATCTTGTGATCCCTCTTTTCTTTAAAATTTCCTTTTTCGAGCTTATATGATTTGAATATATCTTGGAGTTGAACTTCTGTACAACCGGGAGCCTATCAGAATAGCATTTCAGTTTGACTCTTCGGCCAGTTGATGAACATTTAATCAAGGGTTGGTCTCCCACGTAGCCTGTTCTAACTGTGTAGTCTTTCTTCTCCTCTTTTTATTTCAATCTCCTCCAGAATTTTGACATATTTCTGAATTTTCTGAAAAATTGTCATAGCCATCCGTTTCGGATCTTCCCTTCTTCTTGTTTGTTGTGGCAGCTTGCAGATTTAAATTTCTGCAAGTTTTAAATTTCTTTTTGTTTCTTGCATTCCATCAAGCTCATGAAGCCATTAATTCTCCATTCAATACCAACTATGTACCGAACATGATATTTTCATTGCTTGCTCGATTAAAGTACACATATATGGCGGTGAGGCATGTAAGCCATAACTCATGAATTTGTATGAGTTAGGATTATATTCCTTTTAGACATTGACAAGCATTAAGAAATTTATTCTAATGACGTAGGAAGGAATGTGCCAGGCCTTTGATAGGCATATGGATATTCTTCCCATTGATTGATGCATCTCATTAATACCCGGTTTGGCATGCTGGCATGTAAAACATACACAACCTATGGCTTAGTGGATATAGTGCTCTCTGTTGGGATGTGATAAGACATTAGAGTCTTTTTAAGACCTTTATTTGTCTACCTTAAAAGGTTAATGGATGTGCATAAAGTAGGCCCATGCTTGGCCATATTTTAAAATTCTTTTAAGTTAAGCCAAGACCATGGGACATGTACAAAGCCGGACCGATACTCGTCTTGCTTTGTGAGATTAAATTAATGGAATTTTATTTAATTTCTTGTTGATTATATATTTTGAGATTATTTTTTTATTTTTATTGGCCATTGGGCCCATGTTGACCTGTACACCGGGCTTAACGAGCCTGTTTTCCCGATCGGGGCCCAACGGACCTCCTCCCTTGTTATCCCTCATTTGTCCAAATGGCGTGCTTTTCTTTTTTTCCTAAACCTTTTTAAACAAGTGGGCCCCATGCCTACTTGACCCACGATGTAAGACCAACTACGGTCACCCATCATGGCGAGAGGCACACAATGGTGACTCGAGCATTTCTGTAAGGTGCTTCTTCGGGACTTCCTCGACAACGACGGCGATTGAGAAGGCACGAAGGCCTTGGTGATGTTGGTTGACTCTGAGCCTTGCTAGTGACGGTTGCGATGAGCGAAGAGGAGATTGCAGTGATGATCCTTAATAGTTGTGGCAACCTCCACAACGTCGACAGCAACAATTGAGGTGGCAACCGAGCTCGACGGTGGAAGAGGATAAGGTGGAAGATGTCAACGACAGTGTCTATAGGTGTGGTTGATGACGGCAGTGGAGGATGTGGACGGCGACAGTTGGTGCGAGAGATGATGGCTACGGAAGAAAAAGGGGAGACAGGGGACCTCTTCGATCGTTGGAAAAGTAGTTGTGAGAAAAGGGAATGATTGGGGAGCCCTTGATGATGATAGCTGATGGTGTAGGAGTCTCCGGTGATGGCAGTGAGCAATGATGAGGGTCGGGAGGCCTGCTTATGGCTTACTTAGAAGGAGCTCCTATGATGGACGATGAACGTGGCTTCCCCGACCTTCTCTCCCTCTTCTCCTCTCCTCTCTCTCTCTTCGGGCTTCCTCCCACTTATTTTTAGCATCGTATGACCATTATATAGCCACCAACAAGATACCTTCTGATAGGGAATCCGGCTTTGAGATAGATTCGGAGAGGTCTGCTATACTCAAGATTACTTTCTGTTCTGTCCTTAATTCTACCGAGCTCCTTTGGGGACGCCTTCGACACTTTCTATCATTAGAGAAATCCAATTGGGGGTTGAGGCTGATCGGGGATCCACCCTGCCACCGTTGGAGTTCAGGCACACCTAGGACGACTCCAGATAGGGCTTGCGGTTCCATTGGACTGATATGGGAGACTCCTCGCCATGTGGCAAAGTCCAACCGAGAACCCAGCATCCTCCCATCCCTCCGACATAGACCGTGATCCTCCTTTATTGTGGCTACTTTGTCAAGTCTATCTAACCATTCCGATGCACCCGTTTGGTGTCGTTTTGACTCCTAATTGCTACTGACCACTCTTACAAACTCCAATGGCTGCCGAGAGACCTTTCAGGTATGCCTCAACTAGACGCTCCACCTCTCCCACCAATGCTTGCTTCTGAGGGAAATCCACATTCCGACCCCTTTCTAACCTGATATCAGTGTAGGTTGGGAAAAATTCGACTAAGAATTGGGGCTAGAAAACGATCAACTGGGAATTAGCTTCCATTGGGAGCAATTTGCGTTGGTCTCGGTCTTCATCACAGTAAGTCATTTGTATTGCTAGCTGCCTTATTCACTTGTTCGGTTGTAGACTTCTTGCCTCCAGTACAGGTACATAGTCACTATACACAGCCAAGGTGACAGCTCCTTGTTTATTTTAGTCGCATGTCACCCGTGTGAAACTGTAGGCAGGTGTGAAAATGATTTAAACATGGCTTGCTTGCTATCGACATTTTGTTCCCTCCGGTCCCTTAGTTCCCGCTTATAGGGAGATGATCCCTCTTTCTTTAAAAAAATTTGAGTGCCAACAATTATGAACTATTTTTTGGTTTCGGGGATTTAGTTTTCACTTTGATTTTGATTAAGGCTTGATGTAATTTGGATTTTGAGATGCTTCAAGACATT
The DNA here is from genome assembly GCA_036172225.1 of Cryptocoryne crispatula var. balansae. Lineage (NCBI taxonomy): Eukaryota > Viridiplantae > Streptophyta > Magnoliopsida > Alismatales > Araceae > Cryptocoryne > Cryptocoryne crispatula. The sequence goes on from CM069934.1 coordinate 12,008,724, forward strand.
AAATTTTATGTTTGGTATTGGTTAAGCTTTAAAATAGAATTTGAAGTTTTAGGGATTTGGATTTTCAAATTTGAAAGGTTCACTTCAAGTTTAAGTTTCAGATTTAAACTCCAAAATGAGTGATTATAGGATATTTTTTATTTATTGTTTTGGGTTTTGGTTTTGGATTCTCAGATATGAAAGCTTTAAAATTTGATTTCCCATTTCTCTTTTTTTTGAAATTTGAGATGTAGGTCACTGTTAGTCAAGGTGCAAACCTCAGATTTACAGGTCAAGACTTGACACATTTCTTTAAGTTCGGCCTCCTGATCTGCAGGTTTTGAAAGCCTGCGAGTCAATTTGGACAATTCTTTCGAAATTTTCTGCCCCTTGTTCTCACTGAAATATTCCTATGAGGTTGCTGATTTCTGCACCTCAAGAGGTTTGACAGAGATTTCAGATTTCCATTTTTCTTTCATCTGAGATGTCAGACCCAGATGAATTCCCCGAACTGTCTAATTTTCACCACCTTCGGCTGTTACATTTCTGAATTTTCAGAGATTCCTGCCTTTACTTACTGTTCAGATTTCCAAGATTCCTGAATTTCCAGATTCTTTTTTTATATTCGCAAATATGGTGGTTTTGCAGATTTCTGAGTGGTCAGCTACATCTATCAATTTATTGTGAAAGACCAGATCGGCCCATTCTACCATAAATACCTCCCTATTCTGCTGAGTTTGCATTTTGCAGAAAATCAGATTTTGCGAATTTCAAAATTCTGTTTGCATTCCTTGAAGTGGTGGGGGCTGTTTTATATGCTCTTCCAACATTAAGTGTGTACTGAACCGGACATTCTACATTGCTTGCTCAATTTGAGATACATATACATAGAGGGAAGGCATGAAAACCATAATTTCCATAAATTTAAGTAAATTAGGATTAAATCATCTTTTAGCCTTTATAGGCAAGAATTGCCATCTCGGATCTTGGCTTCGTCGGGGGGGGGGGGTGAAAAAGAAGAGATCTTGGAGAGATCTCAAAAAAATCTCGAGAGATCGGATCTTGGATTCTCGAATCAAAATGTATATATGTGTGAAACATAACATATTATCTTGTAAAGATAGGAGTACATCAATGAATTAATATGAAAAAATATAACATATTTATACATCAACTGTGTGAATGAACAAGTACAAAGCACTCTCGATATTAGAAAGATGATCTTTGTGTTTCTAAAAAATTAAAACTTGTATACAATCTTATTTAAATACTAATAAGGTATTAAACTTGTAGCATATTTTTTATGTGATAGTATAAGTGATAGTGAGATATATTAATATGTTTACACTATCGTAAATGGGGGCGCGAGTACTCGCGGATCGACTGCACGGTTAAGTCACGGAGGTCGAGGGCGGCGCCCCTTGTAGGGGGTATCGAGGGGTCAAAGCCCCCGAAGAATTTTTCGGACCAAGCTACACGGGGTGAGATCTCGACGATCTCGTTTCTCGGCCCCCTTGGCGAGACTGAGATCTCGGCAAGATCTCGGCGAGATGGCATTCCATGTTTATAGGCATTATGAATTTATTCCATGGATTGATTTGAGACCAAGTCTTCTTTGGCCTTTGATAGACATTTTGAACTATCTCTATTGATTTAGGATAGAGTATCCTCCGACCTTTGATAGCCATGTGGGAGCTCTTCCCATTAGTTTATGAACCTCGTTACCTTGTGATTCGGCATGTTTTCAGGTTACACATGCATAGTGATGGGGACATATTTTTGATGTTTTGGGTTTTTTTTCTTTTAATTGTGTCCCTGCGAGGACGAGTCTGTAAATAGTCGGTCTTAGAGGGTCTTTTATTAAAATGTTCTCCTCTCCCCCCCTATATGAGGAGAACCGGTGTACATAGTTTAATGAATCAATAGACTGAATTTTTGGAAGCCTTCGGGTCTGGTTTGTCTCGCGTAGGGGGCTGCGGCCCCATTCTTCTCCCACCTCCGGCAGTGAGGCCGGCCCTCCCTTCACCTCCGGGAAGGACCCCCGGTCTCCCTTCCATCTTCCGGATTCGGCGAGGTGCGCCGATCTCTCCCCCTCCTCATCCTCCGGCCTCCGCGCCGTTCCCCTCCCTTCCCCTTCTCGGTTCGACAGCCCGACGTCCGTCGTTCCTTCCCTTCGCGGATGTAGACGGAGAGAAGAAGAAGTAGAAGGAGAAGAAGGAGTCGACGAAGAGGCTACGGGAGGAGGGTCCGGCGATCCCCGGAACCTTCCCCCCCCTGCGGCCTCCTCCGGTTGCCATCACCGGATCTCCTTCCCGGCGGACGGGACCTGCGGGATCCATCTCTTCCGGCGTTGCAGAGGGACGAGAGAAGACGAAGAAGAAGAAGAGGAAGCAGAGGAGGACCCTGCGGTCCCTTGCGGCCACCTCCCCTGCGGCTCCCTCCCGGCGACATCTCCGGCTCTGCCCGCCCGCACGCCGTAGCCGCCGTCTCCATCTCCGTCGTCCGCGAGAGAGACGGCCGGACAACGCCGCGTTTCGCCATCCTTCTCCCCCCCCATTCTCCACGGCCTCGGCTTCGTCCGGATGCGACGACGCGCGGCTTCCCCCGCCCCTCGCTACGCCGCTGCGCGCGGTTCTCCTCCGGGCGGCGACGACTACGCGATGGGCGACGGCGAGGACGATGCGGCGCCCGCTCGGCCTTTTGTCGCGGCGCGCGTTTGTCGCGGGGCGGCTGGGATGGCGCCACGGCGACATCGGGCGGCGGCGGGATGGCCGGCCACGCGACCACCCCCGCACCGGCGCGCGGACGCCACGACCCCCCCCGTTTCGCTCGCGCGCGGCCGCGCGGCCCGCGGCCGGCCGGCCCGCGGCCAGACCGGTCGCCAGACCCGGTCCAACCGGGTTCAATGCCGGTTCAAGCCGGTTTGACCCGGTTCAGTGCCTGAACCGGCCGGTTCAGTCCGGTTCAGTGCGTTTTGGGCCGGTTTAACCTGGTTCAGACCACCTTGGGTCCGGTTCGGCCTGGTTCGGGCCTGTTTGGACCGGTTCGAGACCGGTTTGCTCTATTTTGGGTTCTTTTTAGATGTTTAGGGCGATTAGCGCCGGTTTTAAGTCGTTTTCGTTCGGTTTGGCCGGATTAGCCGGCTTGTCCCGCATCACATAGTCTCCCCATAACTTGATGGGTTTAATACTCCCTTTAACCTATGGGCTTGGAGCACCATGGCATCAGGGGCACAATATGACATTGCGGTCCTTATCCTTTTGTGGATTGACTTTGTATGCTGTGAGAACCTCATTTTAGAAAATTTAAAAAGAATTTTGGTATTTCCTTTGAACTAATTAGGAAAATAGATGATAACCTATAAATGTATTAAATAGTCTGGCAATACATTTAAAAATATAATAATCTAGCTTTAGATTCTTTGAAAATTTAATTTTGACCCCTTTCCATCAGATGGTGTAAATATTCGACGTTAACTTACATTGAGCAACTACTCGGTGCCCTTGATTAACCACCATAATAATCTATTTGGTAGAGAGTGTACATCCACATAAAATAATAAACTTGAGGGCCGTAGTCTTGCGGGTCCGATGAGATGCAAACAAATTATATTATGTTTGGTTGGTGTTGATTTTATATGGTTGGAATGTAATTTTCAGATACAATATTTTGACTTGAATTTGGTGTTCAAGTTGTTTATTTTGAATTTAAGTTAGTGTGTTGAATTTGATTTTAATTTATCAAATTTCAATTTTGTTGGAGTTTTTATTTTGAGTTTTAGGTTTAGGTGAATGATCTAAATGCCTCACGATTTATGTTGATTGAGATAATTTAATTTAATTTTTCTATGTCGGTTTGTTGCTTTGAATTTGTCGGTTTAAGTGTGGTCGACATGTTTTAATTACTTTAAGACTTTTGATTAAATGGTTTAAAGGGGTTTTGAATTTTGTTCTTTGAGTTTCATTTAATTTTATGATCTGATTTTTATGTTTAAGGACTGTTTTTAGTGAATTTTTTAATGTCTTGATTGTTGTTTATTTAATTTCCTTTGATGTTATTTAATTATCACTTGATTAGAAATGTAGTTCCATGAATTAAGTGGTTTTTAAAGTGGATTTAAGATTGTTTAAATCTGATTTTTTATATATATTTCTTCAGATTTAATGAAGCATCTTTTAAAATAGTTTTATTTTATTTATATAATTCTGGTTCGCATTCTTTCCGGCCGATCAGGCTAGCATACAGTACCCGGTCACAAGCATTGACATCGACATTTGAATCTTTTCTTCCTTTCATTTCATGTCGGGATACATCAAGTCTGTACCATGAGTCAAATCTGAAAATTCTTTCCCCTGATGCATATTCCCATAAGATTAGAGAAAAAACTGGCATTACAATGACATTCCAACCAAGCCTTGATCGAATGGGATTTATTTCTAATGTGACTAAGTCTTTTGGCTTGTTGCATTGGGGGAAGGATCCGTCTACGATGAGAGCGTACCCACGCCTATGTTCGGGAGCGACTAACTGGGACGTACCTTGCGGTCCGATAAGGCACTCAAATTCTGAGCTCACCTTTTATTTAATATAGTATTTTGCATTTTGAATTTTTATTTAAGTTTAGTTTTTGGTCAAGTCCTCTGGATTGGCTTCAAGTCAAATTGGCCGAGTCGAGATGGCCTCCAGTGGTCCAGCAACTTTTGTTCGCCCGACGGGCCTCTGTTCTTTTTTTTTTTTACTTGGTGGCACTGGTGGTCCCGACCTGTCTTGCCTAGGACCTTATTGGTCTCGACCCACCTCTCGATCTTGGTTGATACGCGAGTGGCCACGGCCCCTTTTTCTAGTGCTCGTACTTCAGTGGGACCCATTGGATGGGTGCATGGTCTTTGGACCATTCCCCACAGCAACTGGTAGCGACTCTTCCTGCCCGGGAGCTGTTGCAAAGGCCACCGGGACTGGAGGAAGATGTCGGATCCCTCTTGCGGGACCTCCTACCACTAAAGAGGTAGTGTGAGCAACCTTCCACCACTAGAGTTGTGGGAGCCCTCTTGTCTTACGGATGCCATCGTGGGGGCTATCGGACGTTGCGAGTGTTACTGTTGAAAGGGGTTGTAGCTAGGGGTGGCAATGGGCCGGGCCGGCCCACGGGTTCGCGGGTCGGGCCGGCTGCGGGTCATTTGACGGGCCAAAGAATTTGGCCCACGGGCTTTAGTCGGGCCGACATACGGGCCGAAGCGGGCCGACGCGGGCTAAAACGGGCCAAATAACTTTTAATTTTTTATGTCAAAAACATCATTTTTACTTATTAAAAATATATTTTAATTAAATTATTATTAATTTTATAATATTATCTTAAATAATTAACTTTTTTATATTTAATAAATATTTATTTATAAAACATATAGTTGGGCCGGGCCGGGCCGGGTCGGGCCAAGTCAATAATTTTTGCGGGCCGGGTCGGGCCGGACCAACAATGTAGTGCGGGCCGGGTTGGGCCGGGCCAATATATTTTGGACCGGGCCCTAAGTGGGCCGACCACGGGCCGGGCCGGGCCCGGCCCATTGACACCCCTAGTTGTAGCTGACGAAGGACTTGGTACTGCCGGTGCTGTGGGAAAGGTGGGGGGAAGTGGGCCCTCTAGTGGATTCTCCCTCCGGTCTTTAGAGTCTTAAGGTGAGGCTTGAGTAGCCGGGTCCCCTTTCGGGACCCTATGTGATTGGAGAAATCTGGAGGCACCGCCGAGCTCGGTGACACTATTGGCGAGACCGCGAAAGCTCCCGGCACCGTCGATGAGATCATTTGGATTTGTCGTAGCTACCGTGAGGATCATCTAAAACAAATGCAGGGGCCTCCCACCTGTTGTCGGCAGTTGTCACGGCGACCACCGTTGCTATCGACGTCGCGAGGGCCATCGAGAGGTGTTGACATCGTGGGAGCCATCCGGGGAGGCCGTAGGAGATGTTGACGATGGTAGGAGACAACCGAAAGAGATTTGATGGCCGTGAGGTAACTCACTCTGTTCTTCCTCCTCCTCTAGCTCTTACCTCTCCTTCATTCGGTGTTGTGGTTGTCGCCTCTGAATGGGAAGGGTGTCTTTTTGCTTTTGCTCTTCTTTGCTCCGCTCGGGATCTCCACTTGGCCACGATGCCCTCCGCGTGACCTCCCCGTCTCCTTTTTATCCTTCGACTGTTGCCCCTCCAAAACAGGGAAGCTGACGGCTAACTATCTGCGGGACCTTGTTGTGATCTCTTTCCTTTTCTTTTTTGAGCTCCAAAGATAGGAGATAAGGCTTGGACGAATCCCCTCCTCCCGTGATCCCCTCCTAAATTATAGAAATCCGATTGGGGCCACATTGGAGGTGGGAGAGAAGACCGCATAATGCGTGTTGGTGTGCGGGGATTGGCCGTGGCTGACCCTCATTCTCTTTTTTGTTTAAAATGTAAAATATTGGGGGCTATCTCTTATCATTAATAACTCCCAAATTTTAGGAGTTGTTACAGGGAGCGAGTATAGCTACGTCAGCAGGGGGTAGATAGCTTCAAAGTGGGATTTTCAAATTCCCAACGAATTTTTGATGTTTGGCTAATGGTGGATTGTTTTTTCTTCTTCGATTCCTGAGCGTTCATCACTATTTCCACAAAATAAATATAAGGTGAATGAGAACTTTGAGGGAGTGGGCTTGAATGGGCTACAATCTTCCCAATTGGGCTTGAATGACAGACGTGGGATTTTGCAAAAAGGGTGATGAGAATGATACTAAATGGCCGAATTAAGATGATGGCTCTCAACAAAATTTTTTTTTAAATCGAAAGTCCACGTATGCCAACTTTAAGGACATAAGGGTGTGCCTAGGGCAAGTCCCCAAATAGTCTATATGTAATTATTCTTTTAGATTTTGCGAAGACACAAAGGTGTGCTTTGGGCTGCCCCCCAACAAGTCTTGATTGTTTGGTAATTTATGAATTTCAATTTAAATTGAGTTGAGACATGACATGTCTAAAATTGACCCTAGCAAGATTCTCAACTAAATTGACCATTTATTTTATCAATTTTAATGGCCATCCGGCCTGTCTTAAGGATCGTTTGGGCCTAATAGGCTGCTTTCGATATTGCCTACCATTGATTAGACTCGGCTTTGCCTCTTTGCTATTGTTTAACTCCTCTGTTGCACTGAGGAACTTTGAATTTAGAGCCCGAGGGTCCATCTATCTATGCGTTTGAGTTGCAGGAGCGATTTGGGAACTAAGTTGGGTGTTTTAATCCAAACTAGGTGCCTAACAAGATTGCCTGATTTTAGATTAATTTAAGTTGATGGACAAGGGGTGGGCTACACCAACCATCCATACGGATTGCTTAATCAAATACATCCTCGACCTATGTGTGTGGGATTGGAAAAATCAAGCATCTATGTAGATTTCTCGATGAAGGTTTTGGAAGATGCTTCAATCGAACAAGACTTGTAGGGTGTGGGAGCTTGAATGAAGAGGAAGAAAGGTTAATGAGCATCCGATGCTCTCACCTCTTCCACGTAGCTTCTCTTCTTTTACGGTTGTCTGAACGGTTATGAGAGGAGGCGGAAGCGATTGATGGGCCTGCCCTCTTATCTCTGCCTCTCGCTCCCTCGATCTTCGACGGTAAGGGTGGCGAGAGACTTTGTCGAGTTCTTTGCGGTTGACCTATGCTTCGACGATGGTAAGGGCTCTCGCAAACGGTGTTGTGGCCGTCTTTCGGCTTTGACGACTCTGGGGCTTGGTAGAGACCTTTGTGGTGGCCCTACAGCTACGATGATGATATGAGCTTCCGTAGAAGACTTCGCGATTGGCATTTGACATTGATGATGGTAGGAAGCCACTTAGATGGCTCTATGATGGACTCTGCACTGTAGAGCTTGGCAGGCTTGAACGTAATGCGGGATGGGAAGGTGCGGCTCATCTTGATGTGTCAAAATTGATTGAATTGGATCAATCCATGTGGGTCCCACCATGCATCCCTTGTGAATTGATAACATGCTACTGAACTAGTTGATTTGAATCTAGTTCAATTGAGTCGTCATGTTGTTGTCGTATCAAATTAACTCGATGTTCAAATCAAGTTGACTTGCGTGCCTTTTTACAACATAAAACAACTTGATACAATGTATTTAATATCTCGAGATTTGTGCGTATCTTTTTGTTTATTTAATATCTCGAATTACGTGAAATTTCTCGAAATGATGCTCAACGTTTTTCATTTTTTCATTTTTCTTTTTTAACATCTCATTTTATCTTCTTTTCTTTTCTTTTTCCACTTCTTGTCGTTTCTAACGAAAGGGCGAGATGGCATGCCACGTTGTCTTGTGGCCCCTTTTATTAAATATTATTTTTTTGTTTTCCTCGTTAAGGCGGGGCTACGGTAACTCGAGAGTTATTGCAGCCACTTTTGGAGGTCGCAAAGAGGGCGGGGAAAGCAAATCACCGAGGTGATTGTAGGACATTGGGGCACAAGGCCATTGTATGGTGGTATCGCGGTGATCGATGACCTTTGCGATGATGGAGGGGGGCCCATAGTGGGCTGCTTAGATTAAAGTGGAGAAGGAAGATAGTGTTGAGGTCAGAGGTGGAGGAGGCGATGGATGTCAATGACATAGATGGATGGACGACGGACGGTGGCGATGTTGGAGGTGGAGGCAGTGGTGAGGGGTGTTGTGATCGATGGCGGAGGAGATGATGACATCGGAGAAGATGTCGACGGGACAATAGCAATGATGGAGGCGAATGACGACGATGATGGATAAGGGCCTTGTTGTGGTGGTGCTCAGGTTGGAGCAAGTTGCAGGGTAGGCTCGGAGGAGCCAAGGAGGACTGAGGGGTGTGGGGACCCTAGTTGGGTCTAGTTGGCGGTGCGATGGAGGCAACTCTGTGGAGGAGGCGCGGTCAGCTGGCCATGTCGGTAGCACAGGGGGTGTTCAACGTTGAGCAGGGGAGGGGGGTTGTCGGAAGCCGGAAAGGGGAAGATTTCATCTCCTTTTATTAAAATTTATTTCATTGTGAGTACAGAACAGGGGTTGGAATTGTTTTATGTAAAATTTAAAATAAAATCAAAGAAAATTAAATAAGTAATAAGTATATATCTTATTTTTAAATTTAAATATATATATATTTATATATTTAAACTCCTAAATAATCTTAAGATACTCCTGACTTAAACTCTTAATACAAAAGACCTTAATATTAATAAAATAATAAAAATTTTATCGATGTTGCTCAGATCCGATTGTTGGTGCATGGCCTTTTTGAACATGTCTTTTCTAGAAGTTGTCGGAGCTCATTCGTGAACTGCAAAGCTTCCTTCAGGTGCTCTATACATGGTAGTGATAGATGAAGTTGTACGTAGAACTTCGGACAACCCTCTCTCGATTCTCTTTCTTTAACCACCCTACTTGTCGCCCCTCAACTTGTCATAATGTTACAAAATGGACGCATGTTTTAGCGCATCTTCCCTTAAGCCAGTACATCAGGGTCAACATCACTGCTAGCACAGGACTTGGAGGAATAACACATATAGTTGCTATTTCTCGGAACTTCTTACGATTTGCTAAAGTATCTTGACAAAACTCCAACGCAGATTTTTATTTTGGAATTGATCAAAATATCTAAGGTTTACTAAGAGGTTTCCAACATTATCTACAACGAGTAATGGTTATTGAGCGCCTCCTTACAGAGAAGATCACATCAGTCCAAATCCACAGGATTGAATGCTGGGCCCTCATTTTCAGCAAAGAAGAAGTAGCCATTTCAAAAGTAAGAAAATATGCCTTATGCATCACTATTAATATCGAGGAATAGGCGTTGAATCGTATTTTGTTGATACCTAGGTGTCCAACAATGTCTTGCCTAGGAAACATTTTACTTGTGTAATATCTTTAAAGAGGACATCCGGCCATCCCAAGTAATGGTGAGCGAGATATGACAATTCAAAGTTTGCTCATGACATAATCATACTTGATGTCGAGCTTGGGCCCTTAATGGTTATCATGGACTTTCATATGCTAGAGATGGATCCAACCTTTAAGGCCATTATAGGATGGCGTTATCTAGAAGCTTTGGAAGTGGTCGTCTCCACCAACTGTCAGTGCGTTAAATTTTGCTTACAAGGGTTAGGTGGTTAGGTGACCAGCATACCTCTGGCAATGTAGATTGCGTGTCTTTATCATCATCTCTTTAGCTGTTAAATCAACATATTTTAACAATATTAGATTTATTATAAACAAGTGTGCAACGTAGACAACTTTGGAGAAGAGGGATGTAACTGAAGCCATTGGGTGACACATCTTGAAGAATCTAGGATACCAACAGGGTCGAGGACTCGACAGAGCTGCAAGGTATTGCCCTACCAATTGAACCCATGAAGCTGCATTAGAGGAGTGGGGTTGGATATGATGGAACAATTACTAATGGTCAAGGACGAGAACACAAGTACATTGTTACTGTCTTTACAAATTTTTCATCGAAAGAAATAATTCAAATGGTGAGGATCGTGAAGAGTTAGAACCGAGAAAAGAAGAACAAATGGCTCGAGGATGAGCTATATCATGAAATATTTCGGTTATTTTCTACCAATAAAGAGAGGTCAAACAAGAAATCACTCCCGAGGTTAAACCATCCACCAATCCGCCAAAAGTCGTCTTGCCGAGTTGGGCTCGTAAGATAGTCTGAGCAACTCCACGAGGGTCCTCCCTTGTCATATCTTCTTTTGGGGCCTTCATCTCTATTAATCTTGATGTCTCTACTAGACCACAGAGCCTCTTCCACTATTGGCCCATGAGCCCAATCTTGTTTACCCCTGCGGGCCCTCGAGCCCATCTTCTATTGCAATCAGTATTAGGCCCGAATGCCCACTTTATTGAATTCTTGCCTCATGGTCTCTCTATCGAGTATGCAAGCTAGTCTCTTGCTATCGGGCCCACAAGCCCATCTCTCACTTTTAAGTCTATGAGCCCATCTCTAGCTATCGGGCCCACAAGCCCATCTCTCACTTTTAAGTTTATGAGCCCATCTCTTGCTATCAGTCCATGAGTCCACTTCTTTCTACTATTGTGTACATAAGTCCATCTTCTTCCTCCATCTCTTTTGCCCGTATTAGGCCTACGGGCCCGTCTCTTTCTACCGACGCGCCAGCTTCGACCGCCCGTCCCTATCTCACTTAATACCGAGGCCCGCGTGCCCGCATTATCAAACTTTGCTTGAGGCCTTTGCCTCGCCGCCGCCTCTCTTTCCATATCCTCTAATCTGACCCTCAGGGCATATCTTGTCTCTAATCAGGCACTCAATTCCCATGCTATCTTGATGCTTAGGACTTCCAAAGAAAAAAAAGTCTTCCTAACAACTCAAGTTTTGATCGAGGAGACGTCCCTGCTTGCCCTGAGGGGCATTCCGATCTAAGGAACCACTAAATCCTTGATCGTTTTACTCTGTACAACACCTTCCTCAAGAAATACTACTTCTACTTCTTCTCTTTCCCCCTTTCCTTCTCCTTTAGGTTTTCTTTCCAACAAAAGCAAAAAACAAAAATTAGAGGTAGAAGAATTCCATGACATCATCTGCATCAACTAGCTCAGAAAAGCATGAAGTGTGCCAAGTTGCCAGAGTACTTAGAAAATGCAATCTAGCTAAATGAAATCCAATATGAGGATGAAGACAGCATTGATTAAATTTTGGGGGTTTCTGATGTATATCAAAAAATGATCCTGAATTCGTGGATAGAGATAAGGATTTGGCTGATGCTTGTGCCTTTAAATTGAAAAGATTTGAAGTGCCTTTAGCCATGGTAGAAGACATTTGATAGTTTAATGAAATATCTGTCAAGTCCCCATATACTCGAACCTTTGATTCTAAGCAAACTGTTAATCTTGTATATCTTCGTTTTAAAAGGATCTGTTTGACAGTATTAACATAATTGGATGAAAAAGGAAAAGAGTGAGTAACATACTTTCTTTTCATGACTTATACCTTAAAAATATTTCTCTTAAAATTTTAAAAATCATCATAAAATAAAAAATGTGGTGAATAACTATTTGGTATCCAAAGTCTACTTGATTGTTTGGTTCCCCGATCTATTCTCCAGGAACTAATGATAGACACCATGCTACACACATTAAACATCTAGATTTTATGATCTGATGACTAGAAGACGGATAAAAAACTAGACAAAGTTTAGGGGAGGACCCCCCCTACCCTCTTCCCTCTCATTACGCATGGTATTAAAAGAATGAGTATCAAAAATGCCCACCACCATGATATGAGGCCGACTTAGTGGGTTTAACTTTTCAAAAGAAAAAGGTGCCAAAAATGGACAATAATCTCTTAGGTCAAGAAAAGAAAATATTTATTCGAATAAATACTACAAAAATTGTCCTATAAAAAGAAATGTGTCAAAAGATGGACAATAAATCACTCGTATCGATAAAAAAACTTGTTCAAATGTGTGTTAACAAAAAATGTGAGTGAATTAATAAAGAAGAAGGGACTAGATGAAGTCAAATCCTAGAATATGTATTTGGACATGCATAGAGAAACCTCTTTAACATTCTCCAAGTCTAGCAAGAACTTATCTCAAATTCTTCATTCTTTAACCTTGTGGATAGAGTTGACTTACCAAACCTATGCAAAACCCTAGTCTATTGAAGATAGAAAGTCAGACAATCTTGAAAGAATAGCATCTTCTCATGTGTGGTGTTTACTTTTAGCTCTCAAATGACAACCAAGGGTACTTGTATATCCACACAAAAAATAAAAAAATGTAAAAAACACGTGAAAGAGGATTGATCAGATGGCCAAGACATTCATTGATCGTCTGGCTTTAGCACCCGAGCCTCCTACCACCATTCCTCTTTCCTCGACCTCTCTGGCCTTAGCTCTACTACTAGCATGCATTGCTCTTCTCATCTTCACTTCTTATTTATTATTTGAAGATGATAAATCAACCTGCATATAAACTTGTGCTTTTCCCTTCTTACCCCTTATAGATATGAGATTTGTGTCTCTCTGTCCAAATAACTCATCATGTAGCTTAGCTCTGTGCTCAATTATAATTTATCTTTGCAATGTTCTCTCGGTTAGGTAACCTCTCGTTTCTTTCCTCAACTCGACCAGGACCTTGTCGTACTTCACATTCCCACCAACACCGGTTGTATGTTGCTTGAGGCAGAAAACACTTTCATTCATATCTTTCTGACATCATTTACATCTTAACTTCTTCCTCACTTCCAACAAATAGTCATATTCCCATTTAATGTCCCTTTGTCCAGGTGCAACTTGTTTTTTATCAGATATTTTATCTACACAAAAATTTTAAATATAATAATTATAATTTTGAATCTAACTTTAAAAAAAGTGAACTCTCACCTCTTCGGGGGTGAGTAACAATCAACCCCAAAGGGGTGGTTGTACAGGGAGATCACTCCTTCGGGGGTGAGAATAAGTCAGTCTCGAAGGTGTGATTAGTTCAGCACCCCTTTTTGGGTAAAGAAAGCCACCACTAAAGGGGTGATCTCCCTCTCCTTTGGGGGTGAGAATAGGTCATCCTAGAAGGGGTGATTAGCTCAGTTCAACACCCCTTTGAGGGTTAGAAAAGTTGAATAGCCCACCCTTGGGGGTGGGAGTGGGGAGGGTGGATCGGGGGAAGGGGGTGGAATTGGAAACATCTTAGGCTAGATTGTCCTTGGGGAGGACCGCCTCACTGGAGGAGATCGCCAGAGGGGAGTTTCTTCGCTGGAGGGCATCCTTAGATGGGGGGAGCCAGAAGGGAGAATTGGGAGGGGGTGGGGGAAGGAACGAAATTGGGTCTTCGGCAGACCAATTTTGGAACTATAGAAGTTCAGGGGGATCGACCGATTTCTGAATCGATCTTAGAGGATCGGTGAAAGGTCGAGATATCTTAGCTAAGGATTTCTGAATTGGAATTGGTTAGTGAATCGACCGGGACTAATCGATTTGAATCGGATCGGATCGATCCGAGTCATGCGATTTTGAGGAAGAGAAACCGATATAGAATCGGTACTTTTTAAAAGAAATTAAAAAAAATTAAAAGTTCCCATTTTGATTTGGATTTTGGCCAATTTACGGCCGATTCTAGTCGATTCGGTCTGAATCTTTTTTAAAAATCTAAATAAATTTGGATTTGGATTTTGATTTTGATTCCGATCTTATTTCACTGACTCAAGACCAATTCAATTCAAATTGATTCAGACAGAATTCAAATGAAAATCGATTCTTCAAGCAAGATTCCAATCGAAATCTACTGATCTGATTTCAATTCGATTCGACCGATTTTACAATCTATGATCTCAACACTCATTTTATAAGATGCTAAGTTTGAATAATGTTCTATTCATCTCTTTTTAAGTAAATGTATGACATAAGGAAGATTTCTTTAGCTTCTTGAATCCATCTTGACAATGATCGAGATATCAGAATTGAAGTCAGGATTGTCGAGTGCCGATCTTCTGGAACAAAAAATCGATATAGACTCGGTCTTCTTGTTCTTTTTTTTCTATAATTTTTTTTAAAATTTAGGAAAATTACTAAAATATATAGGAAATTTAGGAAAAATCTTAAGAAAATGTTATGATGTCGAAAAGTACTAATATCATAAGAGACATGTTTTTAAGTGAAATAAACTCACATTCAAGTCTATTTTGATATCACCCTCTTCCGATTCTCATTCTATTCACATTCATTCTATTATTATTAAATAAAGAAGATGATACAAAGAGATATGAATGTTCAAATATAATAGAAAAGATGATACGAGTACAACTTAAGTACAATAGAAAAGATACCTTCTTAGTTTTCACCAGCAACCATAAAAATGCCTCTTATAATTTATCTTGTTGTTCATTATCATTCTCATAGATGCTCCACCAACTCTGATTAGTCATGATTGGGTCATATCCATAATTTAAATAAAGTTCTATTAATTTATTTCAAGTAAATGTTTAAAATAAAGAAGACTTCACGAGCTTATTGACGTCTTCCTAACAAGGATCGCATAATTAGAATCAGAGTTAGGATTGTCGAGTATCAATTTTGATTGATCTTCAGGAATAAAAATCGATATGGACTCAGTCTAGTTCGGCTTTTTTTTTTCCTTTTTTCAATAAAAATCATAAAAAAAGTAAAATTCCTAAAGTATATGGACAAATCAGGAACATACCTAAAAAGTGTTATGATGTAAAAAGTGACTAATATCATAAGAGACATGTTTTTGAGTGAAACAAACTCACGTACATCTGTTATCAGCCTCTTCCGGTTCACATTCTATTAACATTCATTCTATATCTGTTAAATAAAGAAGATACAAGTAGAGATGAAGGTTTAAATATAATTGAAAAGATGATACAAGTACAATAGAAAAGATACCTTCTCAGTTTTCAACGGCAACCATGAAATTGCCTCTCATAATTGCCATGTTCATTCTCATTCTCCTAAATGTTCCATCAACCCTAGTTAGTCATGATTGGGCCATATCCATAATTAGAATAAAGTTCTAATAATCTCACTCAAGTAAAAATATGAAATAAGAAAGATTTCACGAGTTTATTGACTCCATCTTGACAAGGATTGCAGCATCATAATCGGAGTCGGGATTGTCGAGTACTGATCTTGACCGATCTTCTAGAATAAAAATCAATAAGGACTCAGTCTGGATCGATATTTTTTTATTAAAAAATCATAAAAAATCAGGATAATTCCTCGAATATATAGAAAAATTAAGAAAAAACTAAAAAATGTTTGTGAGTGAAACAAACTTACATACAAGTCTCTTACGATATCAACCTTTTTTGGTTCTCATTCTATTAACATTCAATCTATTTCTATTAATTAAAGAAGATGATACAAGTGGAAATGAAAATTAAAATATAATAGAAGAGATGCTACAAGTACAACTCAAGTACAATAGAAAAGATACCGTCTCAGTTTTCACCACATCTACGAAACTGCCCCTCATAATTTGTCCTGCTATTCATTCTCATTCTCCTAGATGTTCCATCGTCTCTGATTAGTCATGATTGGGCCATACCCATATGAAAATAGTGAATGGGTCATCTAGCTAAAATTCTATACATTGTCTGCTCCTAATGCGGGAGGTGTATGGATAATGAGACTAGAAATTTGAAGTAGGTTTTAGATAATATGTTGTAGCGTACTCATCGAAGAAATCCATTTGATTCCATCTTTGTCTCTTTCCACTAGAATGCTGTCTTTTGCTCAAATCTTCTAGACTTGTTCCACTTGTATGTTCATTACTAAAACCACCCTCTCCTTTACCTCCACCTCATATATTTGAACCTCTAATATCTTGTTGTTGTGTGACTTGAATAATTTTTTTCTCACCATCATCATCTAAGAAAAGTGCTTGAGTACTTTGTGTAGGAATCAAATGCTTTCGTTTGGTATTCAACTTTTTTTCCTTTTTAGTTTCTTCTTGTTGTGCCCATACTAATATTGCATTGTCTTGGGCCTTAAAGGTCTTGAAGTCTCAAAAAAAAATTTAGTGATTAGTTCTACACCTAGAATATAAGCTGGAGCTGCGGCTAGAGGTGGTTGTGGAGCTATACATGTACTTGTACTATGTGGACTAGAGCTGGCTATGGAACTTGAGTTGTGCAAGAAACCTAAGTTTTTTTGCCTTTCTTCGATCTATTCAACTTAACCAATGATGCTGTCAAGCTCACTTGCAGCCCATGATCTATCATTCAGGTCAAACTCAGGTTTTCCCTCAACATCCTTTTCATCCATCCATGTTGTAAGTGGATGGTTTTCTTTCAAGTCAACATCATTCTGTGTCAAGTCCTGATTGGCTTGACTCTTTCCTAGTATAAACCACTTACAAATCTAGCAAATCTCTCTTCGGATATCTTTTGCGTATCTTTGATGTTTTTAATTCTCAACCTCATATTGTAGTTGTAGAAGGTTAGTTTCTCCAATCTTTCAATCTTTCAATATTCAACATATTTCTTCTCTTTATATGTATAAAGCTAGAGGTGCTTCAACTCCTTTCATTTTAAGAGGAGCTAGTACTCTATTAGGGGATTCTATCCATTAGTGTTGTTCACTTGGATCCGCCAATTCGCTAAAAAAGTTAAATATTGTAATAATTATTAAGGGTAGTAAACTTCTAGCCAAGAATGTTTACTATGTACTAAATGTACAATAGCCTATCAAGAGAAATTTAAATTTTGTCATGTGAGTATTATATATCTAGATTTTCGTAGACCCCAATTCTATTCTTGTATCATGTCATCTGAAATACAATATGAAATGTAGTGAACTTGTTTGCTCATCTTCAATGCTTAACAGTAAGTAAATAAGTAACAAGTACTTACTTGATCTTAGTCTATGTTTTGTCTTGTGTTGTGTTGGCTAAATATTTGATCACAGACGTTGTGCTTGACAACACTTTTGCATCATTGCATACTTAGTCACTATATTGCATCTTTGGGTTCAAGAAATATTTTGTCAAAATATATTCCAATACAACCATTAAGGTATTAATAAATTACTATAACAATAAAATGATATTAAATAATTAAATTATAACAATAACGTAAATATTATGATGAAATGTCTTATTTTATCTATTGTGTATAATCTTTCACCATTTTTTATGGCCCATGCAAGGATTCTGGAATCGAAATCGGAATCGAATCGGTCGGAATTGACCGATTCCTAGGAAGAGAATTGATCCATGAATCGGCTTGGATTCTTGGATCGGTTTTTTTTCATTAAAAAATTCAAAAAATCATAAAAATTATAAAAAATAGGAAATAGTTTATAAAAAATTCTAAAAATAAGACTGGTATGCATCCGCATGGAATAATTGCTAATAAACATGAAGAGATGTTAAGTACGTATTTGATATGCAACAACGATAATAAATTTTAACTATATCACATAAAAACATAAATATAGAAATATACGTGTTATCAATCTTCACCAATATCCATATCATGGATATTGGCCTTCCTTCTCTTCCTGTTGCTTTCGATGCTCCTTGGTTGTGCCTAGTCTTCTACTAAGTGCGGGTGCGTATCCATATAAAAATAATGATGATGCCATGCTATCGAAATTGTAGGCATCGGACGCGTGACATGTAGGTAGTCTCAGGTGAAGGAATCCACGGCTGCTGAGGATCATAAAACGTTGGATAAGGTGGCTCTATATAATGCTGTTGTGGTGTCTGCTCATCCAACGTGAAATATGGCTTTGGCCACCGTGAATCAGGTGACTGTGGAGCTGATGGCTGCGCGGCTGGTATGCACTCCTCGTCATCATCAATTGAGGAGTGAGAAGGAGCCTGTGTGCTGTCATCTAGCTCACAGGACGTTCCCTAATCTCCAGCTTCCTTCTCTTCACATCTTCAGCCATCTTTGATGTCCCACCACAACCCAAAGATTTTTTTAACTTTGAAAAGTCACCCATTATTCGTGCTGACACTTTTCTTTTCGTTTTGCCTGGACTACGAATGGGTTGGGTAGCGGCGGCTGGGGCTGGGGCTAAGGCTAAAGTTGGAGGTGGCTATTGTATAGCTGCTGGGGTAGAAGAAGGGCTTGCCTGAGCCTGAGAAGTAGGTGGAGTTGGAGTATCTTGCTCGGTCTCTACACCATCTAACTCTCCTTCAGCCCATGCATGGTCATTGGGATCAAACTCAGTTGGATGATCCCTGGCTGCCCTCTCCTCTATCCAGAAGACAAGTGCATGCTTCTCTTGGAATATGTGATTCATGTCCACCTCCTCAGGTGATGGTGTGGCTGAGGTATGCCTTTGCTCGTATAGACCACCTGCGAACTGTGCAAATCACTCCTTTGAGATCTTCTATCGATCCTTGATATTCTTGATACGCAGCCTCATATTGTAATGACAGAAGAGTAGCTTCTCCAATCGGTCTGAGGTCAACATGTTCATCCTCTTTGTATGTATCAGATTAAATGTGCTCCAGTTCCTCTCGCGATGAGAGGAACTAGTGCTGGGCGATTATCCCGATACCATGGCGGCCAGTGGATTTCATCCACTCTGGTGTTCACACGAACCCACCACTCGGCTACGAAAAAGGCAAACAATCGGCCTAGCAACTTGATAACTTATAAGATAAGGAAATATAAACTTCATCTTAAATAAGTATACCAGGTGACACTTTGTCGCAAGAATATCTCAGATCAGCATTTAAGTAGCATCTAAGTATATTTCAACCCTTATCTTATAGCTCTGCATTTGAAAAATATTTTTAAAAAATTTCATTAGTTGTCAAATAATTTTAGATTTCAAATTATTCACTAAACTCTAACTTACTTCTATCTCAGCTTTTACCCTATGCTGCTGAAATCGGCAGAGACGCTGAATAACAGAGAGCGTACCCCGCATCACCTCGTTGTCGTTCACCACTTGTCCTCTATATTGGATGTGGGGGTTTAAAAAATATCCTGCAAAAATTTATCGATATTAGTATTAACATTATGAAGAAGACAATTATTGACTCAACTTAAAGTAGGTAAGCACAAATATTTTTTTACCCATCAATGCAAAGTGGTGCAAAGTCTTGTCACATCGGTCATCTATGATCTTCCACCATTTTTTGTAACATCTAGGATTCTTCTCTTTTATTTTGTGTTTTCCTGATCTATTACATCATAAAGGGTGCCCATCTTGTTCCTGTCATTGGAGTCTAGCAGCCTCAGCACAACAACCAGTGGCTTTATGATTGCTAGGTAGTAGACAATTCTCTCATAAAATCTCTTATCAGTGATCTACTTCTCATAACTAGTTGGTCATCCTTGTTATGTAGGTGGTCCACCATATAGTTGTAATACTCTTCGGAGTGGGTGAACTTGACAAGTGCATGCCTGTGCCGATGTAAAGACTCTAATGCAATGAAGTTTGTGGCAAAACGAGTCGGACCGGGTCTAACAAGATCGTGCCCTCCTGTGTGTGATCTTATAATAAGTAGCAGATGGGGATGCGAATAAATACTCTCCTTCTTGCCTATATCCTTCAATATGAGATCAATAGAATGTGCCGCACAAGACACCCAGAACAGATGCTGCCTCTTCTCCATCAACTTCTTCCCAGCCACCTTATAAGAGGGTTTGTTGTTAGTGACAACTTGAACCACATTCTCCTCCCCAATCTCCACCACCACATCCATCAAAGAAAAAAATGTAGTCGGCATTTTTAGTCTTCCTAGAAGCATCCACCGACTTCAAAAATGTGGTCCCCTCAGAACAATATATCAAGAAGCTTATCATGCTCATCTTGGTGATACCTGTCCACCCGCCACACATAATCGTACAACTCCTCTCATTTCACACTAATTTAAATCTATCCATCCACTCCCTTAACTCTTGCACCTCCTCCTCTAATCCACCACGATATATATGGTTGCTGCTCGGGGCTTGCAGACTCGGTCTAGTCTTACCCACGGTATCTATCGCAGTCTAGAAGTAAGGGCTGGTGGCTGCATGTGCTAGGATGCCTACATTAAGTTTAAAAAAATTGGATTAGCAAAAAATAATGTTAACTAAATAAAACACACACAAAAGCTATTTTAAAAGTGATACTTACATGTAAAAATCACTTCACAATGTGGCGAACGGCTCTCTTTGCAGCCGTGTTCCTGTTGTCTTCATCCCTTTCATTACTTGTTTAATCCCCATCTGTCCAATACTTTCTTTCCTAAATAGATATTCATCACTCAGTGTAAACCGAGTACTGGCAGAATGACGGTGTGATTCATCTTTCTATCCCTCACTCTCCCGGTCCCGGGTAGGGCAAGCCGATGCTGATCGGCCAAGAATTAGATCAGCTCTGGACCCTGACCCTCTGTGTGAACCTCTTTTTTCTGCGGGTCTGTTCTTTAGAAAGAAAGACATCTCCGGACTTTTCTAAGAAAATAGGTGATATCCTAAAATATTAGTAGTCCGGTGATAGTTTTAAAAATATTAGAACCGAGGTTCGGGTTCTTTGAAAATTTCATTTTTTGACCCTTCTCCGCCGGATGGTGCGAGTATCCGACGTTAACTTACATCGAGCAACGGCTCGAACACCTTTGATTAACCGTCGCGGCAACCTGTTTTCGGAGATATGCACATCCACAAAAGTAAAGAACTCAAAAGGGCAGCGGCCTTTTGGGTCCGATCAGATGCAAACCGATTTGGTTCAGGTTTGTTTTATTTGATTTGTTATTTTTGGTCGACTTTGAAAGTCAATTTTGAGGGGCTTGATTTGGGATTCCACCGAGCCACAAGGGGGCTGGAGTGAATGGATTAAGATGGGCCGAAATGGGCCTGCGCAAAGGGCTGATTTGGAATCGGTTCTAGAATCTGAACGTGGGCTGAGCAAGGGCAGCTTCGGACCTGCTTAAGGGGTCTGTTCAGATGGCTTTGAATGGACCGATTGAGGCCTGTGTAGGCGTGTTCTGGATGGGGCTGCAGAGGGGTTGTTTACTGCAGGTTTTGGGAGCAGGTTTTGGGTCTGCTTAGCGGGTCGAAACTGGGCCTATTTTCGGACCTGAATTGAGTACCGGACATGGGCTAATTGGGTGCCGGATTTGGGCTGAAGATGGACTTGGATTTGGGTCTGTTCAAGGCCCCTGCGGGTGGGTCGAATTGGGTCTCGAAGGGACCTGTTATGGACTTGGACAAAGGCCAGGAAAAGGGGCTGTTTGTGGGCCCGATTGTGGGCCTGAACAGGTGGCCTCCTTTTGGTTCTGCAGGCTGGCTGGAATGGAGATCGATTGAGGCCAGACATGGGCCTGAATTGGGTTCTGTTGTTGGGCCGAACTGGGCTCTGGTTGGTGGTCCGAGCAAGGGCCAGCAGGTGGGCCGGACAGGGGCTGTTCATGGGCCTGTTGAAGGGTAATCCAGTGGGCTAGTTGCAAGGAGCCGAAGCGGGCCTGTTGTGGGCACCTGTAGGTGGACCGAATTGAGAATGAGAGAGAGAGGCCTGCGTGAAGCCCTGCAAGTGTGGCAGGGGAATCCCAATTCAGAAACTAGTCTGCCCCTCTTTTTTTATTTGCAGACTGCCTGAAGGCTGACTTTGCTGCTTAAATTACAGATTTCAGATTTTTTGTTTTGGTTTTCATTATTTTAGTTTGGCGGTTTGCATCGCCTCCGACCCGTCGGGCCACCTTTGAATGCCCAGCTTTAAACATCACAAGTCGACATCGAAGTTCATTTTATTGAAAGATGAGGGGAAGTACATCGGTGTGTGATGAGTGGTGATCCTTCCCCCAATTTAGGTTCTTTACCGACTTAGAAAAATTTCGGCATTACAACGGTATGCCGACAAGTTTCTAACTTGGCAAAGTTTACCCATCCAATCAAGGCTAGTCGGTGACTTAGCCAAAATTGGGGGAAGGATCACCGGCTACGGGAGCATGCCCGCGCCGACGTCCGGATCAACATCCCGGGACGTACCCGGGGGAGCCGTCCATTTCTTTTTAGTTTTGTTTCTGTTTTTTATTATTTTAAAAGGCCACTTGGGCCGGTTTTGAGTTCCATCGGCGTTCAAAGCCGGTCTTCGGTCTTCTCGGGCCGGAAGGGCCTGTTTTGTGGACTTGTGCGCCCTTCCTCCGTCTTGGTGGTAGGGCAAGGACCCGCCCGGACAAAACAATCGGCCCGTCGTACGGATTCCGAGAGGGTCCGGGACATCGCCCCTGCCCACCATGCTTGAAAATGGCAGATTTGTGTAGCTTGGCCGGCTGCTGCAGACCTGCTTCTCTTTTGGAGCTTCATGTGTTGGGGTCTTCTCCGGAAGGCCACAAGGGGGCTGCTGACTGGGCCGCAAATATGCTGCATCTTGAGCCACAAAGGGGGCTGCTGTTTGCCTTCTTTTTGGTATGCCACAAAGGGGGATGGACAGAACCTGTTTTGGGGTTGTCGGTCATGCCACAAGGGGGCTGGACAGAACCTGTTTTGGGGTTGTCGGTCATGCCACAAGGGGGCTGGACAGAACCTGTTTTGGGGTTGTCGGTCATGCCACAAGGGGGCTGTTTGGGACCTGTTTTGGGGTCGGTTTTGATGGGCCACAAGGGGGCTGACCAGGTTGCCTTAATTAGGCTGAAAGTAGGCCTGCGCAAGGGGCATTTTTAGGCCTGATTTGGGACCGATTTGGGGTCTGTTTGAGTGGGCTCAGGTGGGCCGGAATGGGTCTGCACAAAGGGGGCGTTTGGCTAGACCAAAAGTGAACCTGCAGGGGTTTGTTAGCAGGTCTGAAATGGGGACCTAACAGGACCTGTGCAGAGCTCTGAAGTGGGACCGGGTGAGGTCTGTACATGGGTCTGGTTTGGAGACCGGACGGGGCCTGCTGGGGTCTGATTTTGGAGGCATTTCAGGGCCTGAATGAGTGCTGAACAGGGGTCCGATTTGGGGTGTCCTGGCAGACTAAGAGGGGTCTAAATGGGGCCTGTTTGAGGGGCCTACAGAGAGAGATTTTTTTGGCCTGTTCAGTGGGGTGCGCAAAGGGCTAGGACAGGGACTGTTTAGGTGGTCCGAACAGGGGCTGGTAGGGACCAATCTTCTGGGTCATGGGTTGCCGATGACGGTGAAGACCGGTTTAGGCCATGAGAGGGGTTGAGAAGAGAATTTAGAAGAGGAGGAAGGGGTGCCCTTAAAGGGCTACATAGTTAATATGTGTATGTCCCTACCTTTTCTTCTCCTCTTCTTCTTTCCTTCTTCTTTGGCCGCTGGCAGGTATGCACGTGGGCAGCAGCTGGAGCTCTTCTTCTTCCTCCTCCTCTTCTTCTTCTTGACCGCTGGCAGGTGCTGAAGGCAGAGCAGGCAGTGGTTGGGGCAGCAGCCTGTCGGCGTTGATCAGTCAGCCCCCTTTCCCTTGGGCGCCCTCCTCCTTTTATAGGAGATGAGGGGGAGATGGAGAGGCAGCTGGGGAGTACGTAGATGGCCTCCTTCACCTTCTTCTATGTGTTTAAACTCTCTTTAATCCTTGAATTGTCCAAGGATATTAAAGATTTGACTGGCCCTTTGGTGTTCCCCATGTTGACCAGTCCCCTCAGCTTCCCCACGCCATTAACCAGTCAAAGGTGACCTGGCAGGTGAGGTGGCAGGTGTGCAGATGGGTTGGTGCGGCTGGGACCTGCTGATGTGGCAGGTGGGCCAGCAGCCTGTTCACACTGGGCCTGCAGATGGTCTGGCCTGAATTGGGCCTGCAGGTGGCCGCGGCCCACTTCTCCTTTCCTCTCAATGGGCTGTACGTAAGTGGGCTATAGGAGCTGAAAAATAATTATATTAAATGAAATATAAAGGGCTAGACAGCTGGAAATAGTGCTCATGGGTCAAATTGGGGCCTGCTTTGGCCCAATTAAGGACTGGGCCAGCTGGAGCTTGGTCTGATCATGCCATTCCTCCCTTTTTTTTTTGCTGTGTTTTTTTTTTTGAAAAATCTGATGCCAACAAATGCCCCCCACGGGTGGTTCTTTGGAGGCGAGTGTCGACATGGGAGACAGGAGACGACAAGGGATCACCCGTGTAAGTTGGCACATGGACATCTCTGTCTTCTGCTGACCGGCTGAAGAGTTCAGTGTGGTTTGAATGTCTTTGGACCAAGAAGGGCTTAGGCCCTTGGAGGCGACCGGTCTCTATTATGTTGAGCTTGCCCGTTGATCTCCCTTGACCTGCGGGGCTTTGCTTGGAGTTTTCCACCATGGTTGATGCAGACTTGTTGCCGCATCCTTTTCGCTCGGCATTTTTTCTTGAAAAAGGTTTTCTCTTCTTTTCTTTTTTTCTTTTCTTTTTCTTTTTTTTGTAGTTTTTACTGATCTGACTGCCTACTTTTAGGTTTTCACCCAGATCAGCCCCCTTGATGTTTTGCCTACATGCCTCCGAAGAGGTTTTCATGTAACGGGGTTGCCTGATTTTGCCTAGAGTGCCTTTTCAGGTTTTCACTCTAGCAAGGCTCTCCTTTTTTCTTTTTCTTTTTCTTTTTTGACACTTTTGCTCTTGGTCGGTCGCTATTTTGGGCGATCGGCCAAGCCCGTCGGGCACTTTTTCTTTTTCAGCCATTTTTTTGTTTTTTTTTGTGGGGAATTAAGGCTTCCCTCAAGCCGCATGCACCATTGGATTTGGCTACGTATGAATTTCAACGTAGTCAGCATGGAATGTGGGGCTTTCTGTGGATATGGATTTCAACCCGATGTCAGGAGACTCTCATTGTGGCGTTTGACCAAGTATGGATTTCAACTTGGTCAGTGGCACGGAGACTTTGCATCTTAAGGACCTTGCGAGTGGGGCTATGAGTCCACTCGATCCATCAGATGGACTTGTGAGTTCAACTTGTCAAAGAGACCCGACTTATAGGAAAATAGGGGTTGTTCGGTCCGACCAATGGCGCGGAGGCTTTTGTAGACCGCGGCGGGCCGGAGTGGCCGTCACGATATAGTTTGACAACGGTAAAGACCAAAAGGTTGGAACGGTGAGAACTTTGACTGCCATCAAGAGCAAAGAATTTTTTTTTTTTTTTGAGGAATCGTCAGGATTGGAGGAATCAAGACGACATGAAGTTTTGGTGGCACCACCAAGATCGAGATGATCAAGATAGTACAAAATTTGTGAACCATCTTTACCGGAATGGTTAAGACGGTATGCAGTTGTGTTTGCTCCTTTTTTTTCATTTTTTTTATCCATTTTTTTTTCATCATCATTTTTTTGTTTTTTTTTGTTTTTTTTTTCTTCTTTTTTTTTGCAGGGAATTAAGGCTTCCCTCAAACCGTATGCGAAGATTTTGGATGGATTAAGTCAGGAGTGAGTTCTTGACTTGACTTTGGATGTTTGGAAGTCCTATGGAGCATTGAGGTCCACCGGATTGGTGCTTGGATTTTTGAGGAACCTATGAGTGGGGTTATGTGTCCACTCGGTTCTGGGAAGTTGGTTTGATCCTAAGGAACATGTGAGCGGGGCTATGTGTCCGCTAGGTCCTTTGGAGAAAATTTGGGTCAAGTATGGATTTCAACCTGACCTATGAGTTGTAGGGGGATCTTGCCGAGTCTGGATTCCACCTCGTAAAGCAAGAGTGAAAAGATCCTAGGGAGCATGTGAGTGGGGGATATGTACCCACTCGGTCCTTCGGAAAAAAAATTTGATGATGGGATTCTTGGTAGACCATCGAGGCTGAAGTGGCCAGGATGGTGAAATTTTTTTGTTTGAAAGAGTCCTAAGGAACATGTGAGTGGATTTTTGTGTCCACTCGGTCCTTCGGAGGAGTTTTGATTGATTTTTTTTTTGGTAGACCATCAAGACTGTAGTAGTCAGGATGGTGGGGATTTTTGTTTGAAAAGATCCTAAGGAACATGTGGGTGGGTTTTGTGTATCCACCCGGTCCTTTGGAGAAGTTTGATGACTGCCAAGTCCTGAAGGATTAAGACAGTGTGAAAATTTTTGGTAGACCATCAAGACTGGAATAGTCAGGATGGTGAGAGTTTTTGTTTGAAAGTGTCCTAAGGAACATGTGAGTGGATTTATGTGTCCACTCGGTCCTTCGGAGAAGTTTTGACAAAGGGGATTTTTGTAGACCATCAAGACTGGAGCAGTCAGGATGGTGGGGATTTTTGTTTGAAAAAGTCCTAGGGAACATGTGAGTAGATTTATGTGTCCGCTCGGTCATTCGGAAAAAATTTTGATGAGAATTTTTGTGGACCATCGAGACTGGGATAGTCAGGATGGCGGATTTTTTTGAAATGACCCAGAGCAAGGGTTCAGAGAGTCCTAAGGAGCATGTGGGTGGGTTTGTGTATCCACTCGATCCTTCGGAGGAGTTTTGATTGATTTTTTTGGGTAGACCATCAAGACTGTAGTAGTCAGGATGGTGGGGATTTTTGTTTGAAAGAGTCCTAAGGAACATATGAGTGGATTTACGTGTCCACTCGGTCCTTCGGAAAATTTTGATGATGAGAATTTTGGTGGACCATCAAGGCTGGAATAGCCAGGATGATGGGAATTTTTGTTTGAAGGAGTCCTAAGGAACATGTGAGTGGATTTATGTGTCCACTCGGTCCTTCGGAAAATTTTGATGATGAGAATTTTGGTGGACCATCAAGGCTGGAATAGCCAGGATGGTGGGAATTTTTGTTTGAAAGAGTCCTAAGGAACATGTGAGTGGATTTACGTGTCCACTCGGTCCTTCGGAGAATTTTTGACAAAGGGAATTTTTTGTAGACCATCAAGACTGGAGCAGTCAGGATGGTAGGGATTTTTTGTTTGAAAAGATCCTAAGGAACATGTTGGTGGGTTTGTGTCCACTCGGTCCTTCGGAAAATTTTTGATGATCGTCGAGACTTGAAGGGTCGGAGCAACGTAGAATCTTTTAGTAGACCATCAGGACTGGAGTAGTCAGGATGGTGAGAATTTTTGTTTGAAAGGGTCCTAAGGAACATGTGAGTGGATTTATGACCACTCGGTCCTTCGGAGAAGCTTGATGACTGCCAAGTCCTGAAGGATTAAGACAGTGTGAAAATTTTTGGTAGACCATCAAGACTGGAATAGTCAGGATGGTGAGAATTTTTGTGGACCATCGAGACTGGAATAGTCAGGATGGCGGATTTTTTTTTTGAAATGACCCAGAACAAAGGTTCAGAGAGTCCTAAGGAGCATGTGAGTGAGTTTGTGTATCCACTCGGTCCTTCGGAGGATTTTTTTTTTTTTGATTTGATTTTTTTATCGACCTAACTGCTCCTTTGTAGAGTTTTCACTCAGGTCGACCCCCTTTGTATTTTGCCTGTGCATCCCTTTGCGGGGTTTTCACACAGCGGGGTTATCCGATTTTGCCCGAGGCGCCTTTGCAAGTTTTCACCTCGACTGGATTTCTTTTTCTTTCTTCTTTCTTTTTTTTCTTCTTTCTTTTTTTTTTTTTTTGACAGAATGGGATAAGGGCATGCGGAGTTTAAGGGCCACCGCAGACATTATTTTGAAGCCGATAAAAGGCAGACTTCTCCCAGGCCTTGACAAATGGTCTGGTATGGGGAATTTCAAAGAAAATGGGCGACCAATCCAAGCACATGGTATGACTTGGCATGAAGGTCTTTTGTTTAATGAACCAGTCCGAGTTACGGAAGACAAATCGGCTCGAGGGCTTCAAAGGGAAATGACCGATCCAAGCGCAGAAAGCGACTTGGTATGAGAGTCATTTTGTTTCGAACCGGTCCGAGTGCAGAAGGCAGATCGGCACGAGGGTTCCAAAGGGGATGACCAATCCAAGCGCGGGAGGCGACTTGGCATGAGGGTCGTTTGTTTTGAACCAGTCCGGGTTGCAGAAGGCAAATCGGCTCGAGGGTCCGAAAGGAGAGTGACCAATCCAAGCGCGGGAGGCGACTTGGCATGAGGGTCGTTTGTTTTGAACCAGTCCGGATTGCAGAAGGCAAACCGGCTCGAGGGTTCGAAAGGAGAGTGACCAATCCAAGCGCGGGAGGCAACTTGGTATGAGGGTCGTTTGTTTTGAACCGGTCCGGGTTGCAGAAGGCAAACCGGCTCGAGGGTTCGAAAGGAGAGTGACCAATCCAAGCGCGGGAGGCGACTTGGCATGAGGGTCGTTTGTTTTGAACCAGTCCGGGTTGCAGAAGGCAAATCGGCTCGAGGGTTCGAAAGGAGAGTGACCAATCCAAGCGCGGGAGGCGACTTGGTATGAGGGTCATTTAGTTTGTTTGTTTTTTTTTGTTTTTTTTTTATCTTTTATTTTATCGGCCTGAGTACTCTTGTAAAGAGTTTTCACCCGGGCCGACCCTCTTTGCATTTTGCCTGTGCACCCCTTTGCGGGGTTTTCACACAACCGGGGTCATCCGATTTTGCCAGAGGCGCCCTTTCAGGTTTTCACCTCTGCCGGATTTCTTTACTTGTTTTTTTTTTTTTTTTTTGAGAATTTTGCCCTCGGTAAGCTGTTTATGCTTAGCTAACCAAGTCAATCATCATTTCATTTTTGCTGACTCGGAGTCGTTGTCCGGACTCCGGGTCGAGTGGTCGCCCACCTGGCAGGGCTTATTGAGGGTGGAATTCGGGATTCCAGGCTCCCCCTCTCCGAGGTAGATGACTCGGCCAGGGCTAGATTTCTGCCCTGCTTGTTTGGTGCCGGTTCTTCTTGCTTTCCTTCCTTCGGTAGACAAGCTTGGCTCGCGGGCCTGGCTTCGGAGGGTGCTCGATGTCTTCGCCCTGATCATTGTACAGATATGGAGGCTACTCGACTCTTTGCCGCGATCCTGCGGCTGATGGCTCAGAGGGCCGTGGGGGCTGCCGTGGCCGGCAGACTCCTTCAAATGTAACCTCGCCAGTGGGGATGTCGGCGAGATTAGTTGTGGTTGCAGTAGTGTCGGCCTCTAGGCGGACGCATAGGGCCCAGAATCCTTCCAATATCGTGGTAACGTTGGAGGCCACTTGATACACCGAAGGGTGCAAAACTGGTTCGCGCCGTAAGCGCAGTCCGTGGGGACATGATCGCTGTCTGGGCGGCTGTTGAGGCTATGCCGGCTGAGGATGCGGAGACCGTGCTCGCGCTACCTGATAACGTGCCGTCCTAGGGCACCTAGGCTTGGAGCCTAGGTGACGATGATGCACCATGTTGACGACGAAGTTTGCCTGCTGACGGGCGCTCTAATGCGGCTGGGGTGGCTGAACTAGCCGATTGCCCAGGTTGAAGACCTTGTCGTGGATCATCTTCTCCGCCAGATCTTTGAACTGGTAGCAGTCCTCGATGACATGCCCCACCAGCCTGTGGTAGGGGCAGTAGTTGGCCTCATTACTCCTTTTGGCGTCGTCAGGGCGCCGGCTGGCAGGCAGGCTAATGAGGTCGTTCTGCATGCAGACCTCGAACATCTTGCGCGTGTAATCGCGCGTAAAGGAGTACGGCTTATGAGAGCGCTCTTCCCACGTCGGTCTTAGAGGAACGTTGCCGGGCTTCCGAGGAGGGGGCGTTGTGGCGGCTCTCTCGTTTCCCCTGTTAACATTTTTTGAGGGTGAGGCAACATCAATTGTGTTTACCTCTCTTGAAGTTGAAGTTGGTTGTTTGTCCTTGGACGGCCTCGGGCGGGCGCTGGCGGTCGATGGATAGCTGTAGTAGAAATGCTCGATGTCGGCCACCGTAATGTTTAGATCATTGAAGGTCTGGATCCTGCTACCCAGCACCTTCTTTTGGATGTCGGGCCGGAGCCCTCTTTTGCAAAGAGCCACCGCCTCTTCAGCGAGGGGTGGGTTGGCGCACTTCATACAGATGTCGCACCACCGCCGGATGTAGTCAATGGCGGTCTCGTTGTGCCCCTGCGTCATTGTGGCGAGCTCGACCAACGTGTGTGGCCGCTCGGAGAAGCTGAATCTCTCCACGAACTTTCGCTGCATATCCGCCCAGTCGGCGACGGAGTTCGGCTTCAGTTTTGAATACCACTCGAAAGCGGTTCCAGTGAGAGTGGTGGCGAAGTACTTCAGGAGATACGACTCGTTGTAAGCCAAATCCCCCATGTGGGCGAAGTATAACGCCAGATGTTCTCTCGGAGATCCGCGCCCGTCGAACTTGGAGCACTTCGGGATCTTTGAAACGTCCTGCGGGAGCCGGACGTATTGATGGTGTGGCGGGTAAGGGACCTGGTAGAGGCCCATGACGTTATGCCCCTCGTCGTGTTGAGTGAGGCGCGCAGCGATCAACTGATCGATGATGGCCCTTTGAGCCGGGTCTAACAGTTCCTGCGGAGGTGGCGGGGGTGGCTGATAGCGCCGTCCCTCGAAAATAGCATCGTCGGCTGGCGGTCTCGGGACCGGCGGTTGGGGCATGACCGGGAGCGGCGGCAGTGGCGGCGTCTCCGCTCGAGCCAAATGATGGTCCCTGGAGGCCTCATCTTCTTCCGATTCACAAACCGGCTGAGGGCGTAAGAACCCGGCGTTGGCTATAAAAGCTCTTAGCCGTTGGTTTTCCCTCTGTAGATCTTCGACTGTAGGCGCGGGAGGCGCGTCATCTAGCTGTTCTTGGTGAACATGCTCATTTTCTGCTTTCTGGTCCCTCTCGACGGCTGCGGCTGATTCCTGGGCTGTGTCGGCACGTGTCTTTGGCTTCGTTCGAACGACGGTCCGTGAAGCCTCAGGCACGTCTTCGGGCAGGTTGCCCTCTGTCGTGACAAGACAGGCAAAGTTCCGTTGTGTTGGAACTCCGTTGATAAGAGCATGCCCCATGAGAGGTGGGGCCTTCAGCATAGTGTCGACCTGGTGCCGGTAGTTGTTGCCAAATCTTCTGGGGCAATGCCCCCATTCCCTGTTCTGGGCAGAATATGCCCCCAGAGGGAGGAGTCCATCTCGGACTGATCGGGCGGACCCGAACCGCGGAGCTCGCGGGGAAACATCGGCTTTTGGAAGCCATACTTGCTTGAGTTTCGGGGCAGAGGGTTTGGGACCTTACCCCCGGTAGGCACGAGCATTGTTTGATCTATTAACCCGCTGTGGAGTGGGTTTGTTGGGGAGCTTGCCCCCAGTTGGCAGGACATCTGCCGAGTTGTTGACCCGGTGTAGAGTCTTGTTGAGGAATTTCCTATCATTTGGCAATATAAGGTGCCGATAAGATTGGTCGGCGGACCGACCGCTTGATGGAGTTTTCTGGATGGCAGGCGACTGCCCCTGTCGATTTTCCTTGATTTGGACCGCTGGTCGGCCCGTTTGTAGAATAGGGACCAAGGGCTGGTCCCCTGCCCTGGCGGCGTTTTTCCTTTGAGTTGATGGCCGGCTTGAGCTTTGGTTCTTCATATGAAAGGGCTGTCCCCTTTCCTTTGCTTTGTCGGCCGCTGGTCGGCCGGTCTTCTCGGAGTGAACAGAGGGCTTGCCCCTTCCCCGAGTGTTTGGTGCATCTGCTGCCGTGGGTATTATTATTCCCCCGTTGATCCCTTTCAACCGATCTAGGATGGAGAATCGGTTGTGCAGCAGTAAGGCACCGAGCTGTGGTTGGTGGCGTTTGTCCTTCACGTGCACAATGGATGTTTCATCCAGGGTTGGAGGGTGCGCCTCACCCCTTGGGTATTGGATGTCCCTTACTTTGAGGGTTTGGCAGGAATTGTGCTCGATCTTGAGCTTCTTGATGGTCCATTGTTGTGGTGCGGGCGCAAGCCCGGAGTTGTCGATGGCTTGGTCCACCGGAAGTGACTCTTGTGGGGGAGTCAGTTGGAATGCCCCCGGTTGTGATGTCTTTGTAGGCAGGCAGGGTGCCCTGAAGGTTGCCCGGAGCAGCCGGAAGGGATATATCTTCTCTTCGTTGGCGATCGGAGTTTCCAGCATTGCCCCCAGTCGGTTGGGGAGCAAAACGACCCTCGGGAAGTTGCCGAAGGCGATGCCGGGAGTGACTGCACCGATGTCACGTCGTTCGACGTATGCCTCAGAATGGGCGACACCGTTGTTGACGTCCATAAGTCCTATAGATAACAAGACTGGCTCGATCAAATGCAGAGATTTTTTGTTTCATTGAATTGAAGATAGTGGATGTGCATATCTCCAGGTTGCCACGGCGGAGAGATGAAAGGAAAGAAGGGTCCCACCGGGCGTGCTATTTGTGTGAACCTCTTTTTTCTGCGGGTCTGTTCTTTAGAAAGAAAGACATCTCCGGACTTTTCTAAGAAAATAGGTGATATCCTAAAATATTAGTAGTCCGGTGATAGTTTTAAAAATATTAGAACCGAGGTTCGGGTTCTTTGAAAATTTCATTTTTTGACCCTTCTCCGCCGGATGGTGCGAGTACCCGGCGTTAACTTACATCGAGCAACGGCTCGAACGCCTTTGATTAACCGTCGCGGCAACCTGTTTTTGGAGACATGCACATCCACAAAAAGTAAAGAACTCAAAAGGGCAGCGGCCTTTTGGGTCCGATGAGATGCAAACCGATTTGGTTCAGGTTTGTTTTATTCGATTTGTTATTTTTGGTCGACTTTGAAAGTCAATTTTGAGGGGCTTGATTTGGGATTCCACCGAGCCACAAGGGGGCTGGGGTGAATGGATTAAGATGGGCCGAAATGGGCCTGCGCAAAGGGCTGATTTGGAATCGGTTCTAGAATCTGAACGTGGGCTGAGCAAGGGCAGCTTCGGACCTGCTTAAGGGGTCTGTTCAGATGGCTTTGAATGGACCGATTGAGGCCTGTGTAGGCGTGTTCTGGATGGGGCTGCAGAGGGGTTGTTTACTGCAGGTTTTGGGAGCAGGTTTTGGGTCTGCTTAGCGGGTCGAAACTGGGCCTATTTTCGGACCTGAATTGAGTACCGAACATGGGCTAATTGGGTGCCGGATTTGGGCTGAAGATGGACTTGGATTTGGGTCTGTTCAAGGCCCCTGCGGGTGGGTCGAATTGGGTCTCGAAGGGACCTGTTATGGACTTGGACAAAGGCCAGGAAAAGGGGCTGTTTGTGGGCCCGATTGTGGGCCTGAACAGGTGGCCTCCTTTTGGTTCTGCAGGCTGGCTGGAATGGAGATCGATTGAGGCCAGACATGGGCCTGAATTGGGTTCTGTTGTTGGGCCGAACTGGGCTCTGGTTGGTGGTCCGAGCAAGGGCCAGCAGGTGGGCCGGACAGGGGCTGTTCATGGGCCTGTTGAAGGGTAATCCAGTGGGCTAGTTGCAAGGAGCCGAAGCGGGCCTGTTGTGGGCACCTGTAGGTGGACCGAATTGAGAATGAGAGAGAGAGGCCTGCGTGATGCCCTGCAAGTGTGGCAGGGGAATCCCAATTCAGAAACTAGTCTGCCCCTTTTTTTATTTGCAGACTGCCTGAAGGCTGACTTTGCTGCTTAAATTACAGATTTCAGATTTTTTGTTTTGGTTTTCATTATTTTAGTTTGGCGGTTTGCATCGCCTCCGACCTGTCGGGCCACCTTTGAATGCCCAGCTTTAAACATCACAAGTCGACATCGAAGTTCATTTTATTGAAAGATGAGGGGAAGTACATCGGTGTGTGATGAGTGGTGATCCTTCCCCCAATTTAGGTTCTTTACCGACTTAGAAAAATTTTGGCATTACAACGGTATGCCGACAAGTTTCTAACTTGGCAAAGTTTACCCATCCAATCAAGGCTAGTCGGTGACTTAGCCAAAATTGGGGGAAGGATCACCGGCTACGGGAGCATGCCCGCGCCGACGTCCGGATCAACATCCCGGGACGTACCCGGGGGAGCCGTCCATTTCTTTTTAGTTTTGTTTCTGTTTTTTATTATTTTAAAAGGCCACTTGGGCCGGTTTTGAGTTCCATCGGCGTTCAAAGCCGGTCTTCGGTCTTCTCGGGCCAGAAGGGCCTGTTTTGTGGACTTGTGCGCCCTTCCTCCGTCTTGGTGGTAGGGCAAGGACCCGCCCGGACAAAACAATCGGCCCGTCGTACGGATTCCGAGAGGGTCCGGGACATCGCCCCTGCCCACCATGCTGGAAAATGGCAGATTTGTGTAGCTTGGCCGGCTGCTGCAGACCTGCTTCTCTTTTGGAGCTTCATGTGTTGGTGTCTTCTCCGGAAGGCCACAAGGGGGCTGCTGACTGGGCCGCAAATATGCTGCATCTTGAGCCACAAAGGGGGCTGCTGTTTGCCTTCTTTTTGGTATGCCACAAAGGGGGATGGACAGAACCTGTTTTGGGGTTGTCGGTCATGCCACAAGGGGGCTGGACAGAACCTGTTTTGGGGTTGTCGGTCATGCCACAAGGGGGCTGTTTGGGACCTGTTTTGGGGTCGGTTTTGATGGGCCACAAGGGGGCTGACCAGGTTGCCTTAATTAGGCTGAAAGTAGGCCTGCGCAAGGGGCATTTTTAGGCCTGATTTGGGACCGATTTGGGGTCTGTTTGAGTGGGCTCAGGTGGGCCGGAATGGGTCTGCACAAAGGGGGCGTTTGGCTAGACCAAAAGTGAACCTGCAGGGGTTTGTTAGCAGGTCTGAAATGGGGACCTAACAGGACCTGTGCAGAGCTCTGAAGTGGGACCGGGTGAGGTCTGTACATGGGTCTGGTTTGGAGACCGGACGGGGCCTGCTGGGGTCTGATTTTGGAGGCATTTCAGGGCCTGAATGAGTGCTGAACAGGGGTCCGATTTGGGGTGTCCTGGCAGACTAAGAGGGGTCTAAATGGGGCCTGTTTGAGGGGCCTACAGAGAGTTTTTTTTGGCCTGTTCAGTGGGGTGCGCAAAGGGCTAGGACAGGGACTGTTTAGGTGGTCCGAACAGGGGCTGGTAGGGACCAATCTTCTGGGTCATGGGTTGCCGATGACGGTGAAGACCGGTTTAGGCCATGAGAGGGGTTGAGAAGAGAATTTAGAAGAGGAGGAAGGGGTGCCCTTAAAGGGCTACATAGTTAATATGTGTATGTCCCTACCTTTTCTTCTCCTCTTCTTCTTTCCTTCTTCTTTGGCCGCTGGCAGGTATGCACGTGGGCAGCAGCTGGAGCTCTTCTTCTTCCTCCTCCTCTTCTTCTTCTTGACCGCTGGCAGGTGCTGAAGGCAGAGCAGGCAGTGGCTGGGGCAGCAGCCTGTCGGCGTTGATCAGTCAGCCCCCTTTCCCTTGGGCGCCCTCCTCCTTTTATAGGAGATGAGGGGGAGATGGAGAGGCAGCTGGGGAGTACGTAGATGGCCTCCTTCACCTTCTTCTATGTGTTTAAACTCTCTTTAATCCTTGAATTGTCCAAGGATATTAAAGATTTGACTGGCCCTTTGGTGTTCCCCATGTTGACCAGTCCCCTCAGCTTCCCCACGCCATTAACCAGTCAAAGGTGACCTGGCAGGTGAGGTGGCAGGTGTGCAGATGGGTTGGTGCGGCTGGGACCTGCTGATGTGGCAGGTGGGCCAGCAGCCTGTTCACACTGGGCCTGCAGATGGTCTGGCCTGAATTGGGCCTGCAGGTGGCCGCGGCCCACTTCTCCTTTCCTCTCAATGGGCTGTACGTAAGTGGGCTATAGGAGCTGAAAAATAATTATATTAAATGAAATATAAAGGGCTAGACAGCTGGAAATAGTGCTCATGGGTCAAATTGGGGCCTGCTTTGGCCCAATTAAGGACTGGGCCAGCTGGAGCTTGGTCTGATCATGCCATTCCTCCCTTTTTTTTTGCTGTGTTTTTTTTTTGAAAAATCTGATGCCAACACCCTCCTACTCCCCTCCTCCTATCGTCCTCCATAGCAGATGCATTCTAAGCTCGGAGTCCGTGGAGTCCTCCCCACTCTCTGGCTCCGGCTTGACTGGTACCTTCCCCTTGTCTTTTCTTTTGTATGTAGGCAAATCTCGGTCCCTCCTCCTCTTAGGTAGCTCATCGTGCAACTCCTCCCTCTGCTCAATGCTAATAGATTGTTGAGGGGCTCTACCTGTCATGTAACCTCTCATCTCCTCACTCTTCTCCCTAGGCACCTTATCGTATTTTTTAACATTCCCACCTGTTCCGACAATATATTGTTTCAGCCAAAACACACCCCCATTCATCTCCTTCCCACACCACTTGCATTGCACTATCTTTCTAGCTATCTACTATCTAGCCGTGTTCCCAACCCACGTCAGAAGGACGTGCTGGTGCTACATCACCCTGATCAGCCATTGCTTATACCTGCAAAATTTGTAAACAATTCATAGAAAATTGTTAGACATCCTATAAATTGCTTTAGGGGCTGTTCGGGAAGTAGACAACCTGCCGAACAGACTATTCGGTATGTTTATAGGGTTACGTCTTTGCCAAAAAGGGTCATAAATCGGCGTACAAGGTTTCTGGAATTTTTCCCATATAAAGAGCATCCAATCGATGTTCTTACAACTTGAATAGAGTTGTTCGGTCGGAAATCACCGAGTATAACCGTACTCGGAGTCGTCGGAAACACGTTAAAATCGGCATACGGGGTTTCCGAAATTTTTTTGGTACAAAGAACATCCACTCGATATTCTTACAACTTGAACAAAGTTGTTCGGTCAGAAATCAACGAGTTTAATCATGCTCAGAGTTGTCGAAAACACGTAAAAATGAGTGTACGGGGTTTTCGGCGAAGAAATCTTATCGACAATCTTCCAAGGATCGAAGAAGAGGTTGAATGGAGGTGGATCGGAGCTTAGATCGGCGGAATCCCTTGAAGAGATCACTGGAATCCAGGAATCGCTCAAGGATCGCCGCTGGAATCACCGAAATCGTTCCAGAATCGCCTTGGATTGCTGGGATCGAGCGATCCTTCACACGATCGATCGATTCCGAGGGTGGAATCACTCTAGAATGGCCTGGAGCTCGCCGTTGTGCCGTGAGTGTTGGCAATTGACCTCGTAGCAGTCGATTCCGGCCTAGAATCGGTTTGATTCCTGGTCTGGTATTGGTCCGAGAATTGAATTGGACCGGACAAACTGACTCCCGGCAGAATTAGTCAGGTCGACCGATTTCAGGCTGAATCGATCAGAATCAGATCAATTTCGATCGATCCATTGATTCAATCCGATTCCAACGGAATTCCCCCTAGAATCGGTCCTTCTGTAGGGAATCAGATCGAAATCAACTGATCCGATTTCGGAATCGGCCGATTCTGATCCGATTCTGGCAATTCTGCAATGAGTGGGCCCATGTAATGGTTTTTTTTTTGATTTTCATTTTGGCCTTGTCTATGATATCATACAAATACCCCATCTGATTTTTGTTATTAGAGTCAATCAATCTGAACACTTGTACTAGAGCATCTATTATTGATATATAGTATTGCTCTTTTTCCACCACTTGTTATCCCTAATAAGGCTATCCATCTTCAGTAATGTCTTATATTGCTCCATTATGGCTCGTATGTATTCTTGTACTCTTGATAGGATGTAGAAAGCATAAACCTCTTTAAATCCATTGTGTACCAAATCTGGTAGGACCAGGTCGAATTAGATCATGGCTATCAATGTGCTCTCATGAGGGATAATAGCACAGGGTTCCTATAAATGAAAGATGTAATAACTTGTCCTTGACTCATCAAGAACCTTAGTTTACTTCTTCCCAATGTCCTCTAACATCAAGTGAATTGAGTGTGCAACATAGAAGACTCAAAACAAATGAGGTCTTGTCTTTATTAGCTTCTTACCTACAACCTTGTATAAAGTCTTATTGTGAGTGACAAGTTGCATAATGTCCTCATCTCCAATGTCATCTACTATAGTGTTCATTAGACCAAACAAGTAATATGCGTTCTTTACTTATGTCGATATATCAATGTACTTCAAAAAAAAAGTGGTGCCATCATAACAATACACAAAGAAGTTAATAAGCAGTTTCTTTGTGATTCTCGTCCACCCATTGCACATCACAATGGACCTCTTTATTTTTATATGGATTTGAATTCATCTATCTATGAGATCAACTAATCAACTTCTGCATCCAACCTCTTCTCATAAATGTATTTGGAGGTGGAGTCTTTCAACTGTAGTCTAGTCTTACCAATGTCATTGATGTAACTTCAAAATTTAACGGCTTTTAATATTTTGGAAATTCATTTTCCTGTTTGAATTTGAATTAGACCTTAGTGTTGACTTCTTAGAAAAATAAGTGATATTCTATAAAAGTACTAACTAGGGTCAATGATATGTATAAAAATATAATTTGAGGTTGTTAGGTTCTTTGAGAATTGATTTTGACCTCTCTCCGTCAGATGGTGCGAAGATCCGACGTTAATTACATCGAGAATGCTCGAATACCCTTGATTATCCATCATTGCAATCCATAAGAATAAAAGACATGTATCCACAAAATTACACATTCACACACATAGGAGGACAACCCCATGAATTTGATGGAATGCAAGCACTTAATGTGTTTGAAAATTTTAATTTGATTTAAGTTGAATTTGGTTTGAATTTAGTTTGAGGTTGATTAATTAATTAAATTGATTGAATTAAGTTGAATTTGGTTTGTTTGATTAATTTGGATTTGATTTGTGAGCTTTAATTTGATTTGAGTTGAAATTAAGAAATTTGATTTGTTTTGATTTTGGTTTGAAAATCGATTTGAGCTGATTGAAATGGAGTTGAATTTTGAATTTGATTTAAGAAGTTTGATTTGAATTAATGCTTGACAGAATGAAGATTGTGTTTGCACTTAGTTAGTTTATTACAGTTTGGTTGGGAATCTGATTTGGTTTATTTTAAGAAGTTGGGTTTTGCTTATGGATTGTTACTTTATTCATTTGGTTAAAATTGACTTGCATATGTTGAACAGAATGGTTTACAGGTTTAATTTGATTTAGTTTAAATTGAATTT
The DNA here is from genome assembly GCA_036172225.1 of Cryptocoryne crispatula var. balansae. NCBI lineage: Eukaryota > Viridiplantae > Streptophyta > Magnoliopsida > Alismatales > Araceae > Cryptocoryne > Cryptocoryne crispatula. The sequence goes on from CM069934.1 coordinate 12,047,897, forward strand.
ATTTAGTTAGAGTCCACTTGAATTTGCTTAGTTAAAATTGAATTGAATTTGGTGCTTGACAGATTGGGGTCTGAATTGAGGTGAGTTGACTAAAGTTATCTATTTCAATGTCAGCTTGGAATGCCCAGCTTACAGTTTTGATGATCCAACTTATGGTTTGGCAAGACTTGAAATTGAGTTGGGCTGGCCTAAATCAGGATCAGGTACCTCTCTGATCAATCTTTGAAGTGTTTTCACATTCTGATGACGATCATTATTATTCCTTGGTTTGAATATGATTGAGATTTCCATCACTTTGCAGGCCACACCGGTTCAACCCCAAATTGGTCTTAATGCTTGCTTGATCAACTAACCCTCAGGTTCCTGAATCGAGGTCGACTTTGAGATTATTATTTTCTTCACGATCAGTTTGTCCCAACGACAATCAACTCTCTTCTTTTTTTGGCTGGCTCTTTGCGTTGATTATAGCTGAATGTCCATCCTCTATCTAGGTGCACCAAGAGATGGAGTAGAAAGGTAGCCAAGGCGACTGGTTTCGACTTTCTATTGGGTGACGGCTCTCATGTCATTGGGAGCAAGCCTGGCGACATCAGTAAGTATACTGCGAGGAGACGGGCAGATTAAAGATTAAGACGGTTGAACCTTCTGCAACAGCCTCTGCTCGCACGTTCTCTCTTCTCTTTTTTTTTTTTTTTTGATGGTGGCTCGACCAGGAGTGCAGCAGGAGATGGAGTAGAACCGGTGGCCTACTAAGAGTTGGGTCACTCAAATTGTAGTTTGTTGTTATGGAGTCTTGTACGCACATCTGTACAGTGGGCGTACCCTTGCATTTTATTATTGTTATATTATGGCCTGTTTGGTTAGAGTTTTAAATTTGATACTATATCAATATTGATATTGATAATTTTAAAGGTTAGAGTATCAATATCAAAATTGATACAAGTTGACACTTGTATTACATAATGTACTTTGTTTTCATTAGCAATTTCAAAATTGATATTACTAACCAAACACTTCTTAGTGATTACTAGAAATATCAATTTTAAAATTGATAGTGATAGAGGTGTCAAATAATGTTACCAAACAGGGCCTTATCTTTTGTTGAGCGCTCCAATGATGGATGGTTGATTCTTTGTAAGGAGAACCCTTTCAATTGTTTTTACAGGATGAGTTTATGTCCATGCTTGATCGATTCACATGCGCATGCGATCAAATTCACGGGGCTTTTTCATTCCTCTCACAGCTTTGAGATAAACAAACAATTTGAATTTCTTACTAACAATAACTGCAAAGTACACGTGAGGATTACAATTCCGATGGAGTCAGTCGAGATCAAGTCTATTCAGCTTTTTGTAAGCACAATAGAATTGATCCTGATATTTTAGAAAAAAAAAGAATGTGCCAAGCCTTTGATAGGCGGACAGAAATCTCTCTTTGATTTTTTTTTAAATAGGACGAATCTCAGCCTTTAAACAGGCATACGGATCGACCTGCTGTTATAGTTTCATTAACATAAGATTCGACACATTTGTACGTTGAACGTACGTCGCTGTCATATAGGCTAAAGAACCTATACGTAGAATGCCGGCACAGGGACGTAGAGGTAAGTGCGACCTCCCAACTAATCCAAAAGTTATAATTCTTTTAAATTTGATCGAGACATAGAGGTGTGCACGACCTTCCTACTAGTCTCGATTTATTTGATTATATTTGTGGATTTTTATTTAGGTTTAAGTGGTTTTGTTTATTTTATTATTGTTGTTTCTTTTCTTTTCTTTTTGAGGATGTAGAGGTGTGCGCGACCTCCTAACTAGCCTGAAAATTTCAATTCTTTTAAATTTGACTGAAATGTAGAGGCGTGCGTGACCTCCCCACTAGTCTCAGTTTATTGAAATAAATTTTATTTAAACTCACTAGTTGTTTATTTTAATTTTTTTTTTTTGAAGGAGAGGGGGGTGCTCCCCGAAATGTTCATCCGAGCCAAAGGACGTCCTCACGCCACCCGCAATGGCCCAATGCCGCGTACAGAAGATGCTTGGACCACTCTTCTTTGTTCCTGCTCCTTTTTCTTCTTTCTCTTCTATTTTTTTTTACGCGCCCCCCCTTTAATATATGCCACCGTGGATCAAAGTGTGGGGAGAAAATAATTCCTCCTAACTAGCCTGAAAATTTCAATTCTTTTAAATTTGACTGAAATGTAGAGGCGTGCGTGACCTTCCCACTAGTCTCGAAATAAATTTTATTTAAACTCACTAGTTGTTCATTTTAAATTTTTTTTTTGTGAAGGAGAGGGGGGTGCTCCCCGAACTGTTCATCCGGGCCAAAGGACGTCCTCACTCGACGGTGAAGGGGGTGAGCGGTTCTTACCTCACCTCTTCTTCTTCCGCAACGTGAACCTTCTGCTTGAATGCCGCTTCTTCTTCTCGCTCTGCTCCCGGACCTTCTCTCTCTTTTTTTTTCTCTGCCCCGCGGCGCTTACCATGTGGGGGCATTTTATAGCCGTGGAGATCTTTCTTCCCGTCGAAGGGTCTTGCTATTCTGTATTACGGTGTCACTGCGGGGTTACGGCAAGTTTCCGGCGGACTGCCGTTGGGGAGGGTCCTATAGCTGTGAGAATCTCCTTCCGCCCGGGGGCCTTCCACACAATGCGACCTGCCTAGGCACCGGTTCCGGCAATTACCGTGCAATCAACCCTGCTGCGATTCTTCCGCCCCATTTGGGGGCCGAAGGTCTCGACCCTTCCCTTGCTGTCGAGCACCACTATAGGAAGGATCCAGCCATGGCAACTCGGCCGACCTTCCCTATCTCACGGTCTTCTGGCACGTATAGTATGGGCAGCGAGGCTCCTAGCCGCAGGGGAGGCCAACTGGACGTCGGCGGCCCACTCGTGCTCGCTCGGTGCGAAAGAGGTCCGCACGGCTGTGAGCGCTTCATTCTCGCGGCCATTCAGCTTTCTTCTTCTTCTTCTTCTTTTTTTATTCACTCCAATCCCATCCTCCATCAAACTACCATCAGGGAGGGTCTTTTTTTTGTGCAGGAAATTCAACCGTGATTTCAACAGGTTTGTATTATTGCGGGGATCTATTTGAGCGGGATTGTCGCCGTGAGGTTCGTGTGATGCTTCAAGTGATTTTTTTCCTTGAGGAAGGCTGCGACCTGCTCAACGTCGCCGTCTGTCACCCTTCGCCGTGCGGGCCTCTCCGACCAAGACTGTCTTGGTCTGCATTGTGCGCGGGTGGAGGTGTTTTCGGCAGGTGGTCGATCAGTGCTCAAACTGTGTAACTCCTCTGTCCGGCTGAGGTATTAACGATTTTTTTTTGATATAATGGCAGTCATTACCATATTGCCTCGTTTCCTTTTCCTTTCTCTTCTTTTTTTTAAAGAATTTAGACATCCATAGTCATCTATCATGGTGTAGAAATATGGACCGGTCATTGCATACGCTGGGACACCTATATGAAAGAAGATGATCACATAATTATTAATGTTTATTTGAAAAAACATATAAGATATATAATTAAGAAAAGTTAACTTTCATACACCTGTTAAAAATCACTTGTAGATACACTTGACTGCCTTATTTGTAGCCCTCGTCGTATTCACTTCCTTAAAGACCTGCTTGATAGACCTCTGCCCTCTGTCACTGTCTACACATGGCGGTCTTTGTTGGCCAAATTGACTGCAACTGACAAAACTCACTATCTTGCCTCAACACTTGTGTAAGCCTATTGTCTTCCATGTCTGATTTTCTGGCTTTGGCACCCGAACCTTCTGTCCCCCTGTTCTCCTCATCCTCTCTAGTCTAAGCTCTATTAGCAAGCATAGCTCTCATCGTCTCTATTTCCTCTTTATCATTTGAAGATGATGAATCAGTTTGCACATGAGCTTATGCTTTTCCCTTCTTACTCTTTTCGGACATGAGGTATCTCTGTCAGAGCAACTCATTATGCAGTTCAATTTTGTGCTCAATTATAATTTATCTCTGCGATGTTCTCCGGGTTAGATAACCTCTCATTCCTTTCCTCAACTTGGTCGAGACCTTGTCATATTTCACATTCCCACCCATACCGGCTATATGTTACTTAAGGCGGAAAACACCTTCATTCATATCCTTTTGGTATCATTACATCTTAACTTCTTCCTCACTTCTATCAAATAGCCATGTTCCCATCTACTGTCCCTCTATCCACCGACAGCTTGTTCCTTACTAGATATTTTACGCACACACAAAATTTCAAATATAATAATTAAAAATTTGAATCAAACATAAAAAATAAGTGAGTAGCTCACCCCTTCGGGGGTGAGTAAAGGTTAACCCTGAAGGGGTGGTTGTATTGGGAGATCACTCCTTTGGGGATGAGAATAGATCAACCTCGAAGGGGTGATTAATTCAACACCCCTTCGAGGGTTAGAAAAGTCATCCATGAAGGGGTGATCTCCCTTCCCTTCAGGGGTGAGAAAAGCCAACCTGGAATGGCCCATTCTTCAGGGGTGGGAGTGGGGAGGGTGGATTAGGGGAAGGGGAGGTGGAATCAGTACCTTCTTAGGTTGGATCGTCCTTGGGGAGGACTGTCTCATCGGAGGAGATTATGGGTGTTCATGGTTTGGTTTGGTTTGGTTTCTTAGTATTTTTTCCCAAACCAAACCAAACCAAACTATCTCTCAAACCAATTAATTTGGTTTGGTTTGGTTTGGTTCGGTTCAAACCATATTTTATTAAGGTAGAGTAAATATGTCAATATATAATTTCATTTTATTTGTTTTAAATCACGTTCTATTAAAATTTAGTGTATTTGTTTATACATTTCATTAATTTGCCTTAAAAACTCTTGAAACAAGTTTATTTTTATAAGAAAAGACACATAAATATTGTATTATATATAACTTAAAATAAAATATTTAATCTAAATCGGGTTATTCGGTTTAGCGGTTTGGTTTGGTTTGAAGGGCTCTAGGAACCAAACCAAACCGATCGATAGTTCAAACGAACCAAACCGAACCAAACTCCTAGTTTGGTTTGGTTTTTCGGGTTGAACCAAATAGTGAACAGCCATAGAGGAGATTGCCAAAGGGGAGCTACTTCACAGGAGGGCAGCCCTAGGTAAGGGGGAGCTGGATGGGAGAATTGGGAGGGGGTGGGTAAGGACTGGAATCAAGTCTTCGGTAGAATGCTTTTGGAACTATAGAAGTTCTGGGGCATCGGCCAATTTCTAGATTAGTCTGTGAGAATTGGGCGAAAGCTCAAGACATCTTAGCTATGGTTTTCCAAATTCGAATCGTCGAGACTAATATGATTTGAATTAGATCGAATCAGTCCGATTTGGACCAATTCTAAGGAAGAGAAACATATATGGAATTATTATATTCTAATTTTGATTTTGGTCGATTACAGTCAAATTGTCCTGAATCTTTTTTAAAAATCCAAAAAAATTAAAGATTCTGATCCTTATTCTGATTCTGATCCAGTTTGACTGATTCAAGACTAATTTGACCGATTCAATCTAATTTAGTAGAATTTAAGTCAGAATTGGTCCATCAAGTAGGAATCATATTGAAATCTACCGATCTAATTTCAATCTGATTCAACCGATTCTGCAATTTATGATCATAGCATTCCTTGTGCAAGGTGCAAAGTTTGAATAAAGTATTAATCATCTCTTTCAAGTAAATGTTTGAAATAAGAATGATTTCGCAAATTCGTTGACTCCTTGACAAGGATCGTGACATCAAAATCGGAGTTGGGATTGTCGAGTACTAACCTTAATCGATCTTCTGGAACAAAAATTGATATGAACTTGGTCTGGATCATTCTTTTTTTCCCTTTTTAACAGAAACCATAAAATATTAGGATAGTTCTTAAAATATATAAAAATCAAGAAAAATTTTAAAAAAATGTTTTGATGTTGAAAAAGACTAATATCATAAGAGACATGTTTGCAAGTGAAACAAACTTATCATGTACAAGTCTCTTTTGATATCAGCCTCTTTTGGTTCTCACTTTATTAGCATTCATTCTATTTCTATTAAATAAAGAAGAGGAGAAATGCACACTAGGTCCGTTTTAGATCAAGTGCCTTTATGATATGTCCATTTTCAAAAACACTTTACCAATAAGTCCATTTTTGAAAATAACATCACATCCACTCCATTGTAGATTGAAAATGTCTTTTTTACCCTTCATGTTGAAGAAAATTATATTTCTTTTTAAAATAAAAAATGAAGGGATAAAATAAATGTTATTTTAATATTTAAAACAGAGGTCAACATATTTTAATACATATCATAATTAAAGATGAAGAGATTAAAATATTGTTAAAATTATTTACCAGACGAAGAGATTAAAATAACATTAAAGTAAACTCTTAATATATATCTTAATTAAAATAACGTTGAAGTAAACTCTTCATATATATCAAAAGGTTAAAATAAACTACACCCGAACATGTTTGAAGCATGATTTATTTAGATGGTTAATCAAGAATTGATGTCCGTTGCCACCGATCTTCTTCCCCGGATACGTCGTTTGACGAACGGTAGGTTGGGATCGAGAGGAGATGACCGCCGGCGATCCTCCCGTCCTGGTGGATCCCTGTACGAGCGGATGGAGAGAATGAGATGCTCTCCGCAGGGAAACCGTCCAATGTGCTCGTGTTATAGCCACGCAGATGGGGTCGTTGCCGGCGGCGGTTCTTCCGTACGTGTCTCCTCCCGGCGTGAACCACCGCTCTTCCCGGAAGCCAAAGGGGGCGCGGCATGCCGCCGGCGTAGCTGGGTGAAACGGGGAGCCGCGTGCCCTGCACCACCGCTAGCGGCGGCGGGGAAGGGTGCCCTGCGGGCACCCGTGAAGTTGACGGTGTCGGTGTTCAGGACGGTGGTGGGAGGCCTCCGCGCCCTCGGCCGCCTCCGTGAGGCGGGCCTCCTCGCACGCCCTTCGCCCTCTGCAGTTGCCGCCGTTGTCGGTACCTATGTTGCCGGGGGAGGGGTATCAGCATGCCCGCGATCACAGCCGCCGTCTGGACACCTCCTCGCGCACAGGAAGGGAAGTCGCACCTGAGAAGGGAGGTCGGGTGTTGCCGTCGTGCTTGAACGGGAAGAGATGTCACCGCTTCGTCTGGACGGCTGGTCAGGAAGGGACGCTAGGGCAAGGGGCAGAAATGGGATTTGCGGATGGCGAAGGAGGAAATTGGATTGGGTTGTAAAGGAATCTAGTGTCAACGGACTAAAGGTGATGAAAATTTGGTCAAAGGATCTTTTGTAAATCCATTTTCTTAAATGGACCTAGAGGTAATTTTCCCTAAAGAAGATGATACAGGTAGAAATGTAAATGCAAATATAATAGAAAAGATGATATAAATACAACTCAAGTACAATAGAAAAGATACCGTCTTAGTTTTCACTACATCCCCGAAATTGCCCCTCATAATCTATCTTGCCATTCATTCTTTTAGATGCTCCACCGACTCTGATTAGTCATGATCAGGCCATATCCATATGAAAATAGTGACTAGGCCATCAAGTTACAATCATGTATGCTATCTGCTCTTGAGGTAGGAGGTGTGTGGATAATACGACTAGAAATTTGAAGTTGGTTGTAGAGAATATACTGCAACATCCTCATCAAAGAAACTTATTTGATTCCGTCTTTATCTCTTTTCACTAGAATGCCACTTTTCACTCAAATCTTCTAGACTTGTTCCACTTATATGTGCACTATTAGAACCACCCTCTCCTCCACGTCCACCTCCTCTATCTAAACCTCTAATACTTTGTTGTTATGTGGTTGGAACAAATTCTTCCTTACTATCATCATTCAAGAAAGGTGCTTGGGGTGTTGTCTCTAGAAATCAAGTGTCTTCATTTTGGTATTCAACTTTTTTTTCTTTCTAGCTTCTTCTTGTTGTGTACCCATACTAGTATTACATTATATTGCTTCTTTAAAAGCCTTGAAACCTCCAAAAGCACCATTTTTTTAGTTATAGGTCGTGCACTTATAATATGAGCTGGAGCTGCGGCTGGAGGTGGTTGTGAAGTTATACGCGGACCTATACTATGTGGGCCAGGTGGCTATGGAACTTGGTATGCGAAGTAACTTGAGCTTTTTGTCTTTCCTAATTTTATTCACCTTAACCCATGATGCTATCAAGCTCACTTTTGGCATATGATGTGTCACTGAAGTCAAACTTACGCTCTCCCTCAGCATCTTTCTCATCCATCCATTTTTCAAGTGGGGGTTTTCTTCTACGTCAACATCATTGTGTGTCAAGTCCTAATTGGTTTCGGCTCTTTCCTAGTATGAACTAGGGGTGTTCGTAGTTTGGTTTGGTTTGGTTTTCGAGTATTTTTCTTAAACCAAATCAAATTAAACAATCTCCCAAACCAAACCAAACCAAATTAATTTGATTTGTTTTGGTTTGGTCCAATTCAAACCATATTTATTAAGGTATAGTAGATATGTCAATATATAATTGTATTTTTTATTTTAAATCATATACTATTAAAATTTAGTGTATATGTTTATACACATTAATTTCATCTTAAAAACTCTTGAAAAAAATTATTTTTATAAGAAAAAATACATATGTATTATGTTAAATAGGTTTAAAATAAAATATTTGATCTAATTTGGGTTATTCGATTTACCGGTTTGGTTTGGTTTCAAGGGGTCTTATAAACTAAACCAAACAGATCAGTGGTTCAAAACAAACCAAACCCAACCAAATTATTGGTTTGGTTTGGTTTTTTGCGTTGGACCAAATAGTGAATAGCCCTGGTATAAACCACTTAGAAATCTATCAAATCTCTTCTCAGATATCTTCTACCTATCATTGATATTTTTAATTCTCATCCTCATATTGTAGTGGCGAAGTCTAGTTTATCCAATTTTTTAATGTTCAACACATTCTTTCTCTGTATGTGTATAAAGCTGAAGGTGCTCTTATTCGTTTCATTTTAAGAGTTGGTAGTCTTTCACGGGATTCTATCCATTACTGTTGTTCACTTGGATCTACCAATTAGTTAAAAAAGTTAAATATTTTAATAATTAATAAGGGTAGTAAATTTCTATTTAAGAATGTTTACCATGTACTAAATGTGCGATAGCCTATCAAGAGAAATTTTATCATGCGAATATTGTAGATTTAGATTTTCATAGATCCAGGATTATGTTTGTATCATGTCATCCGAAATACAATATGAAATGTAGTTAACTTAATTGCTCATCTTCAATGCTCAATAATCGATAAATAAGTAACAAGTACTTACTTGATCTTAGCCTTTGTTCTATCTTGTGTAGTGTTGGCTAAATGTTTGATGACTGACAATGTGCCTGATAACACCTTTCCATCATTGCATACTTATCCACTATATTGCATTTTTGGGTTTAAGAAAGATCCTGTCAAAATATATCGCAATCATAGTGCAACCTCTTTCTTTCCATATGAATTTGAATCCATCTATCTATGGGATCAACTAATCGACTTCTACATCCAACCCCTTGTAAATTTATTTGAAGGTGAAGACTTTTCAACCTTGGTCCAACCTTACCAATGACATCTATCATTGTTTAGAAATATGACTAGTCACTACATGCGCTAGGACACCTATATGAAGAAAGATGATCACATCATTATTAATGTTTATTAAAAAAATATAAGATATATAGTTAAAAAAAGTTAACTTTCATATACATGTTAAACTTGTAGATATGCTTGATTGTCTTTATTATAGCCCCTCGTAGTCAAGGATTCCGGAATCGGAATCGGTTGGGACCGATTCCGATTCCGATTCCAGGAATCGGCCGATTCCTGGGAAGGGAATCGATTCTGGATCGGTCCAGAATTGTTTTTTTTTTTTGAATTTTTTTTTTCGTCAAAAAATTCAGGAAAAATTCTAAAAAAATAGGAAATGAGTTAGAATTTTTTTAAAAAATAACCAATGCATTCATCCACAGGACCACATCGAATAAATACTAATGAACTCCAATTGAAGACTTGAAGTTAAGTACATATTTCAATTCCATTGATTCAAAAATCAAAGAGTTGATACATCATAAAAAAAAATTACATCATATCAATCTACTACCAATATCCAGGATATAGATATGGGTCTTCCTCCTCTCCTATTTGCTCGTGATGCTCCTCCTCGTGCTCGGTCTTGTATCTTGTCCGGGACCGTATCCGTATGAAAATAATGCCGATGCCATGCCATCAAGGTCGTATGGATCAGACTGCGGGACGACCGGGACGTAAGCAGAGGATGGTGGAGCTAGTGGTGTAATCCACTGCTGGTCAACCTGGCCAAATGCTGGATACTGTGGCTCCATAATATAAGAATGCGGTGTCTGCTCATCCAGCGTGTAATACGGCTTTGGAAGCCGTGAATCAGGAGACTCAGCTGCTGCTGATGGCTGCGTCGCTGGTATGCACTCCTCGTCGTCATCACCTGAGGAGGGAGGAGCACAACGTCTTTGTCATCTGGCCGACAGACGCCCGACCTCTCTGGCTTCCTTCTCTTCACCTCTTCGACCATCTACGAAGTACCAGAAGAACCGGAACCCAAAGTTTTTTTCAACTTTGCAAATCCTCCCATTTTCCGTGCAGTCACCTTTGTTTTCGTTTTCCCCGGATTGCGAATGGCCGGGTAGCGAGCCGGGGGGCGGAGCCGAGGGCTAAAGCTGCAGTGGTCGCTCCATGTTCTTTGAGGGCGAGAAGAAGGCCTGCGAGCACGAGAAGTAGATGGAGGTGGAGGCTGGAGCATCCTCCTCGGCTTCAACATCATCCAACTCTCCTTCGGCCCGTACGCACGGTCATCGGGATCAAACTCAGCTGCATGATCCCTGGCTTCCCTCTCCTCTATCCAGGAGGCAAGTGCATGCTTCTCCTGGAATATCTGGTCCATGTCCACCTCCTCGGGTGGTGGTGTGGCGGAGGAATGCCTCTGCTCGTACGGGTCACCTGCGAATCGTGCAAATCGTGCCTCGCTGATCTTCTGTCGATCCTTGATGTTCTTTATGCGCAGTCTCATGTTGTAATGACAGAAGACCAGTTTCTCGGCCGATGCGAGGTCAACCTTTGTTCCTCCTTTTCGTATGTATCGGGTTGAATGTACTCCGGTTGCTCTCACAATGGGAGGAACCGGTGTTCGGCGAGTATCCCGATACCGATGGCGACAGTGGATTCCATCCACTCACAGTGTTCACCTAAACCCACTACTCGGTGCAGAAAAAAACAAGAAGAGAAAAGGTAAACAATTAGCCCATCATCTACCATAACTTATATGAAAACAAAATAAAATCTTCAGCAAGCTATTACTATACCAGGTGACACTTTGTCAACTGAATATTTAAGGTCAACATCTGAGTATACCCCGACCCTCATCTTTTACTTTTGCATCTGAAAAATTTAAAAGGTAAAAAATTATTAGTTGCACAGTAAGGCTACTCCAAGTCTCAAGGTATTTAATGAACTCTAACTTACTTCTATCTCGGCCTCTATCCCGTCCCGCCGAGATCGGCACGTATTTGAATAGCTGAAGTGTACCCCGCATCACCTCGTTGTCGTTCACCACCTCGTTCTCCGTATTGGATGCGGGGGTTCGAAAAATATCCTGCAAGATTTTATTAGTTAACCTTGTGCGTATAAGACAATTATACAAAGAAAATTAATTTTTTAACCAAGTTACCTGCGACGTGGACATCGTGGTGCAAGGTCTTGTCCCATCGGTCATCGATGATCTTCCACCACTTCTTGTAACCTCTGGGATTTTTTTCTTTGATTTTCAGCTTTGCCCGGTCCATGGCATCATACAACGTGTCCATCTGGTCCCTGTCATCTGAGTCTACCAACCTCTAGACAACTACCAGTGGCTCAATGATTGCCAAGTAGTAGACAATCCTCTCCCAAAACCTCTTGTCAGTGATCTGCTTCTCAGACCTGACAAGAATCTCCAACTGTTCTTTCTTGTCGTACGAAGTTGTCCACCATATAGTTGTAATCTTGCTCGGATCATGTGAACCTAACCAATGCATGCCTGTGCCGGTGTAAACTCTCCGGCCTATGATGAAGTTCGTGGCAAATCGTGTCGGACCGGGCCTAACAAGATCGTGCCCTCCTGTGTGAGATCTCATGATACGTAGGAGGCGGGGATGCGAATAAATAAAAGATGAGATGGTCTGCCCCTGCCTGCCAAGTGTAGATACACCCTCCTCCTTGCCTATATCCTCTAATATGAGATCTATGGAATGTGCTGCACAGGGCACCCAGAAGATGTGCTTCCTCTTCTCCATCAACTTCCTCCCAGCCGCCTTATATGATGGTTCGTTGTCAGTGACAACCTGAACCACATTGTCCTCCCCGATCTCCTCCACCACCCCATCCATCAGAGAAAAGATGAAGTCGGCATTTTTAATCTTCCCAGAAGCATCTACCGACTTCAAGAATGTAGTCCCCTCAGAACAGTACACCAAGAAGTTTATCATACTCCTCCTGGTGATACCTGTCCACCCATCGCACATAATTGTACAACCCCTCTCCTTCCACACCAACTTAAACCCATCCATCCACTCCCTCAACTCCTGTACCTCCTCATCCAGGCCAGCGCTGTATATGTGTCTGCTTCCCAGGGCTTGCAAACCCGGTCCAGCCTCACCCACGGCATCCGCCATCGTCTGGAAGTAGGGGCTGGTGGTGCGTACGTGTCTTGGGATGCCTACATCAAGTTAAAAAAAATTGGGATCAGGTTAAAATTAAGTTTAAGTAAATAAAACACACATAATGTCAATTTTAATTTAAAAAGTGATACCTGCATGTAAAAACTATTTCACAATGTGGCGAACGACTTTCTTTGCAGCCGTTCCTGTTGCCTTCACCCCTTTCATTGCCTGTTTTATCCCCATCTTCCCAACACTCTGTTTCCTAAATAAATACTCATCACTCGGTGTAAATCGAGTGCTGGTAGAAGTGGAACGGCGGTATGGCTCTTGTCTCCTGTGGTCAGTCTCTCGGTCCCGGTCCGGGCGAGCCGATGCTGATCGGCCCAAAGCTGGGTCAACTCTGGACCCAGACCCTCGTGCTCCCCTCCTCCCCTCCTCCTCCTCAGCAAATGCACGCTTGGTAGCGTGCCTAGCACGTCGAAGCTCGGAGTCTGTGGACTCGTCCTCGCTCTCTGGCTCCGGCTCAGCTGGTGCCTTCCCCTTGCCTTTTCCTTTGGAGGTAGGCAAATTGCGGTCCCTCCTCCTCTAGAGTAGCTCGTCGTGCAACTCCTCTCTCTGCTCGATCCTAACAGCCCGTTGAGAGGCTCTGCTGTCGTGTAGCCTCTCGTCTCCTCACTCTTCTCCCTAGGCACCTTGTCACATTTCTTGACATTCCCACCGTTCGACGATATGTTGTTTCGGTAGGAACACCCCCCGTTCATCTCCTTCCCACACCATTTGCACTGTACCCTCTTCCTGACTAGGTCTACCATCTGCCCGTGTTCCCAACCCACGTCGGAAGCACGTGCTGCTGCTGCATCACGTTGATCGGCCATCGCTTATATCTGCAAAAATTGTAAACAATGCACTAAAAATGATTAGATAACATAAAAATTGATTTAGACGCTGTTCGGGAAGCAGATAACCCAAGTAACACACCATTCGGTATGTTTAAAGGGTTACGTATTTGTTGGAAACGGTCGTAAATTAACGTACGGGATATCCGGAATTTTTCCCGTGCAAAATGGACTTAAACGGATAGTTCAAAACTTGGACGGACTTGTTCGGTCGGAAATCACAACGTTTAACGACGCTCGGACTCGTCGGAAACGCGTAAGAATGGACGTACGAAGCTTTCGGCGAAGAAATCTTACCAAAAACCGGTCAAAGATCGAAGAAGAGGTTGATTCGATGCCGGCCTGAGCTTGAATCGGCGGAATCCCTTGAAGACCTAGCTTGGAATCGCCGGAATCGCCGGAATCGGGCAGGAATTGACGCTGGATCGACGGAATCGGCCGGAATCGACGCTGAATCGCCGGAATCGCGCCGGAATCGCCTGCGCTTGCTTCTGCCGCCGCGGGATCGAGAGAATCGACCCCCGCGGGTCGATTCCGGCCCTAAAAGGGCCGGAATCGGTTTGATTCCCGGTCCAGAATCGAACCGGGCCGGTTGGCCCGGTCTTCCGAAGGAATCGGTTGGATCGACCGATTCCACAAAGAATCGCCTGGAATCGACCGATTCCAGGCGATTCATACCGATTCCGCAGAATTCTTCCCGGATTTGGTCCTTCCGCCGGGAATCGGATCTGAATCCACTGATCCGATTCCGGAATCGGTCGGAATCGGACCGATTCCGCCGATTCTACAATCTATGCCCGTAGTAGTCTTCACTCCCTTAAAGACCTGCTTGATAGACCTCTATCCTTTGTCACTGCATATACACGGTGGTCTGTGTCAGCCGAATTGACTGCAATCGAAAGAACTCATTATCTTCCCATTACACTTGTGTATGCCTATTGTCTTCCACATCTGATCGTCTGGCTTTGGCACCCGAACCCTCTGTTCCTACTTGTAAGCATGGCTCTCATCCTCTCTAGCCTAAGCCCTACTAGTAAGCATGTCTCTCCTCATCTCTACTTTCTCTTCATCATTTGAAGATGATGAATCAGCTTGCACACAAGTTTGTGCTTTTCTCTTTTTGCTCCTTTCAAACATGAGATTTGTATCTCTCCATCCGAGCAACTCATCATGCAGCTTGACTTTGTGCTCAATTATAATCACTCTGTGATGCTCTTCTGGTTAGATAATCTCTCATTTTTTCCCCTCAACTTAATTGGAATTTTGTCGCACTTCTTCATATTCCCATCTATACTAGCTTTATGTTGCTTGAGGTGGAAAACACCTTTATTCACATCTTTTTGACATCATTTACATTTTACTCTCTTTCTCTCATCTAACAAACATCCTTCTTGCCATCCAATGTCCCTCTGTTTAGGGACAGTTTGTTATTTGATGGATATTTTATTTACACATACAAAATTACAAATATAATAATTATAAATTTGCATCAATTTTTTTAAAAAAGTGAATGGCTCACCTCTTCGAGGTGAGTAACAATCACCCTTAGGGGTGACTGTACGGGGAGATCACCCCCGACCATAGATCGTGGAATCGGCCGATTCCTGGATCGGATCATCAAGCCGATCCAATTCTTGGCCGAAGGACTGATCCGAAAAAAGTTCTGGTAGAATCGGCCGGAATTGGCCGGATCGGTTGGAGTCGGATCGGAATCATAATCGGATCGGTCGAATTGGTCCAAATCGGCCGGAATCAGTCCAGAATCAGATCAGAATTGGAATTGGATCGATTTTTTTTGCTTTTTTTGCTTACCAATTCTGGATCGATTTTCTTCCATTGGATCGGTCAGAATCGGTCCGATCCGATCCGATCGGATTAGTACCCACCGATCCCGATTCCGATTCCAATCCCGCTATCCTTGCCCCCGACACACCTGAAGGGGTGGCAACAACCTCCCCTTGATGGGGGAGTGGGGAGGGTGGATAGGAGGAAGGGGAGAGGGAATTGCTACTTTGCTGGGTTGGATCGGCCTTGGAGATGAATGTCTTGCTGGAGGAGATTGCCAGAGAGGAGCTTCTTCATCAGAGGTGAGCCCTAGACAAGGGGAGAGTTGGAAGGGAGAATTGGGGGATGGGGGAGGACTGGAATCTGATCTTCAATAGACCCAATTTTAAAATTGTAGATGTTTTAGGGGATTAACCAATTCTGGGTTTGATCCTGAAAGATCGGGCGATCCGGTAGCATTCTGCCCAATCTTTATTGATTCCCTCAAAACTCGATTTTGGATCGGTTGTTTTTTTGGGGGAATTGGATCCGATTTAAGAATTGGCTGATCCTAATCTAGATCAGCCGATTTTGCGAACCTTGCTTCCTAGACGCTTGAAGAAAGTAAAGCAACAAAATCAAAAAAAATAAAAAAGCCAAAAAGGGGCTATTCCTAACCGTTTAGAGTCCTGTATCTAGAGCTTTTGTACCGAGTCTTTCATCCTATCAAAATAAAATAGTGCATAAGATATTTAAGACTACATGTCTAGAAATTGAGTTTCGGAACTCTTTCAACAAAATCAGTGATGACTCAGTTGATTTCTAGGTTTGTGGATATGCCAAAATTATGTAGACGAGACAATGATTCTCATCCTGGGTTCTTGATCTGTCCTATGTGGCCTATATATTTAACTATGTTTGTATGATACATTTGTGTTTCTTTGAACCTAGAGATCTAATTTGCATACACCATTTTTCATGCATCTCATATCCGACCATGGTAGTCATGTCTGATTAATGCCAATGTGGCTAGTCCTATGCCATTATAGTCTTTCATAACCCTAAATCCTATCATGGTCTTACTCCACATCCCACCATGCTTTACCCCATTATGTCCAACACACCATGACTATCGTTTACCCATCCTGCCATGTTTACTATTGTGGTCATCTTTGTCTTGCGGGGATTACAATTCAAAAGTATTCTTGCATTCACATTAGCATTCTATCATATTGAACATAACATACATTATTCAATCTCAAATTTGATCCTAACGTAGACCTTCACATTTTCGTACTCATGTGGACCTTCACCTCTTCTATTTGTGCATAGGTAACATCCCTAATTCCCAATGATGCATCCTTCATTTTTGGTCCCCATGCAGACCATCTCACAAATTCTTAGTCCTATGTGGATCACCTTAAAATGCTCAGCCCCATGTAGACCTACAATCTTCTTTTAAATCCCAACGCTATATGCCTCACTCTAGCATTTTACACTCCCAACTTCCTTCCAACTCTCATCGTGGCATTTCACATTCCTAGTCTCTACATAGACCATCACATCTTTAGCTACCATTATGACACTTTTCACTTTCGATCTCCTACGCAAACCTTCTACGTTTCCAATCCCTGTGTGGACCTCTTCATTTTCTTTTGAATTCCCATGCAGACCATCTACATTTCCGTCCCTACATGGACCATCACATATCTTTGACATGAATCCTTACTCCACCTTCGGTTCTTTATAGCCCTTGGTTGCAATCTAGATTACCCGAATGATTGGTTTTTTATCGAACTTTAATAATAATTTCATTGAAATAGAAGATTATTCCACTCTGAACTAAGCGTGTGTTCTCGAGAGAATCCAATATACCTAGGGACATACCCTGGTTGATTAGAAGCTTTCATTTAATTTAGTTTACTCAGTTTAATTTTTCTAATTTACTTACTGTTGGCATCAGAATTTTCAAAAAAAAAACAACAGGAGGGGCAGCACAGCAAAAAATAAAAAAAAATAAAAGAACTGGTCCAGGTCAACTGCCAACTAGATTGGCCCTCAATTGGGTCAAATCAAGTCCAGTCATACTCAAAACAGGCCCTAAATTGGGCCCATTGGCAGCCCATTTCCAGCTCTGGCCGGCCAGCCCATAACCAGATAAATTCAGGCCTTGTGCGCAGCCCATAGGAGGGCCTGGGTCATTCCTCAGCCTGCTGGCCCAGAAACCAGGCCCAATTGGGCCAGGCCCACTTCAACAGCAGTGTGAACAAGGCTCATGCGCACCCACCTGCCACCTCAGCAGCCTTGTACGCACCCATCTGCCAGCACAGCCCCCCAACAGTCAGTTGAAGGAGGGGGAAGGTCAAGGGACAGCAGGTCAATAAATTGGAATAAATTGAGTAACTGCATGGGGGAGGCCAAGAGGCCTACGTACAAGCCACCTGCTGGCTCTTCACCTCCCCCTCCAGCCTCTATAAGAAGAGGGGGGCGCACCAGCATGAGAGGGGGCTGCTTCAGACGCCGGGAGGCTGCCAAACTGCTGCCTGCACCCTGCCACCTGCTGCACATACGCCTGCACCTGCTGCTAGGAGAGAGGGGAGACTGCTGCTGCTGCCACCTGCTGCCAACCGTGCTCTGTCCCCTGCTACAGAAGCTGGTCTGCAGTCAGAAGAGGAAAAGGGGAGAAGAAGAAGACAAGGTAAGAAGAGATCGTGGGTATGTCTATGTAACCCTTTAAAGGGCCTTCTTTCCATCGATTCTACCAGCCATCTCCTGCCCTTATCCACCTGCACAACATGCCCCATTTCAGTCCATTCAAACCCCCCTAGATTGGACTGTAATCCCCTTGGGCCGAACCCATAAATCTGGCCCTTTCTGGCCCTTGTCCGGAGCAAAAAAACCAGTCCCCTTGTGACCCGGTTTCAGCCCCAATCAAGACCCAAAAGAGCCCAATTTCGGCCTATCCAGACCCTCTGCTCGGCCCATACTTAGCCCCATGCTGGCCCATCTTCAGGTCTTTAAACCGACCCCTTCAGCCCCCTCTACGGCTTACCAAGGCAGCCAGTGTGCAGGTCTCCAAACCGACCCCAAGTCAGGTCCTAGAACAGCCCCTTGTGGAACCTATTAGAGCCCTAGGTGAGGGTGGATGACCCGGGGATTCTTGGAGACTGCACGATGGCCCAAGTCTACTCCGGGCGGATCCTCAAGCCCCTTGTTCTTAACCCCTTTGAACAACCCCCTAAATAGGCCCAAAACCAGGCCATCCAACAGCCCTTTGCGCACCCCCAAAATAGGCCCTAAAACAGCCCCTTTGTGGCACCCATTAGAGCCCTAGGTGAGGGCGGATGACCCGGGGATTCTTGGAGACCGCACGACGGCCCAAGTCTACTCCGGGCGGGTCCTCAAGCCCCTTGTTTTCATGCCCTCTACGCACCCCCAACCAGGTCCCTCAAAGCAGGCCATTCTCAGCCCATCCTTGGCCCATGGTTTTGCCGCCACAGCAAAAGGGGAAGTGCGCCAAAACAGGTTCTGCAGAAGCCGTACTCCAGCAAGGCAGCAGAGACCGGCTTGAAGGTGACGGTCCGGCACCCCTTGGAAACTGCACGACGGGCCAAGGGCATAGCCGGGTGGCCTTCCAAGCCGGTTCCATCAAGAAGCTCCAGCAAAGCAGCAGAATTTCAAGCAGGCCCGTTGAGCCTATGAAAATGAAGCCCGGCTTTGAATGCCGAAGGAATGGACCGGCCCGAAGTGGCCTTCAAAAATCAACAAATAAAAAATCAGAAATGCGAAGGCAACATTAAATTAAGGAATTCACCCCTACCGGGGGAACTCCACCTTGGGCGGAGGCGCGGGCATGCATCCCGTAGCTTACGACCCGGACGGGGGCGCGGGCATGAATCCCGTAGCCGTCGATCCTTCCCCCAATATGGCTAAGCTAAGGCTGGCTATTTTGGATGGGTAAATTTTCACTAAGTTGAAAAAATAGCCGGCATGCCATCGTAATGCCAAAATTTTTCCAAAGTAGTGGAGATGAACCTACATTGAGGGAAGGATCAACCATATTGTACACCGATGTACCCCACTCATCTTTCAATGAAATGAAGTTCAAAGTCAATTCGATGCATGGAAGTGGGCACCGATTGGCAGCCCAATGTGCCCGATCAGATGCAAACCCCCAAAATTAAGTAAACAAACTGTTTTCAAACAATCAAAAAAAATAAAACAATGCAGGTTCTGAAATGGGATTTTACCGCCACATTTTCCCAACCGCCTGCAGGTCTTGAAACCACCAACCAGAGCCCAGTTCGGCCCAAGAACAGAACCCTGTTCAGGCCCTTAGTCGGTCCCCTTGTGACCTGGTTCCAGCCCACCTAAAACCACCTGCGCAGACCCCAATCCAGGCCCATGAACAGCCCCCTGTTCGGCCCACCTGCTGCCCCCTTTTCAGGCCCAATTCGAATCCATATGGTCAGGCCCAAGAGCTGGCCCAAGTCCAGTACAATTTAACCTGCAATCAGTCCCCTTGCGACCTGATTTCAGCCCATTTAGAGCATCTCTAATAGGTCATTTGCAGGCCCATTTTCAGCCTGGTTCGGCCTCCTGCATAGGTCATTTGTAGGCCATCCAGGGCATCTCAAACAGGCCCATATTCCGGCCCTCCAGCAGACACCCCAAACAGGCCCATATTCCGGCCCACCTGCAAGCTTATATCCAAAGCCTAAAAACCAGTACCTTTGCGACCCGGTTTTCAGCCCATCAAGGACGTCTCAAACAGGTCCCCGACCGGTCTATTCAAAGTCATCTGAACAGACCCCTTAAGCAGGTCCGAAGCTGCCCTTGCTCAGCCCACGTTCAGGTCCTAGGACCGGTTCCAAATCAGCCCTCTGTGCAGGCCCATTCTGGCCCATCATAATCCATTCACTCCAGTCCCTTTGTGGCTCGATGAAATCCCAAATCAGTCCTTAAATAAAAATCAGACTTTGATCAAATTCAAAACAGATGAAATCCAGAAATCAGAAAAAATCAAAATCAACCAAATAAAAAATCCAAAGATGCTTAAAATTTTAAGCACATCAAACTGAAATCAAAACAAAAACTTGAACCAATCAAGTCCAAAATCAAAACCAAAACAGATTCAAAACAAAACAACTTGAATCAACCAAATTCAATCCAAAACAAATAAAAAACCAAACAACAAATCAATCAAACAAATTGAGTCAAATTCCAAAACTCAAAACCGACTTTCAAGTCAATCCAAAAATCAACCGAATAACAAATCAACAAACCCAAACAAAACGGTTTGCATCTGATCGGACCCAAAAGGCCGCTGCCCTTTTGAGTTCTTTACTTTATTTTGTGGATGTGCATGTCTCCGAAAACAGGTTGCCGCGACGGTTAATCAAAGGCGTTCGAGCCGTTGCTCGATGTAAGTTAACGCCGGATACTCGCACCATCCGGCGGAGAAGGGTCAAAAATGAAATTTTCAAAGAACCCGAACCTCGGTTCCAATATTTTTAAACTTTCACCGGACTACCTAATATTTTTAGGATATCACATATTTTCCTAGAAAAGTCCGGAGATGTCTTTCTTTCTAAAGAACAGACGACGTAAAAAAGAGGTTCACACACTTACCATTACATTTTTAGGCTTGGCACACCACACAGTTCCGGTGCCAACGTATAGCATTTCTCTATCGCATGTGGTGTCTTTTATTTACTTTCTATATTCTCCCACCACTTGGGATGCATCTTTTAATTTTATTCAACTTTGTGTCCACATCGTATCTTTTATCCAATCGGAGAAGGTTCATGTAGACTAGAAGGGTGATCTCGAAACATAGTATAGTTCATTTTTCATAACTAGGCCTTTGCAAGCATGTCAAAATATACACCTTCTTGTCACATTTTCAGTACATTACCATTACTATCTTCTACGCCTCTTTGCACTCCACTATATTAGTTTACGTTCCACTTTGACATTTATCTTGCAAAGTCAACGCCAAGGTAAGACAAGCTGTAGACATGCGAATTTGGCATTGTTGTAGACCTACTTTAGGTGTATTTTGAGGTTGATTTGAGTGTATTTTTATATTTAGTTAAGTTAACTTCAAATTTGGTTAACTCTTGTTTGGTTTGCATCGCATCCGGTCCGTCGGATTAGTATTGATGCTCGGTCACACCAAGTTGAGTTAGCACTTGAAATGTTCATTGAATATCCATGTTAGTGTACATCTGATGTGGTAGTTCATATGCCATGTCCATGTTGTCAAAGTGTAAATGTGTCCTTCCCATAAAGTCCCATATGACCGGAAAAATTTTGACAGTATGCCGCCTTATTTTCCCATCAGTGTGAAATTTTACCCATCCGGTGTAACAAGTATGTGACTCATCGCATCGTGGGAAGGATTGTCTTATGTCTTGGTCAGCATCCGGTGTAAGCCAGATGAGCCGCCCAAGGTGGAGCACCCACGTGGTGGTGCTAATCCCTTATTTAATTTTGCTTTCGCATTATGATTTTTATTAAGTCAATTTTTGTTGTCCAAGGCCCAATGGACTAGCTTCATGTTTCATGGCCTGAGAAGGCTGGCTTCATGTCATGTCGGCCTGGTTGGCCTAATTCAAGCTTCATGGGCCTTGGCAGTCTGTTTTGATCTCCAAAGGCTAGCAAGGCCTGTCTTGAAGTTTCATGGCTAGCAAGGCCTGATTTTAGCAACCTGTATGACCTGTCCTTTGGCGTTTGCTTTCTTACTGTAGTAGTGGGTAAAGGAAGACTCAAAGGGGTTGAAATGCATATGCGGAGGTGTTGTTTGGAAGAGTTGGAAAGGGGACTGCATAAGGGGCAGATTTAGGACAAGTTTGGGAAAGTTGATTAGGTGCTGCACATGTAGATGGATAATTCAAGAACTCAAAGGGGCTATTTGGTATTGAAATAGAGAAGGCCACACAAAGGGAGCTGTCTTGGTTGAAGTTGAGAATCTGCCTGGGGGAGACTTGGCTCGTCGTATGGATTTCAAGAATACCCAGGACATCACCCTCTCCTCCAATCAAAACAAGAGATCAAGAGCCTGCCAAGGGAGACTAGGCCCATCTTGTGGATTCAAGAATGCTTGAGATATCACTCCATCCTCCTCAATGGGTAAAGGGACTGTGTATAGCATGGAATGGAGTTGAGTGGCTGTTGTTTGAATGGCCAACATGGGGACTAATGGGGGCTAGGCAAGGACCTGTTTAAGTGGCCAGCAGAGGGGCTGTTTAGAAGACCTGATTCGGGACAGGTCTATGGGCACACAGGGGGCTGATTGTGGATGGGTTTAAGGGCAGAAATAAGGGCACTCAAAGGGGCCTGATTGAGGGATAGAAAGGGGTGCTTTTAGGGTCTTTTTAGGTGGTCATTAAAGGGGTTAGACATGGATAGGTTTTAAGGTCAGCGAGAGGGGCCTGATTTGGGTGTTTTCTGAATTTTGCCCAATTGGGCAGAAAGGATGGTCGAACATAGCCTGATTAGGGAGATGTTTAGGAGCCTAATTGGTTGCTAGAGGGGTGGCAACAAGGGACTTGATGTTGGTGATAGCATGGGGTTGTTTGGAGATGGCCAAAGGGGCTGTTTACAGGCTATCTATGGGCTGTGCGAACATAAGCAACAAGGGGGCCAAAATTAGGACAGCAAGGGGTCTGAAATGGATGCTGAATTGGAGTGCTCATGAGGCTGTGGATGGAGGCATTGTGAATGGCCAAAGAAGGCCGAGGGGAAGAAAAAGAAGAGGAGAGGAAGAAATTGAACCGCACTCTTTTCTTTCTTTACTCATTTTGTACTGTAGATAGTGCTGAAGGTAGGAGGGTTGTGTGCCCTTCTTCTCCTTTATTTTTCTTATTCTCCTTGGTGTGCAGGTGCTGAAGGAGACTTGAAGATGCTTGACTGCTGCTGGAGGCCGCACAGAGGGTGGAGAGGCCTATTGCTACTGATGATGAGAATTGGTGTAGAACCTAGTACAGACTAGCGCATAATTGTTGCAAAAGGTGCTACTGTTGCTCCAATGCTTGTTATCCTCCTCCTTGTCCTTCTGCAGATGTTGAAGCTTGCTGATGAAGATGACACACCAGAGAGGAGGAGGGAGAGGGCTGAGGTTCGACCAAAGTTGATGAAGGGAGAGAGGAGCTGATGGGGGACAGCCTCAAACCTAGCTAGCAGTACGCAGTGTTAAGAGACTGACTCCCTAGTTAGGCTCTAGGGTTCCAATTTTAGAGTTATCTAGTTAAGAAATTGTTGCCTAGAGTTGCTTTCTCTTTTAATGAATCGGAAAGGGGGATGAGAAATAAGGAGAACGCCGTTTTGAAAATCTGATTTTAGATTTTGAAATCGGTCCTACAATTAACGAATCAGATTTAGCTTATCTGGAGGGGTGGTTCTCTCAAATATTTCTCGCCAAGACCAACAACAATAAAGAATCAAAAGGCTAGGACCTACTTCGCACTTGGCATGGCATCACGATTAAGATAATAGCTAAACAGGAAAATAACCATGCAAGGAGGAGAGTTCCAGAAAGTACCTCCATAACTGGGTGTGGGGAAGCCAGTCTTCGGCTGAGAGATAGGTATCCCCCCTTAATTACAACTAATTACCAAATAAGTACAGCACCAAGAAAATGACCTGTCGTCTGGAAGTGTTCGCGGAGATCGTGAGCCGGGGAAGGATGAAAGACTGCCGCGGCCTGGAGAAGAAACGCAGCCGTCACCGAGGAGCACAAGGGAAGGAGCGTCGGCTTCACCGCCGGGCGAAAGACGGGCGCCGGAGGAAGGGATGCCGAAGAACCACCGCTCGCTGGAAGAGGGAGACAGTCCGCCTGGAGGAGGTCGCGACCGAGAAGAAGGGACCGCCTATGGGAGAAAAGGGAGGAGGAGAGGCCTCGCCGCCTGACGCCGGACGCGAGCCCGAGGAGAAGAAGTCCGCCTCAGTCACCTGCGGGGAAAAAGGAGGGAGGGAAAAGGTTTCACCGCCTGACGCCGACGGGACCTGAGAGAGAGAGAAAAGTTAAAGCAGCTTCGGGAACCGGGAGGGGAAAGGCGCCAACGGGAAAAACACATCTCTTCATTTTCATTTCAACTGTAGCATCCGCAAAGAGAAGGACTCGGTCCCCTTTATAGGACCAAGGTCCATATTTACAAGTATACCCAAAAAAGGTGAAACAAATGCAAGAAAACCCCTAGGACGCCTAAAATTAAAAGAACGCCCTAATAAAACCCAAAAAAATGTAGATGACTCAAATAACAAATCAATGAAATCAAATAACCATGCTCCCCAGCCAAATGGGACCCAACGATTTTCTACGACGCCCATAAACTTGCCTGAAACGGGGCCATTGCCTAGTGTCCCCACTAGGAGCAGGGTTGGCACATAGGTGAATTGAGCCAGGGGTGGCTGGTTCGGCCAGAGCAGGGGGTTTTATAGAGGATTGGTGCGCCATCTGTAGATGAGGATGAGGCTAAGTGGTTGAGAGTTCTAATGTCCAAAGAGTTCTATTTTTACAAGACTTCTAATTGGGCAAAGGAGACTCAACCATGATGAGTGTAAGCTGACATTTGACACACCCTTCCTTATCTTTTAGGTGATTGTGCGTGCACACCAGCTAAAGATGGGCTAAAGTTCGGCCAAATGATGGTTAGGGTATAGCTGAGATGATAAGGCTCAGATGGAATATGAATAAATGTCAGTTGGGGAGAGTCCTAGTTCAAGAAGACTTCTTATCAGTTGTGTGTGTGGGGTGAGCAGTTGGTGCACCTACTCCTACTTTGTAGGTGTTGAGCACACAAACTAGCTGGGGATGGGCTAAATTTCGGCCAAATGATGCCCATTTGATGGGGTAAGATGAAGTTGAGGGAGATAAGGATAAGTCGAATGGGAGATATGGTGGTTGGGTGTAAAAAATTACGTTAAAAAAATAGTGATGAAAATGAGATAATGTTCAAAGTAAAATGAGGATAGGATGAGATGGGATGAGGTGTTGGCACATCCGATCCTACATTTCAGGGCATTGAACGTATAAGGAAGGTGGGAAAGAGCTGGGTTCGGCCAGATAAAGTTTGGGTTAGCCCAATTTGGTTAATTCTAACCTGGGTTTGATCAAAGTGCTCCTAATTTGATGAATACCGTAAATCCTGATCGGAATTAATTAAATACACCTTGAGTTAATCCCAAAAAATATAGAATGAGCTCTGATGATCCTTGATCATGTGATCCATCAAGATGTGTGGTTGAGATCTCTCGAATTGCACCGAATCTCTGATTTTATCGATTTCCTTGATTGGTGCGATCTCGGCCATCTATAATACCAGAAACTGTAATTGAGTGTAATTAACTTCTTCCATTGGCCAAATTTTAATTCTAACGCATCAATATTCCTGAGACTATAGTCATAGACTAGGAATTTGAAATTTTCGCTAGTAGGTTGCTCTGAAAATGGTTTGGATCATTATGCCCTTGGTGTTATTTAATACGGACATTAGTTAGATTTGATATTTCTTGCATATTTTTCCAACCGGTGGTTGGAATTTTGATTTTTTTTTAACGTTGTCCAGCCCTGTTTGACACTAACAATGTGATGGATTTGGAATTCCATGTTAGAGTCCCAACATGTCCCAAAGTATCGGGGGAGAAATGGTCATTTCAGCCTTCTGGTATCTATTTTCCATGTTTTGGGCACCGTTGCGAAGCTTTTGACTAGGGCTATGCAATGAGCATATAATCTTGGCGATTTGTAGTGTATCAAGTCATGTCGAGGCATTTCTGTGAGCTTGTTCACATCATCTATAGCATAATTTATCAAATCTGGGTCAAATTTTCTATACCGGCTTCAACATTGCTCAAATCTGTGTTAAGTGAGCTAAATGAAAAATTTTGGTGCCAACATAATATTATTGGTCAAGTAAGTTAAGATAAATATCATAAAATACACAAGAAGTTTGCTTCAATTTCAACATACCTAGAGAAATTTTGTCGAATGAATACCTTATATTTAGATCCGACCATCTATCAATTTCCCTCTTTTAAGATTGCATCTGAAAATTGAAAGCTATCAAATTATTAAGGCTATTAGTGGACTAACGTAAAAACATCAGTAAATAACAACTTTCTCACTTACATTTAACTTAACTTCACATCTATCTTGTTGAGTTTTTAAAAGCCTTTGTATTATACTCCAAGTGCCCCTAAGCACTTCTTGATCATTGCATGCTCGTTATCTATATTACATTTAAGGGTTTAAGAAATATCTTGCATTTATCACATATGACATAAGAACATAAATTTATGTAAGAAAACAATAATTAATTTATGGCTAACAATTAATAAGAGTTACCTGCTGCATACACATCATGGTGTAGCATCTTGGCCCATATAGCATTTATGATCTTCCACTATTTTTTATACCTTTTGCAATACTTTTCCTTAATTTTCAATTTTACTTTGTTCGTGACATCGTTGAGGTATCCTATCAGTTCAACTGATCTGAGTCCACTAATCTCAACATAGTTATAAGTGACTTAATGATTGCCAAGTAGTAAACAATCATCTTCCCAAAATGTTTGTCCATAAACAAATGCTCTATTTGTGCAATGATATCTAATTAATCCATTATGTTGTCTAGATCAGGCATATAGAAAATAAAATATCCCAATCAATGAATCAGACCAATACATGTTTGTGCTGATGCAAGTTCTCCAAGATAATGAACTTTGTTGCAAATCTTGTCGGCCTAGGTCTGATCAGATTGTGCTTCTCTGTGTATCTTATTATGTAGAGCAAACGTGGATAAGAACAGACAAATGAGACGATAAGTTTTGCTTGCCTGACAAGAGTAAAAATTGATATCTCTTTGCCTATATCCTCCAACATAAAGTAAATAGAGTGTGCTGTATATAGAATCTAGAAGAGGTGTGGTCTCTTGTCCATCAACTTTCTTCCTACAACTTTGTAGGAGGGTTTGTTATCTGTTACAAACTAGACAATGTTCTCCCCCCTTACTTCTTCCACAATGTCTTCTATAAGTGAAAACGTGTAATATATAATCTTTATATGACCTAAAGCATTAATGGACTTTAAAAACGTTGTCTTCTGAAACAACAAATTAGAAAATTAATCATTGACCTTTTTGTTATGTCACTCCACTCATGGCATCTGAGTAATTTTGAGGACTGAAAGTTTGAGGACTAAGTTGAGTGTGGAAGGGAGAAGAAAATAGAGTAGGGAGATGGTTTAGGCATGAGGAAACAAACTCCCCATCCACAATTAGAGCCCATTGAGCCATCGGATCCCTCACATGATCCTTTATAGTCATAAGAAGAAGTCTATGATGCTGCTTTTGGTAAGTGTGTGGATTTCCTACTATTGGGAGGAATCACATGGATGCGGGGCTCTATAAACGGCAGTTTTCGGCTATCTTCTTGCCTTTGGAAGTACTAGGTCTTATAAAAGAAGTATGAATGTCTTCTTTATTGCCTTACATATCTGAAGATAGATTTCGACAATCCTACATGGCCTGATGGCCTATTACTATGTTTTAGATCCCTTCAATATCTCTTTTGATATCTTGATTGATAGGCATGCCAACCCACTCCCACGATACCTCCTACCGTTGGTGATGATAGTTGTTGTGATTGTCCTTTCTCGTAAGGACATCTATTATCTCCAACACCTTTTGAATAATCTCTAGATTGATTGTAATCTCGAGAACAACTAGGGGAGGTGCCGGTTAAACTTGCTGAGGTGGTAAAATTATCAATAATTGTGATCTTGGACTATGGGCCGGATTCAATGTCTAAATGCGGCTATATTAAAGTAAGTTTTGACTTATTAAACCCTTAACAATGGGCTACACAAGGAGCAGTAGTAGGGGTGGCAACAAGCCCGTGGGCCGGACCTATTACGTGTCGCTATATGGCCAAAAGTTTTGACCCATAAGCCTTAACTCGGCTGACATATAGGCCGAAATAGGCCAAAGTTGACCGAATTTTTTGTCATAACTTAATTAAAAATATCATTTTTACTTATTAACATTATATTTTGATTAAGTTATGATCAATTTCATAATGTTATCTTAAATAATTAAATTTATCTATTTGAGAATTATATATTTATAAAATGAAAAGTTGGGCCGGGTCAAGTTAATAATTTTTGAGGGCCGGGTTGGGCCGGACAAACAATATACTATGGGCCGGACTAGGCTAGCAGATATACTTTGGATCGGGCCGGCCAGGCTGGGCCGGGCCCATTGACAACCGTAGGCAATAACATGGGGTGTTGTTGCTCTCTAATTGGCTCATTATTGGAAAACACATTCTAATAGGTGTGGAATATATCTTGGAAAATAAGCACATGTTAAGATCGAAATAGGTCCTAGATAATGGGCAGATCTTGTTAGTTAGATAAGAACCTGTTGACACCAAAAGTCTTCATAAAAATTGGAAGAAGGAAATTTATGTGTATTTTCAAATTTCCAAATTAATTGAGATATTTCTTTAATCCCAATTAAATATCTAAATTCAATTGAAATTCAATTTCTCAATATTTTTTCCTTAATAAATCTCAGAATCATTGCAATTCAATGCCAAACTGGACATCTCAGCTGATAATTTCATATTGGATCCATTTTTCTGAAAATTCTTATTTATCCCTTTTTATTCATAAAAAAGGATAAATATTCAAAAAATCTAAGAAAATTCAGTCAAATCACCAAAATTATTGGAAATTTTAAAAAAATCTCGAAACATATTTTCTTAAAATTTCATATTTTTTGGAATTTTCTTCCAAACAATTTCAAAAAAGTATTTTTTTCTCTAAAGAAATCTGATATTGGATAAAAATACTGTTTTATTCCCAATATTATTTTTTATGGTTTTTGAATATTCCCTGAAATTTATATATTTTTTGGGCTCCAAAAATCATTTTCTGACTATTTTCAGTAATTTTCTTACTAGAAAATCCTTAAAATAGGAGATAAATCCCATATATTCTTGGAGATTCTGGAAAATTCTTAAAAAAATTTCCAGTGTACCCTGGAGCTTATTTCTTCGCGTTGGAATCGGTTTAGATGGGGTCCACCCTATAAAATACAGGGAAAATGCTTCCGAACATGCCCAGAAAATAGGATATTATCTTTGTTTTTCTCCAATTGACTTGATTGCCCTTGAGAGACAAGATCTAACTCCTAACGGTCTCCATGCTCTCTCTCTCTCTCTCTCTCTTTCTCTCTCTCCCCCCCCCCCCTTTCCTCAGTCTTCTATAAATAATTCTTCGCAAGCCCATACCAAAGGTGGACCACGTTCTTCGTAACCTGCCACTCCAGCCTCAAGGAGAGGAAATAAGGAGAAAATGCTGTGGAGGTTGGTGTTGCTATGGACCAACTGGAGGAGGCCAAGGAGAAGAAGAGATGAAAGAGCTTTCCTAGCCCCTGTTCTTGTGCCAAGAAGGAGGCTGTTAAAAGGTGATAAAAAGGTGAGGAAATTTTTCAATGGGGTAAAGCATCTTCTAAAGCCCAATAACGCCTGTTTCTGCACCAACCCTTCTTTGCATCTCCTAGCACCCATAATTCCTTGACCATCCAATGCAAATCAAACCGGGCCAAAATCAGCGCAAAGCAACCCCGGATACCCCCTTGATCAGGTGCTATATGCCTCTTTCTGCACACCACTTGATTTGACCCAAACCAGTCTCCAAAAATAGGCCTACAAATCTCCCAAAACTGGGTCAGAAATTCCCTGGTTCAGACCCCTAAAATTTGGTCCGAAAGTCCCCATCCCCAGACTCAATTTCTGATCCAAACAGATCCCTGGATGCCCTCAGACACCTCCTGTGCAGCCACATAAACCAGTCCATAAGCCCCTCTGCTTTCATCCCAAATCAGACCCCGTTTCGGTCATGTCACATATCCAAAACCTGTCCTGTTTCAGCCCCTAAATAGGCCTAAATCTGTCATGTTCAGCCCCTAAACCCCAAAACAGAACTTGTTTCAGCCCAACCATATCCCTGAAAAACATATCCTATTTCAATCCTAAATTAGCCCTAAACCAGTTCATAAACCAGTCCATCAGCTACCTATTTGAAGCATTTGGGACAGTCAAAGAGAGGGTAAAAGGGGCCGAGCACATGAAGCAATGAAGCATGCAGCAGTAAGCCCAATGGGCCTGGCACTGTTCAAGACAAATTGGATTGCCAATAAAATTCTAAAATAAACAATTAAATTTTGAGTATAATGCTAAGGTCAAGAGATATATCCTAGGTCTCAACGGAAAACTAAATAAAAATTCATTAATTTAATCAAACAATCAAGACAAACTTGAGGTTGGCCGTGTGCATGCTCTTTGATCTTGATTTACTTGAAAGAATTCTAACATATGGACAAGTTTGGGGCCGTTCTTGTGCATGCTCCTTGGCCCTTACGATAGACATAACCTTGGCCCTTACGGTAGACATATAAAGGTCAAATAAAGATTCCAATGTCTTACCATGTTCTGATTGGGAGCAACATATTTATTAAGCCATGGAAAAGTTGTGTCTAACATGTTGGCTTGCCAAACTATGTGCTAATGAGGTTATCAATCATTGGGTGAGTTGTCATATGCCTATCAAAGGTTGGGATGTATCATGTACTCGATCTTAAACCAATAGGAAGGATCCCCACATGCCTCCTATCAATGACCGAGATATACTTGATCCTAAACCAATGGGAAGGATCTCCACATGCATATCAAAGGTCATGTGTATTATATCCTAAATATAATTAGTTTATATTCTATGTGAAAGTATGGTTTGTGTAGGCTATATAACATCATAAAATCCTTATTTATGCAATTGCAATAGAAGGGACTATTGTCTATTGAGTCCTGTGAGACTCAACAGTTACTCTAAAATATTTTGAGCACAGCCAAAGCATGATGAATTGGAATTGGGAAAGTTATTTGAAGGATCAACAAGTACTGGAGTTAAAGTCAATGTAATATTTGATCATTAATTCGATGTTATCTTCTTTATTCTCAAACATAAATATATGTTATTCTCCTCGGTTGTCACTGGACATATTTTGCTGCACCTTTATACTCCTATTGACTGCTACAGATACAAGAAAGGACTAATTTGCTCTAAGATGTCCCAAGAATGGTATATCCAGAGTTAGTATCAGATCTCTCCACAAGTCATCAAAAAACCAAATATTGGGACTGATGATCACATACCACTTCGAATTCCGAAGAAAAAACACCGAAATCTTAACTTCACAACATCTTCCTTCCACACTCCAGATCTTTTTTGTTTGCTATGAAGTCCTCTTCCAATTGATCCTCCAAGCAGAGCTCAACACTCCATGTTGTTTAAGATCCTCAAGGCTGCCGTCCATGTATGTACCAACTTTAAAAGTACGGTCTTGGCGGCCAATAACAATGCAACAGCATGTGTGCCTCTGATTCGCCATCCATAAATTCTAGGGTAGTCTTGTTCTCAGGTTCCTCACAATGAGATGAGTATAATCATGGGCTCAGTCTTATCTTGGTTCATTGCAAATGTAACATCCCAATTTATGAATATTAAGAGATTTGATCAATGGACCACCAATAACTTCAGTTAACCAATTTCGGATGTTGAATTAAAAAGAACCCAAAATTAAACTTGCTTTGTTAGGAATAGTATCAGGATGGATGACCTCAAAAAAAATGCTAATTAGTATGGTTGTTGAACCAGTCATTTAACTTAGTCATTACAGCAAAACAATAAGGTGTTCAGGTTTATAAAGCATCAGGTTCGTTCGGGAACCTGAATGCTCCATTGCTTAGCAGGTTTACCCATGATCTAGAAATTTTGAAGTTTTGGGTTAGCAGCAGGCAGGGAATTTTAGTAAAAACCTTCGAACAGGTTTGGTTTCAGATTCTGGGAGATGCTTGACGTTCTACTTTATGGCTGTTGGAGGATTGCCAGTATAAAACAAATTGAGCAAGTTCATTTAAGTTAATTGGACCCTATCTATTAAATTGCATATTTTCGGATGTAAAAAGGATGCAATAGGATCACTTAGCCATGCTACATGGAATGGTCAATATTCCTAGGCAAATCTAATATTGATCTTAGGGTGTGTTTGGTTTTATTTTGATTTTTTTAAAAAATTGAACTGAATTAAACTAAGTTCTCAAACTGACCCTTCAGTATTCAAAAGAATTAATTATTATTATATAATTAATTTTATTTGAAAATAATTAAGATATATATTATTTTATTATAGAAATTATTTTTATCAATAATGTGATAATTACTTTATTATAGTTTAGTAAATTTGATTACCCCTCCTTGACCTAAAAGCATAATAATAATGTTCGATGTATCTTTTGTCATTAATTGTAAGAGGAGCGACCAATCGGTTGCACAGCTTCTAATCCTCTTATTCCTATGCAGTTGGTATTGCAACCAACATGTTTTCTCCTTTCCAAATTTATGCTGGATGTTAAAGTCAAATGAAATGCCCAAGTCATCCATGGTGGGGACCGAACTGAGTGATTTATGCGAGAAATGGATCTGGGAAGAGTCGACGTCACCGATTCGATCAAATCAACATCGTCGTGAAAATTGTATTATTTAATATTAGGGTCTTGTTTATTAGGAGTCTATTTATAAATATTAAGTTGAGTCATATTTAATTAGAAATTAATATATACGTTAAAAAGGATATGTTTCTAAATATGTCAAGCATAGGGTATAGATGTAAGTGTTCTAAGTTTTTAGGTTTATTTTGATTTTGGCATATAGAGGTCTATAAATAGACCTCAACCTCTCCTTTGTACATGTGATGGTTGTTATGTTATAAAGAAAGTGTGGACACCCAATTTCATTTAAAAATATATAGAGAGAATTAATATCCCAATTCAATCAGTTAATCATTTTTGTTTAAAGATGCCATGCCTTCGCCAAGGCCAATTGGGAGGATCGTAACCCATTTAAATCCATGCTCTTAAATGTCTATTTATTCTATATATATTCCATGAATAAAAATAAAAAAAGCCAGCTGTGGCCAGTTCACCCCAATCAGATCCCTGTAATCTAGGAGGGAGCCGTGGAGCAGAGGAAGGTCTTCCAGGCCTCGTCCCCTTTTTTTTTGGAGTTAATAAAAGAAAAAAAAAGGGGAAGAAGGGAGGGGAGGGAGCCATTTGCGGCAGAAATCCCCACATGCTAGCAGTGACTCCCACTTTTTGGAGCGCAAGAAGAAAAAAGGGAAGGAGATGAACTTGGCAAGTGCTGGATGGAAGGCCAGCCGCGACTTCCAAATTGAATCTACGTTGCGCAATGACAGGATAAAAAGAGGCAGAAAGGGGTCGCGCGAGGGCAGAAGAGGCTGCGGTGGGGAGAAAAAGAGGAGATTCCGGGCAGAAAAGAGAAGGAAGGAATGGGGAGATCGAGCAGGGCAGAGCATCTCCAGTCGTTCGAAGACGACGAGCGCACTGCCGAGAGAAGAGGAGGAACCAAGTAAGTTACCTGAGCATCCCTACAAACCGGCTGCCTTCTACCCCCATCGCCACCGCGCGCGACCTCGACGTTGAGTCCGGCGGCTGCCGCAAAGCCCGGTGGCCACGCCGGACCCCCTTCGCGGTCTTCGTGAACTTGGACTAGTTGGGTGGTGGCACCGACCGGCGTGCGCATCGAGAGGGTTGTTCCGTGCCACTCTCCGGACATGGTATCTCCCTTCTAGGCCCCCCGCGACAACGCTCCAAGGAGTTCCCACGACATCAACGATTTCCTTGTTGCCCCTTTGCGACGCCGACGACAACAACTATTGCCGCGACAACAGCCGACACGACAACAGCCGACAGCGGCGGGGGACTTCGGTGGTGGTCCCAATCGACCCCCACGGCAGTCTCAGGCAGGCTTGAAGGAGGCGACGAAGATGCCCCTTGTATCCTCGCGATGGTCTCCCCTTCTAGCTCCAACGGCATTGTCAGCGAAAGATCCCACAGAAAAAAAAGAGGGGGGAGGGGGGGATGCCAGCTCCCTCGCCCACGGCCTCGGCCCGCAAGGGGACCTCCGGGATCCTCCGGCGACGGGAGATCTTGTGAGGGGTCCCAGTTCCGAATGCCCACGACGGTTCCGGTGGATGCCTGATTGCGGGGGCTCCGGTTGTGCTCCTCTAGTTTTCTGGACCGCGGCCGGAGGTGTGGACTCCTCCATGAGTCACTGCGGCGGCGCCAACGGCGAGGCGCGACGTCGGGGGAGGCCTCCGAAGGGCCTTCGCCACGAAAGCCAGAGCCGCACAGGGGCTCCTGGTTGCGCATGCGATGACCACGATCGCTCCCCTATGTAGTCAGAGGCGTGAGGCGACCGAGGCGAGGCACCCCTCGCCTCGCCTCAGGCGCTTGAGGCGGGCGCCTCAGGCGCCCGAGGCGACATTTTTTTTTTTTGAGATTTAATTTTAATACCTGAAAAATCTATATAAGAAGGTAAAGAAATATAAAAAAAATACAGTAAATGCATCAGAAATGCAGGAAATATATATGAAAATACAAGGAATAAATTTAAATTTGCAGGAAAAATAAAAGTTATGTCCGAAAATGCATATAAAATTATCTAAAAAAGCTGAACATATCTAAAAAATTCAGAAAAATACAAAAAACAGCAGAAATTACGTTAAACATGTATTAAATGATTACTGCAAAAATAAGTTGAAAGAAGTACCTTTTCTCATTTCATTTCCATAAGCATGCCTAGAAATTGAACACATCACCAAAATCAAAAAATACATGACATCAAGTAGAAGGATGTTGAATAAAAATGATAAAGCAAACATTGAAGTACATAAATAACGATGAGTTCACAACAACAAGATCCGTGTACATTCATCTAACGTCTCCTTAATCGCTAACACAAATATGAAATATCAATAATCAATCGGAAGAGTAAGGGTCATCATCATCGGTAAGATGAACATGAATATCCCCATCCGATTCTCGAGGTATCTTCATCCATGGCGACACTCTTTCCTTTCTCAATCCTTTGCCTTTTAGAGGCCTCTCGCTCTAGTTGATGGACCTTCCTCTTCATCAATACCCGCCGCTAGTTCAACTTCCCTCCACGCGAGTTCCTCTCCTTCACGCACATATTCGTCGTCCTCTCTAGTGATCCACTCATCAGCCTCATCAATATCGTCCAAAGAAATAGGATCATGATTGAACTTCTCCATCCTAAAATGGCGATCTCGAAGCCTTTGATTGTATTGGACATAGACAAGATCGTTTAGCCTTTTTTGTTCCAATCTATTTCTTTTCTTTGTGTGCACCTATAATTTAAGGATGAACATTAGTGTAGAGTATTGAATGAAACATGCTAAATAATGAATGATACTAGTGCATACCTGTTCAAAGGTACTCCAGTTGCGTTCACAACTAGATGCACTACAAGTGAGACTCAATACCCTAATGGCAAACCTTTGCAATTGAGGAACTTTGCTTCCCCAATCCTTCCACCAATTTGCTAAAAGAAAGATGAGAATTAATTAAAATCAAAACAATACTTTGAAATGTATAAATGAAAAGTTTTGAACAGTTAAATGTCAACCTGGAATAGAAGTTTTTCTTTGTCTGATGGCCATATCTCTACCAAATAGGCCCTCAGCATCCCTGTATGTATTTAGTTGCTTGGTAATAATATCTTGCTCATCAGGACTTTCAATTAGCTTCTCAATGGTATCATAGAGTCCTTGTTTTATTTCTCCATCACTCTCAACATCCGGATTTGAGTAAAAAAATTGGGGGTTAAGATAATAACCCGCTGCATGTAATAGACGATGGAGTTGATTGTCCCACCTCCTATCAATAATGTCCCAAATTGGACCGTATTTGTCAAACTTCTCATCCAAGGCACTCTTAATACCTTCCTTTGCCCGGTCCATTGCTTCATAGATGTAGCCCATTCTTTGGTTTCTCACCATCCACTAGGCGTAAGACTATCACAAGAGGCTTGAATATTGAAAGAGCATATGCTACACCTCTCCGTAAAGTTGTTTTCAAAATAATGTCACATGATTTCTTTCCCTCGGTTGCTTAGCCCATCGGTTCTTAGAGCCGGTCCACTCTTCGGATGTAAACATCCTTCTCAATTCGGCCTTCAAGTTGTGTAGGCTCTCTGAGTTGAGATAGTTAGTTGCAAACCTTGCCTGCACAAAAAAAAAAAGTTAATGGCATTCAATATCGCAAGTCAATTCACAAACCAATTTAAACAATATAAAAATACATTTCAAATTGAGATTATACCTACGCGATCGTCGCCCTACACAAATTTCTTCCATTGGTGAACTTCCTCATCATGACAAGAACTTTTGTATGCCCATAAATAAATGTAGTCACATACTTCGCATGCCTAATTGTGGATTTGATACCCGACAACTTAGAAATATCTTCTAGCATCAAATCAATGCAATGGGCTGCACGGTGTCCAAAACAAACGAGGATGCATAGACATCAACAATCTACCTGCAGCTACGTAACTTGCCTCGTTATCCGTTACAATTTGGATAACATTTTTCTCCCCAACTTCAAGAACAATTTTGTCCAACAAATCAGCCAACAACCTTGCATCTTTCACTTGTGAAGATGCATCTATTGATTTTAAGAAGACTGTGCCCGTAGGTGTGTTGACTAAAAAAATTATCAATGTTCTCCCTCTTCTATCTGTCCAAGCATCGGACATGATAGTGCATCCATATTTCACCCAACTTCCTTTTTCTTTTTCAACTAATTCTTTAGTTATTTGAAGCTCTTTCACAAGTAAATTTTCCCGCACCTCGTGATATGATGGACCTTTCAATCCCGGGCCAAATTGACCAATAGCCTCTAACATGGTTTGAAAACTATTCAAGCGTACGGTGTTGAAAGGTATACCTGCTTGGTACATCCACCGAGCAATGTATTGCACTACTTTTTCCCTTTCTTCCTTCAAATGCTTTTTGTCTTTAACACTTTTCTCTTTGGAAACCTCTGGATTTTGCCTCATAAAACGGTCCATAGGACCTCTCAAACGAGGAGGCAAAAATCTTTGGATCACAAACAAGTGAAGTATCTTCAGCTTCCATGCCTGTCTCCGAAGTGTTGACACCAAGAAGGTTGTCTCTTCCCTCAATCTCTCTAATCACTGCAACCTTCTCGAACCGAGCTTGTTTAGCTTGCTCCATATGTTGTTTAATCTCTTCTTTGGCCTCCGGTGTAGCCTTCTTGCAAGTTGTCACATTGGTGGATAAACCTGCAATATGTTGCTTCAACCTATATATTCCACCTTTGCAATCCTTGTTGCAAAAGGTACATCTAACAAGATCCCGATTTTTTGGATCCACCAAAATTCCATACTTCCAACCAACATCCTTTGACTTAGGAGCATGTCTTGAGATAATGGGGCCCGTTGACGTTGTTTGGGTGTTTGACCCCGTCCCCGAAGCTTGCTCCACAGTTTGAGACATCTTCATACAAAATACATAAACAAAAAATACATAAACAAAAAATACATAAACTCTGTGTTAATAAATCGGATTCAACAGACAATCTGATTTAATAAATCAGATTTAACAGAAACTGCGATTTGATAAATTACATTTAACAAAGAATTTGATTTAATAAATCAGATTTAACTAAAACTCTGTTTTATTAAATCTAATTTAATTAAAGGTCTGATTTATTTAATAAGATATATCAAACACTCTGATTTCAGAAATCTGATTTTAAAAAATCAGATTTAAAAAAAAACAAATCAGATTTCAGAAATCTGATTTAAAAAAAAACAGACTTAAAAAAAAACAAATCAGATTTCAGAAATATTATTTAAGATATGTAAATAGCATTAACATAAAAAAAGAATATATCAAAACGTAAATTATACCTTTTCGACAACGTCCGGGTTGTTCGGTAATCTTTGCAAACCCGGTTAACACTTGCGCCTTCTACACATTGCCAATAGCCTAATAAAGATATTGGAATGACATTTACAATGAAAAATATGAAGATTAACAAAAAAAACGTACCTTGTACGTCTAAATCCGGTCTTCTAACAATGTACACCAAGAAAGAAGAAAATAAAACAAAAGATAAGAGTTCGTATTACTAGAAGGATGTTGAATGAAAAAGATAAAAAAATTTGAAGAAAAAAACGTTAAAACCCTAAAACGGACCGGTTGGAGAGCTCCTCCGATGCTCTAGAAGGTTTTGACACCTTCTACAGCTTCTGGCGGCGGCGAAAGGGGCTTCTCCGGCGACTGGCGGCGGCGGCGAGGGCTTCTCCGGCTGGAGGCGGCGGCGGCGGGACCTTCTCCGGCTGGCGGCGGCGTCGGGCTGAAGAAGAGAGGCCGCGGGAGAGAGGGGGCAGCGCGTCGGGTGCGAGAGAGAGAGAGGGGGCCGCCGCGATCACTTAAGCCTATCGGATCCGGCCAGTTGGGTCCGGATCCGATAGGCAGAGGCTGAGGCGTTCGCCTCAGCCTCGCCTCACGCCTCCCCCGCCTAGGCGGTTGAGGCGGGGGAGGCGATCGCCTCAGGCTATCGCCGCAAGAGCGAGGCGGCAGAGGGCCGCCTCGCCTCGCCTCCTCGCCTAGGCGACCGAGGCGTTCGCCTCTGATAACATAGTCGCTCCCAGTCAGCCGTGGTCATGGCGGTGCCCGTTCACGGCGTAGATGGACCTGGGAGTGCTGGCCACCGCGAAGAGGTGATCCGGGTCCACTATGCCTGCTTGCTGGGGCCCACGCGAAGACCGCCGTCAAAAAAAAAAGAAAAAAAGAGATAAGGGGCAGGCCTTCGTCGGCTGCCAAGAGGGGCCTTGCGAGTCCAGACGTAAAGAAAAAGGGAGAGAGATCGCCGACACACGCTGGCGCGACCGGGAGCTGCTGCCAAGCCCAATTAGCTCAACTCAAGGAAGGAATAGTCGGGGGTCGGTCTCGGGTCGGTCTGCCCCAAAACCAACCCGGGTCAGTTGGGGTCGCGACCCGGGTCGGGTCGGAGTCGGGTCGGGGTTGGGGTCGGGAAAAAATATAATAAAAAATTCAATTTAAAATAATAACCGGGTCGGGGTTGGTCGGCCCAAAAAGCGACTGAGTCGGGCGACCCGGCCGACCGGGTCGCCGACCCGGCGAACCATGGCTCAACTTTCATTTGCCGCGAGTGGGTTCATCAAGCCAACAGGAGCCAACACGAACTGTCGGGTCATCTTGACTCGATTGACTCGACGCGCAGCAGGCTTAAAAAGGCCTTGACACACAAAATAAATTTAAATAAAATTTGAAATGCGAAATGCTAAATTAAATAAGGGGTGAGCCAAAAAATTTGACCACCCTAAGACGGCGAACTTGGGTACGTCCTAGTTAGTCGCTCCTAGACGTAGGTGCGGGCTAACCCCCGTTGCAGACGGTTCTTTCCCCCGGTGCGACAAGTCAAAAAAGACTTAATCGTATTGGAGGCAATCTTATTTGATCGAGGATCGGCCGGCACGCTGCCGAAATGCTGTTTTTTCCTCAGATCTTATGGGAACGCGCGCTGGGGGAGGACAAATTATCAAACTTTTGACGTCGGTACGACATGATGTAACCCAACTTGAAATGAAATGAAGTTTGTTCAAGTGTCGACATGGATGATTCAAATCGGGCATCAGACGCTAGCCCGACGAACCGGATGGGATGCAGACTCAAACTAAATAAATAAGATAGAAAATCGATTAAAAAGTACTCCATTAAATCTAAAAAAATGTAAACAATCAGATTTTAAACAATTTAAAAGTCACTCTAAAATATATCTAACCCACGAAATCAAATTCCTTAATTAAAGGATATGTAAATAACAACAAAGGGAATTAAATAAGCAATCTCCAATGCTTTTGAAACCCACCAAAACAGTACGTAAACCCCAAAAATCATATCTTAAAATCAATTGCAAAGAACATAAATCAAAAATACTCTTAAACAACTTAATCAAAGTCTTAAAATACATAGAACATACTTAAATCAATGTCGCAACATAAAGTAACTTATGAAATTAAATAATCAACTAACTCTTAAGTCCAAAACAAAATCTAAATCGAATTGAAATTCAACAAAACAAATAAATCAAACTCAACCCATTAAATCAAAACATTAATGGAAGGATCAAATTAAAAAATAAACAACTTGAAAAATCAAATCTAAATCAATTGGTAAAAATCACATCTTAATCAAATAAAATCAATGTCAACCAAACATAATGCAACGCGTTCGCATCTCATCGGGCCCGCAGGCTACAGCCCTCTAGTTTATTATTTTGTATGAACGTGCACTCTCTACCAAACGGATTGCTTTGGCGGTTAATCGAGGCTTACGAGTACTTGCTCGATATAAGTTAACGCCGGGTATTCGCACCATCCGGCAGAGAGGGGTCAAAAATTAAATTTCAAAGAACCCGAACCTCGGTTCTAGTATTTTAAATGTTTCGTCGGACTATTTAAATATATTTATAGGTTATCACCTATTTTTCTATGTAGTCCGTAGGAGATACAAAAATAATTTTAAAAATTAATTAAAAATAGAAAAAAACAAGGTTCTCGCGAGAAAGTTTGATTAAGTCTGATTTTCTTCTTCGCATCTTGCACCGCTTCCATTGCCACGCCATCACTAACATCATTGTTGCTGTGTGAGTTCCTAGTCGCATTGCCGTCACCATCCCCACTACTTGACGCCGAGAAGTCAAGTTCATTTCATGTATTTATTTCAAGAAGTCAAGTTCAATTCGTGCACTTATCTCAAGAAGGCAAGTTTAATTCATGCACTTATTTCAAGAAGTCAAGTTCAATTTGTGCACTTATTTCAAGAAATCAAATTCAATTCGTGCACTTATTACAAGTTGTCAAGTTGAAGTTGTGCGCATGTTTCAAGAAATCAAATTCAATTCGTACAGTTTGTTCAAGTAATCAAGTTCATATTATACACGTATCTTGAAAAATATTAATTGAATGTCAAATCAGTCAAGTCACGAAAAGACATGCACAACGTAACACGTGATGCACATATATCTAGATGATTTGATTCTACATATGGACCAGTTGGACGGATCAGTCAAGTCTGACCTCGAGATAGGCCCGCCGCTCTCCCTGCCGTCCCGGATCAAGCCAAATGCTTGCAATGCCCTTCAAACACCTAGTGTTCCCATAACAGGAACACTTCCTCCATTAATCTCATCATCTTGCTCACTTCGTCCACATCGACTGTTGGTGCATAAAAATTGACACGCTACTCCACAAAGTGCATAGACCCTTGGGGACAATATTATTCTGTCACCAAACATGAAAGATAATCATAAGCACAGCACGTTCTCATATTGGAGACTGCCTGAAACATAATGGACGTGGCCACAGTCCGCAATGGGAATACTAATGTCAGCATACAAGAACTCGAAAAAAGAAAAGTTGGCTCACATATATATATAGCCACTTAACTAGAAGAAAAAGATGCTACTTCAAAGAGAGAAAAATGACCCGAACTACAAAATGAAAAGGTGAAACCCTGTGAAGAAAAATAGCATGCCTCTATAAATAATATAGAGGAAAATGAAGGGTCAGCTACCTCATCCATACATTAATTACAGCTACCCAGAGTGTCATTTGCAGGTCCCTAGAAAGCAAATTAGAAGACTTAAAAGTGTGGGAGTCAGTAGTTTCCTTGTTTGGTCTGAACACAGGCACAAAAGGGAGTTTTCTTTTGCTTGTTGCTTTCTCCTTTGCCATATAAGTAATCCCTTAATATAATTTTTGGCCGTTTTTGTTTAGCTCTTGTTCTGTTTCTACGTTCATCACCAAGATTCAAAATGATATATTGAATTCTCTGCATCTCCGATTCCAGCCTTCCAATTTTTTCTGATCCTCTTCTTGCACGGTCTGAAACTCGTCTCCTCTTATGGTTTGTAACTTCCTCCTCTTCTTGGATATTGCTACCAGAGGATGTGTAGCAATTCTCAGCTTTCTTAATCAGGACACGATTGATATCAAACAACTGTGAGATTGCTTGCTCAGCCTCTCTGAGCTGCCATCTCACGCTGTCATGTTTTGTGTTAGCTGAAGAACCAGTATTCTCCAGGTTCTGTAACATTCTATTCAATTGCTGCATATTCTTCTGGAGATTGGACAGCCTATGCGCATCAGAAGCTAGACATTCCAATATTTTCTGGTTCCAGTCAATATGTGAATTCTTTTTTCTGTCCATCTCTAATTTCTTAACATCAACTTCTTTCTCAGCCACCACTTCAGGAGTATGCTGAATCTTTTCTTCCTTTTAAGGCCAAGTTTGATTAGAATCAGTGTCCTCAGTAATACTTGGAGCTTTAAACATCTTCAGGATAAATAAATCCCTTTCCATGATTTCCCTAACGACAGGTATCTGATTATCATTTTCCAAATTATGTACCCTGCAAGTTTCAGAATCATATGATGCATGATCCAGTACAATATCTTTCAGCAGTAGCCCATATGTGCTTTTGCAACTCTCGGTTAGTCCTGACTGCACATTGAGGTGTTGCCCAGTGTCTTGAGTTTCTTTTTTGAGTTTCATAGTGGTGCACCAATCTTCAACCAAATCATTAGCCGGTCTTTGCACTTCAGTATCTACTTTTATAACTGAAGATTTTGCATTCGAATTTGCACTCTCCTGCATCAAAGTACCCCAACATTCCATTAGGAAATTTTCAAGTTCTTCAACCTTGAACTGCAACTTCTGTAGACACAGAATTCCATCTGTTTCATTGATCCTAGGATCCTGTGGAAATAGCTCATGTCCTTTCTCATGCCTAAGTCCAAACAAAGATGAATCCTACAAACATGCAGAAGACATGGTGTAAGGATCAAAGTTCCTCCAAACATTTTCCTTAAGCTAAATCTGGTAAAAGTATGGCATGGATTTGGCAACACTTAATTATAAAATTATAGAAAAATGAACAAAAAGAAATGTGGAAAACATACATGTTTTGAATTATTACACAGCCCATGAAGCTTTGTCAAAGAAAATATACAGTGCTCCATTGAATTAACGCTACTGTGCAAGGATACAACAGTAGGAAGATATCCCTTCAACTGTGCCTTCAATTTCTCATTTTCACTTTTTATAGAATCTAAAGTCTGCCTGAATTGATCAACCTGTGCAATATTATGAGTTAATTGCTCCTCAAGCATCCTCTTCTGTATCATAGCAGCTATCTCAAAACTGTTATGTTCCACCATCAGCTCAAATATCTTCTCTTCATAGATTCCCATGTACGTACTGCTCGTGTAGATCTCACTATACAATCTTCTAATCTCTTCCTCATAGCTTTTATTGTCATGTTCTAATTCCAATATTAGATGCTCTTTATTAGTTCTGAGAACTGCAAGTTCTCTGTGAAAACTATTTATTTCTGCCATCAGTGTTTGATTTATTTCAGAACTACGTGCAACAATATTATCCTTGAGTAGGCTGCTCTCGCCTAACTCAGATATTGTTTTTTCTAGCTTTTCTCTTACATGCATCGTTTGATAAAATTTCATCTTTGTGTCTTTTAGATCTCTGCATAGATCTGTCTTCTCATACTCTGCAACTTTTAACTTCTGTTGCACTTCTGCTAGCTCCAGGTCCTTTGAAACTAACTGACTGGTTGCAGATTCAATTTGCTGACCTAGCTGTTCAACATGGTTATTTAGTTTTTCATGTGCATTTTTTGTCATGTGCAAATGCTTCTGTAAAATACACAAACTCATCTTGCATTTAGCAGCTAAATCATTCAACCTCAGGTTCTCTATCTTCAGTGTTTCAGTTGTTTGAGCCATATATGAAGGCTTCTTTACAAGCTCTTTGTTGACAT
Source organism: Cryptocoryne crispatula var. balansae (assembly GCA_036172225.1). Taxonomy (NCBI): domain Eukaryota; kingdom Viridiplantae; phylum Streptophyta; class Magnoliopsida; order Alismatales; family Araceae; genus Cryptocoryne; species Cryptocoryne crispatula. The sequence goes on from CM069934.1 coordinate 12,092,047, forward strand.
CAATAACTGAACACAGATTGCCAGTGAAATTTCTCAAATCTGAGACGTTATCAGCACTGAACTTTTCAAGAACAAGAGAAAGAGCAGAGAGAGCTAGCATATCAGCGGAAAAAGCACTATTTTTATTTTTCAGAACCTGTATCTCATCTACCACAGCCAAAGCATCGGTTTTCATCAATTCATTTTCTTCTATTAAATTATAATTCTCATCTTTCAAGTCTGTAAGGCCCATAATCAAATTTAGCAGTTCCTTGTCCAGAGAGGCTATTTCAGCTTTCAGACTGTCTTCTCTCTGGTGGCTGGAAAGAATATCTTGCCTTAACTGCTCATTTATCTGAAAGAGATCATCTTTCTCTCTCATCAATGTTAACAATTGCACAGTTTTGGTTCTGCACTGAAGATTGAGGTCACTATTTTCCGAAATCACAGTAGCAAAATCCAATTGCAATTGCTGCAGAATAGTAACATTAAGCGTCCTCTCAAAAAGTAGCATATACTTTTCGTCGAGGAGATCAAAAATAGACCTCTGCATCTCTTCAAGTTGACTTAAAGTGTCCTGATAATCAACTCCTAATACGGCTTCTGATATGCAAGGATTTACTATACCAAGTGACTTTACAAAAGTCTGGATTGTTTGTGTCAGCTTCTTATTATGCTTTATCATGGATGTTAATGTGTTCTGTTTTCTAATATTTTCCATATCTAGATACGATAGCAATGCCCTGGCATTCTCAGATTCTTCCAGATGTTTTTGGCATTCCTTTGCAAGAATTGCACTGTTCCTTTTTGAATCAAGTAGGCATCTTTTCAATATAAACATCTCAATTTGGGAATACAAGAGCTCATGACATGCACATTCAAGCTCTTCATCTTTTTTGTGTCCTTCCTGTAAAAGATTGATTTTCTCTCTCAAGGTGGTAAACTGATTGTTGCTCGACATGATAGAAGTTGCATATTCTTGTTTTGCTAACTTCAACAAATTTTGCAACTCACCAACAAGGCAAAGCGTTTGTTCTTTTTCTTGTTTCATATTCAAATGCTTGTCTTCTAATTCTGCATAGCTTTTCTCCATACTTTCCAGCATTTTAGCAATTGCTGTTACCTGACACACGAACACCCATATTCAGTTGTTCAGCAAGATAAACAAAATTGATTAATTACAGTTAAGGTAACATTAGAGAAGACAAAATATCAAAGAAGCTTTTGGATTCTCGAAGGGCAAAGATCATGTTTGAGCATGATAATGTGCAGAGAAACATATAACATAATTACTGAGGATAAATGAGGATAAACTTAGAGATATAAAGAGAATGTACAAAATTATACAATTCGTTTTAGAATATGCACTTGGAAATTGGATATGGAAAAACATACTCCCACCTGCAAGACTAACGCCTTGTTTTCTGAATGAAGAATTGAGTTTTCATTCAGAAGAAATTCTGACGATTTCTCTAAGCCCTTCAACATCTCCCTGAATCTTTCAATTTCAACATTGGCCGCAGACAAGGAGTTTCCCAAATAGGTATTGTCCTCCAAAACTGTCTCCATATTCTTCGAGGTGGTTTCCAACTGAATGACTAGACCATGATTTTCCAAGATAAGTTCAGATATTTTGTTATTTAAAGCACCTGAAGATTCTTCAAATGCCTTTAGCTTTTCTCTGTGTCTTCTCACTTCATTAGACATATCTGAAAGAGAGAATTCCATAAATATATTCTGTTCTATTAATTGATCCATATTTGCCACCTTCTCCAAAAGAGCCTCATTCACATCTTTGTTCTTTTCACAGAGCTCTTTAAGTTCAGAATTTCTGTCCTGAAGCTCCTTAACTGATGCTTGCAAAGACTCTCTGCTTAAGCTAACTGACTCAATTTGCTCCAAAATGTTCTGATGGTTCAGATGTAAACTAGCATTTTCCTCCTTTAAATAGTGAATATCTTTCTGAAGAGATATATTCATGTGTGAATGATGCGCAACCTCACTTTCAAGCTTTGCTCGGGTCACTTTCAAGCTCAAAATTTCCTGTTGTAAGTTGTTTATCATCTGAGTGGAAGACATATCTTGATTATGTAGATTCTCATTTCTGTTATCCAGTTCTTGAGCCTCTTCTTCTAAAGTATGTTTTTTCATCTCCATGCTCTTCAACATCTTAGTCTTACTTTTTTGTTCAAACACCAATTGTTTAATCTCTTCTTGAGATTGTGAATGCAGTTTCTGCAGAGATTTAAGGGCTTCTTCAGCGTGAACCGACAACAAATGTTCATTTTGGATGGAAACATTGAGTTTTTTTAGTTCTCCCTGCATTACCTTGAGTTCTTTCTTTAAATTATTGCTGTTCTCTATGACCTGCTGCAAACCCTCTTCTAGAGTGTTCTTTCTCAACTCAAAATTTCCCTGGAGTTCAACTTGACTCTGTATTTCCAATGCTGAAGCTTTGAGATTCTCAAGAGATTCTGAATGAATCTTCTCTAATATCTGGAGAGATGCTGCAGTTTCTGCATATCGCATATGTTCCTTCTTCACTGTATTTTTCAACAATTCGACCTCCTCTTGCTTCTGGAGAAGTTCCTGTTGTTGATAATTTCTTTGGTCAGCAAAAGCATTGAGTTGCATCAACAGAGCTTGCTTCTTAGTCTCCAATTGACTTAATCTCCTTTCAGCAGTCTCTAAATCAGTAAATGTGTTCATAGAGTCGCAATTTTGAGTTAAAGATGCTCCCTTATCAGCTCCCAACTGCATGGTATATTCCTGTAGCCTATGGTTTTCACTCTTAGATTTTTCCAGATTTTTATCTTCAGGTTCAATTTGTACCTTTTGGTTATGGTTGCTCACAGACAGTTGAGTGACCTCATCTTGCACATCACTTGGTTTCTCAATGTCACCCTCTTTGCTCCTCACCTCGCAGTTTCTTCTGTGCCAGTAAACCTCATTTACCTGCTGTTTACATACCTTATCCTTTTTCTCTTTGGAATTTAGTCCATTTATTTCAGGAAACTTTGGAGGTTTAGTCTCTTCTCCAGTTACAAACATCTCAGTTAACTGTTTCAATCCTCTTCTGCTGAACACTTCATTTTCTTTAGAGTATGCTCCATTCTTTCTGCTGGAAATGAAGCATGCTGATTGGTTAAAAGCATCAGTTTGCAGGTCATCTGTTTCAACAAATACATGTATTTGAGATTGTGTTTCAGGAGTATCTGGTTCTTCAATATAACTGGGGAAGGAATCATCGATCAATGCAAGTGGCATTTGGTTAGGAAAAGCTTCTGCAATAGTTTTATGTGCTTGTCGAAGTGCCCCAGTTGCATGATCGTATCTTTCTGCTAATGCACGATATGCTCTGTAAAACTCCTCAACCAATTTCATTAGCTCAGGGCGTTTCTTGTAGTACATTTCTGCCCTCTTGGCAAAGGAGTCAGCTTCCTCTTCAAGGAGTTTGATCATCAATTTGACGTTTACATCCATGTCTGTAAAAGGTTAAAGTTAAATGTCCATAAGCAGCATACTAACGCATAGCTCATGCTTACCATGCACAAGATAGAAAATTTAACTATTCTAACTAAAACATAAGAAACCTCAAGAATGACTCCCTGATGACAATCTTCTTAAATGACTCCTGATGACAATCTTGTTAAACATAGCTGTGGGAACCTCGGGAATCAATTTTGATTTTTGAAATGTGTTTAAAAGATTTGTTTTTGAATGTTGAAAATATCGTACTTGAATTTTCTGGTAAAATAGGTGATAGACCATAAAAACTACTAGATAGTCCAGGTGATATTAAAAGAGTATAGAACCGAGGTTCGGGTTCTGTGAAAATATTTTTTGACCTCTCTCCATCGGACGGTGCGAATATCCGATGTTCATTTACATCGAGCAAACACTCGAACACTCTTGATTAACTGCCATGGCGATCTTGTTTGACGAGAGCGTGTACATCCACAACGTGTAAAGAACACAAAGGGCCCCGGCCTTTCAGGCCCGATGAGATGCAAACAAGTTTGATTAGATTTTTGTTTGAAGTTGTTTTATGTTGATTTATGAATTGATTTGAATGCGGTTTGAAATGTTAATTTCAAATTTTGATTTGACTTGGGTTTGAATGTTAATTGTTTTGAGTTTGTTTGAATTGCTTGGTTTGTTTTACTTCAATTGGTTGAAGTTTATTTTATTTTTGTTTGAACTTGATATTTTAGATGTGTTGATCAAATTGACTTGTTTAAGTTTAGTTGACATGTGTTGAGTCATTTTAATGTGGTTTTCTCATGTCGGTTGGTGTTTTAGTACCGATTCGGGTGTGTTCGGTATGTTTCAAGTGTTTTGAAGTTTCGTTCAAATTGATTAAACTTGAACTTCAGATTGTTAATGATACGAATTTGGCATGTTTTAAGATGAATTTCATATACCTTAATGTTTTCTTTATGTGTTCTTTTCAATTGGTTTGATTTGCACTTGTTTAAGCATTTGAATTCAAATGGATTAAATGTATTGAATCAATTTTTCCAGTTGTATTAAATCTGATTTTTATTGGATGTTAAAGCTTTAATGAGATGTTTTAAGCATGTTTTAAGGTTGGTTTGAATGTATTTTCAGATTTAATTAAGTTAACTTCAGATTTGAGTAACTCTTGTTCGGTTTGCATCACATCCAGTCTGTCGGGCTAGTGTCGATGCCCAGTCACATGCAATCAACTCGTCACTTGAAATGTTCATTGAATATTCATGTTCATGCTGGTGTACATCAGATGTGGCGCTCATATGCCATGTTCAATGCTGCCAATGGTGCAAATGTGTGAATGTCCTTCTCTTGGTGTAAAATACCACTTGATTGGGAAAATTTTGGTAGCATGCCGCCTTATTTTCCAATCGGTGTGGAATTTTACCCGTCCTACAAGGCATAGTCTTTTGACTTTCCAAGTAGTGGGAAGGATCGTCTGCAACGGGAGCCGGCCCGCGCCTACGTCCGGGTCAACATACCGGATACGGGTCCGGCTAGTCGCCCAAGGTGAAGCGCCCACGCGTGGTGGTGCTAACTCCTTATTTAATTTTGGCATTTCGCCTTCAGATTTAATTAATGTTTATTTTAAGTGTCCAAGGCCCAATGGGCCGACTTCATCGGACAATGGGCTGGTCTTCATGCTATGTCGGCCCGGTTGGCCCAATCTTGTGCTTCATGGGTCCTGACGGCCTGTTTTGAACTTCATGACCCAATGGGCCTGCTTTGCACCTCCATGGCCCGGTTGGCCTGATTTGCCCTCCAGTTTTGCACCTTGACATCTTGCCGTAGCGGCGGGTTAGGTGAGCCTCGGAAGGGGCCGGAATGGGTTGGCTAAGGTGCCGTTTAGGTGAGCTTTGGTAGGACCGCACAAGGGGTAGGTTTAGGTATGAACTAGGACTGGTTTTAGGAATGCACAAAGGGCATGAGAATTGAAGGCCCGCCCGAGTAGTCTCGGTCCGTCCGGCGGATTCCGAGAGTCTCAAAGCGTCGACCCTCCTTCCACACATCAAAGAGGATGTTTGGTTTGTTTGGGGTGCCGTAGAAGGCTGTATTGGGTGTGTTGCACATAGGGCAAACTAGGTGACCATCAAAGGGGCCTGACATGGGTGCTCACAAGGGGGCAGAACCTGGGCCAGCAAGGGGGCCTGTTTTTGCATGCCATTCGGGGCCTGATTGGGGGAGGCAGGAGGTGCATGTCCAAGTGACCATCAGTGGGGTCAAACCAAGCATGATAGTAGAAAGTTTAGAGGCCAACATGGAGGGCCAAAAGGGTGCACAAAGGGGCTGGTTCAGAGGCCTGTTTTAAGGGGCAGCAAGGGGCTATTTTTTGTGATGGCCAATAGAGGGTACACTTGGGGCTTTACGTAGACAAACGTGAAGGGAACTCAAAGGGGGCTGAATGGGCATTACTCGAAGGGTATGCCACCATGGAGAGGGGTAGAGAAGAGAAGGGGAAGAGTTGAATTAAAAGGCTACATTGGAACACACTTTTTCAACTCACCGGTTTCTTCTTCTCTCTTGCGCTGCAGGTGGTGTTGAAGATGATGGGCTGAAGGTGCCACCAAACCCTTATTCTCTTGCTGTTGGATGAGAAAAGGGGGTCTTCTCCTTGCTGATGTTGATGGATGGAGCAAAGGAATGAAGAGAGCTTGCCGCACTTGCTGAAGTTGGCACACCAATCGGGTGGGCTGGTTGCACCTGCTGCTGGCGTGCTCTGGAGGGAGGCCTTTTCTCCTTCTTCTTATTCACTTAGAACACTACAAGGGGGGCTGGAGAGGTTGCCGACTTGCCGATGAAGACGTCCAAGCAAGGATAAGCCGTCTTGGAGCGAGGGTAGAGGGAGGAGAGGCGGGGCTTCCGCAGGTGATCCGCTTGTTCGCACACGGCCACCGAGTGGGCTTTTATAGGGGCTGAGGGGCGCCATCTCTAGGAGGAGATAAGGCTGGAGGTTGTTGAGAGGAGATAAGGATAACTCAAGGGAGGTTGGGGATGATAAGGATAACGCATAGTTGGTTGTTGAGGATGATTATGCGCCAACTAGAAAGAGAGGGAGAGAAGGGTGCGCACCATCTCCTCCTTTCAAGGAGGTGTGCGCGCACGACAAGTGGAAAGGAGGCTGGTCCGACCAAGGCTTGGCCGAGGATAAGCTTGGTTAGTTGTAGGATTAGTTAGGATGAAGATAAACCAAGGGAGAGATAGGGATAAGCCATGGGAGGTGGTTGAGGGAAGTGGTTGAGTGGGACCCACTAGCCAAGGAAGGAGGAGGTGGGTGCGCCTCTCTCCCATATTTTCTAGGGCTTCTTGCGCACATATCAGATGAGGGAGGATGGAATTCGACCGTGACGAGTTGGGTTATCCCATCTTGGGTTAGGTTTAACCCTGGTTTAATCAAAGTGTTCCCGATCCAACGGCTAGCATTAACTCCGACCAAAACCAATTAAATAAATCTCAAATTGACTTTAAAAAATTCCGCATCATGCCCTCATGGCCATTGATCTTACGCTCCATCTTGATGTGTGGTTGAGATCACTTGAATTGCAACGGATCTCTTTAATTTAGCTAGTTTCTCTGATCGGTGCGATCTCGGCCGTCGATAATGTCGAAAACTGTATCTGAGTGCAATTGCCTCCTCCCATTGGCCAAATTTATTTTTCATGCATCAATATTCATGAGATCAAAGTTTTGGTCATGAAAATTGAAATTTTCAGCCCATGGGTCGATCCAGAGCTAATCGGACCATTATGCCCCTGGTGCGAGAACATACGGCTCTCCGTCCGGATTTGCTCTTTCTTGCATATCTCTTCATCCGGGGGTCGGATTTTTTATCCGTTTCAAGCGTTGCCTAGCTCTATGTATCCTTGACAATGTGGTAAAGTTGGAATTCCATGTTAGAGTTCCAATTTGTCCCAAAGTGTCAGGGGCAAAATGGTTATTTCGGCCTTCCGGTGTCCGTTTTTCATGTTTTGGGCACCGTTGCGAAGCTCTTGACCGGGGCTATGTAATGAGCACATTATCTTGGACATTTGTAACATGTAAAGCCATGCCAAGGCATTTCCAAAGCCTGTTTACATTATCTATTCATGAATTTTTTGAATCTGGGTCAGATTTTCTGCACCGGCTTCGGCATTGCTGAAACTTGTATCAAGCAAGCTAAGCGGAAAAATTTGATGCCAACAAATGCCCCCATGGGCAGTTTCTTTGAGATGGGAGTCGAGAAGGAACTGCCCATGTAAGTTGGCCTCCGGTATTTGTTCAACTCTATCTTTGGCAATCTATCCACTGCTCCTGCCATGTAAGCTTCTTCAAGACTGAGAAGGGCTTGGGCCCTTGTACATGACCAGCCTTGGCTTCTTTTTTTGTTTGGTTGCCCATCCTCCATTCGATAGACACATTTGATGGTGTCAATTCTTGCATGCTCCCCAACAAGCAAGCTCTCTGAATGAGCTAGTCTTTCATTTTCTTTGTTTTTTTACCGATCCGACCGTCTTTTGCAAGATTTTCACCCGGACCAGCCCCTCGATGTTTTCGCCTACACGCCTCCAGAGAGGTTTTCATGTAGCGGGGTTACCTGATTTTACCTAGAGTGCCCTTTCAGGTTTTCACTCTAGCCAGGTCTTCTCTCTTCTTTTCTGCTTTTTTTCTTTTCTCTTTTTTTTTCTTTTCTCTCTTTTTTTTATTTTTCAATTTCTTTTCTCTCTCTCTCTCTCTGTTGTATAGGGAATTAAGGCTTCCCTCAAGCCATATGCAAATAGAATGAACCAGGTTGAGATTTGTGATAACTCAACACGGGGGTCCAACCAAAGTTGTGAAACCAATCAAGGGGCTTCAAACAAGTGAGTGGAGAAACCAACACAGGGGGGTTCCTAACAAGGATAGGACCAACCCAAGTGCAAAAGGCAACTTGGCATGGAAGACTAATACTGAAACTATCTCAAAGGGGTTTCAAACAAGATATGACCAATCGAAGTGCCTAAGACAACTCAAAGATGAGGGTCAAATTTTCGAAACCGACACGAGAGTTTCAATTAAGGCAAGACCAATCCAAGTAGGGGAAAGCAACTTGGTACGAGGGTCTAGTGAATGTGAGACCAATCCAAGTGCTAGGGGCAACATGGCCTGGGGGCCGAGTGAATGTGAGACCAATCCAAGTGCTAGGGGCAACTTGGCATGAGGGCCTAATAAAGTTGTAAAACCAACACAAAGGTGTTTTAGGCTTTCCTACAAGGCAAAGTTTGTGGACTACAAAGGGTCCAATAGGAAATCTCAAAGGGTTGGTTTCCTAGGGGTCCACACAAAGGGTAGGACTAATAGTGCCACAAAGGGGTGAATGGGAGCCTCAAAGGGGCTGGTGTCCCATGGGTCTACACAAGGTGTAGGAATAGAGTGCCACAACGGGGCGGATGGGAGCCTCGAAAGGGGCTGGTGTCCCATGGGTCTACACGTGGTGTAGGACTAGAGTGCCACAACGGGGCGAATGGGAGCCTCAAAGGGGCTGGTGTCCCATGAGTCTACAAAAGGTGTAGGAACAGAGTGCCACAAAGGGGCGAATGGGAGCCTCAAAGGGGCTGGTGTCCCATAGGTCTACACAAGGTGTAGGAATAGAGTGCCACAACGGGGCGAATGGGAGCCTCAAAGGGGCTGGTGTCCCATGAGTCTACACAAGGTGTAGGAATAGAGTGCCACAAAGGGAAGAATGGGAGCCTCAAAGGGGCTGGTGTCCCATAGGTCTACACGTGGTGTAGGACTAAAGTAGGGCTATGGAAGCCAAAGTGGCATTGTAGAAGCCTTGTTTGGAGCCTCAAGAACAAGTAGTCAAGGCAACTAGTTGTGTAGGCTACCGAGATTGGGATGATCAAGGTAGTGAGAGTTTTAAAGCCATACAAGACCAACCTCGCCAAGATGGTTAGTTTGTTGAAGGTTGCCTGGAATGATGGTCCAGATAATGCATGTTTTTTGTAGGTCATCAAGACTGGATGGTCATGACACCGTGGAAGCTTGTAGACCAACAAGACCGGAATGGTCGGGGTGGTATGGGTTTGAATTAATTTCAAAAATTGTTCGGACCGGAAGGGTCGCTGACGGTATGAGTTTTTATGGGACACGTGGGCCGAATAGCCAAGATTGGAGAAAGTTTTTATTTATGGACCATCGGGATCGGAATGATCAAGATGGTGGGATTGCCAAAGTCAAAAGAATGACTGAAGGGGTAAGAATGAGTGAGAGTAGAGTAGGGTATTACCCTTCGTCCCTTTCAAGATAGAGTGTGGGAACTTCTCTCAAATTTTAAAGGCGGGAGATGGTCTTCCTCGTTGCCTCAGGTATGGTCTCCCTGGCATATTTCTACTACAAGGTAGATGAGCCTATGAGAGCCTTTTCATCATTGGCAACTCGGATCTCCTCCCTAATAAAATTAGGGGGATGAACCCACCCATCTTGTTAGGTTGGGGGCTTGTCCAAGTTGATTATTTTGTTTTTATTATCAACCTGATTGCTCCTTTGCGGAGTTTTCACCTGTGTTGACCCCTTTTCACTTTTGCTCGTGCGTCCCATTATAGGATTTTCACACGGCAGGTTATCCAATTTTGCCCAAGGCGCCTTTGCAGGTTTTCACCTTGACTGGATTATTTTGACATTTTTACCCTTAGCCAATCATGGTGTTTGATTGACTAAGTCCATCTGGCATCTCCATTTTTAGCCCATTCTCTTTTTTTTCATCTCTTTTTCTTTTTTTTTTGTAGGGAATCAAGGCTTCCCTCAAGACATATTCCAGAAGAATGAACCAAGTCAAAATTAGAGGTAATTCAACATGGGGGTTTCGAGAAGAGTTGAGATACTTAACACAAGGGGGCGTTAGCTAGGTGAATGGAGAAACTGACACAAAGGGGATTTCTTAAGGGGATGAGGCCAATCCAAGTGCGGAGGGCAACTTGGCATGTGGGTCTAATCTTCAAACTGACACAAAAGGGAGGTTTTAAATGGATAAGTGGAGAAACCATCATAAAGGTGTTTCCTCAGCAGGATAAGGCCAATCCAAGTGAGAAAGGTAACTTAGCCTGAGGGTTAAAATTTGAATACTCAAAGGGGATTTCAAGTAAGATAAGACCAATCCAAGTATGAAAGACAACTTGGCATGAGGGTCAGAATTTGAAACCTACTCAAAGGGGAAGGAAAATAAAAGATAAGACCAATCCAAGTATGAAAGGCAACTTGGCATGAGGGTTTGAATTTGAAACCTACTCAAAGGGAGTTTCAAGTAAGATAAGACCAATCCAAGTATGAAAGGCAACTTGGCATGAGGGTCAAAATTTGAAACCTACTCAAAGGGGGTTTCAAGTAAGATAAGACCAATCCAAGTGTAAAAGGCAACTTGGTATGAGGGTCTGACGAAGACTCAAATAGAGGTAAGAGTGATCCAAGTGTAGAAGACAACTTGGTATGAAGGTCTAAAGAAGGCTCATGAAGCTAACATAAAGGAGCTTCAATCTTGCCTCAAAAGCAAAGTTTAGGAGCCACAATGGGGCCAGTAAGGAACCGCAAAGGAGCTATCCTTTTGTAAACATTTGCACTAAAGGAAAAAAAAAAGCCTCGAAGGGGTGAGCATGGAGTCTCAAAGGGACTAGATTTTTAGGAAAAGCTAGCATAAATGGAAGCAATAAGAGGTCATAGAGGGACCAATAAAGAGCCTCATAATGGCTAAGTAGGGAGCATCAAAGGGGCTAGATTTCCAAGGGTCTACACAAAGGGTAGGACTAAAATGCCACAAAGGGGAAATGGGGAGCCTCAAAGGGGCTGGATTCCCAAGAGTCTACACAAAGGGTAGAAGTAAAATGCCACAAATGGGCAAAAGGGAGCCTCAAAGGAGCTGAATTCGCAAAGGTCTACACAAATGGTAGAACTAAAATGCTGCAAAGGAGCAAATGGGAACCTCAAGGGGCTGATTCCCAAGTGTCTACACAAAGGGTAAGACTGAAATGCCACAAAGGGCGAAAGGGAGCCTCAAAGGGGCCGGATTCCCAAGGGTCTACACAAAGGGTAGAATTAAAATGCCACAAAGGGGCAAATGGGAGCTTCATGGGCTGATTCCCCAAGTGTCTACACATGTGGTAGGACTAAAGCGCCGCAAATAGGTGAAGGGGAGTCTCAAAGGGCTAGACTCCCATGGTCTACACAAAGGGTAGAACTAAAATACCACAAAGAGACAAAAGCCTCAAAGGGGCTGAACTTCCAAGGGTCTACACAAAGGGTAGAACTAAAATGTTGCAAAGGAGTAAATGGAAACCTCGAGGGCCTCATTCCCAAGTGTCTACACAAAGGATAGGACAAAAGTGCCGCAAAGAGGTGAAGGGGAGCCTCAAAGGGCTAGACTCCCAAGGGTCTACACAAAGGGTATAACTAAAATGCCACAAAGGGGCAAAAGCCTCAAAGGGGCTGAATTTCCAAGGGTCTACACAAAGGGTAGAACTAAGGTGCCACAAAGGGGCGAAGAGGAGCCTTAATGTGATGGACTTTATGGAAGGCTTGCATAGAAGGAAGAGATGGTCACAGAGGGACCAATGAGAGAGATAGCCTCAAAGGGGTTGATTTAAAGGTTTGCACAAAAGGCAAGAATGAGAGAGACTATTGAAGCCAAAGAGGCATTTACAATAGCCTCGCCGTACGAACGAGTGGTCAAGGTAGCAAGTTGAGTAGGCTACCAAGATCGGGGTGATCGTGGTAGTAGAGGTTTTAGTGGCCATACGAGCCGAATGGCCAAGATGGTAAAAGTGTTGGGAGTCATCCGAAATGGGAGGAAAGTGGTGTGCGTGTGTGTATGTGTTTGTTTTTTTTTGTTGGGCCACGTGGCCGAAAAGCTAAGGCCGGGGAATATTTTTGTAAACCACTAAAATCGTATTGATCAAGGTGGTGGGAGTTCAAAGCATCACTAAGTCCGAACAAAGGCGTGAGTGATAGAGGCTTGTAGCACCATAATCGTAATGGTTAAAGTGGCGATGATTTTCCGAAAAATGTTATGGAAAGGAGGACATAGGGCAACAATATAAGAATGGCCCTCGGTGTGGTCAAGGCCGTGGTTTTAACCTGGAAGGGCTTGCATCCGAGCGTTGTAAATGACCAAGCTTAGAAGGTAGAAGCTCCACCGGGGAAACATTGGTATTTCGCAGCCCACATTTGTTTCGAGAACCTGCGCAGGGTTTGGATCCTTGCCCCCGGTCGGTACGAGAGTTCGCTGTCCGGGGCTCTCAGTGGGGTGTGGCTTGTGCGGGAAACTTGCAACCAATCAGCAATGGTAAGTTAGTAGGATGACCTAAGGACTAGACCGCTGGTCAGTCAGCTTGTTGGAGAGTGGCTTGGACAAGAAGGGTGCCCTTAGTTGCCGAGCCGAGCATGGACAATGTTGATCGACCGGCCCCTCAATTGTCGGAATTTTTCTAATGGTAGGTGTTGCCGTCTCGCTAGCTATCTTCAAGTCGGACCATCGATCGGTCCAATTTATATAAGGACTCGCGCAGGGTCCGGAACCTTGCCCTCGGTCGGCACGAGAGTCCACCGTCCGGGACCCTAGGTATGGAGTAGCTTGAACGGGGAACTTTCCACCGGTCCAAGTAGAGCAAAGTGTTGGAAGAGTCGGTCGGCAGACAAACCAAATGTAAGGAAAATTTCTTTTTATGACAAGTGTTGGGGCCTACCGGCTCTCTCTGGGTAAGATGACTGATCAATCTAGTTGAGGAATACGGGCTAAGAGCTGATCCCTCACCCGAACTGCCATATTTATAACCATAGTAGGTTGGCTCGTGTTTTCAAGTTTCAGAGGAGAGGGCTGCTCCCACTCCTTGTCCTGCTTGGCCATTGGTCAGCCGATCTTCTTAAGTTGGATAGAAGACTTAAGCTTCTATTGTGTAGCTAGTGCAACAACAATGGTGCGCATGGCATGGGCCCTATCTTTGACATCCAACCACTCGAAAGTAAGAAACTGGTTGTCAAGTAGTAGATCAATGAGTTGAGCTCGTCGCGTTTGGATAAAGGCAGCCCGGGAGAGTGAGATTCCAGGGAAATGCACATTGCTAACCATCGTGTGATGGCAAGACTAATGTCCGACTCGAATCTTGAAGAGACTCTACTATTGTTGTTTTGCAGGCGCAGGCTCAGGCTGCTGGTGTTTAATTTCACGGTAGGCATTTGCTGTTGAATCCTCGGGGGCCGGACTGCTAGCTAGTCGGCGGGAAGAAGGAAAGGACCAACAAGGAGCTTCCCCTAATCACCGAGCCGGGGTAGCCTAAACCACAGCGGAGCATCACGCACGGCACTCGGCAGCGGCAGCTATTTGGATTTCTCGCCCGTAAGCCCCTCATCCGGGAACGGTGAACAACAAACCTTGATAAGAGGTTGGTTCCATTAAGGAGAAGCCAAATTCGGCTAGGGACCATGGTAGAGGGTTTAACACCTTGCCCCCCGTCCGCAAGGGGATCCATTGGATGGACTTACCCGCGAGGAATAACTTGTGTGGGGAACATGCCCCCACCGCCGGAGCCGGGTGCCGAAGTAGTAAGCCAACAATCGGGCTAATTGATGTTTTCATCACGGCAAGTGGTCGGCCGCTGTCTCACGTGGGCCGGACCACCGATCGGTCGGCCGTGTGAAGGGAATGACCTACGGGGAGTCTACCCACAATGCCGAGTCGAGTAGAAGCGAACTTGAAAGGGTGGTCGATGAACCAACCATTCACAAAGAATTTTTTCCACGGTAGGTGGTGGCACTCGTAGGTTTTGTTTAGCTTGGATCGTTGGTCGATCCGATGCAGAAGGCTGGCCGAGGGCTGGTCCCTCACCCGAGTTGTTGTCTTTAGAGCCGCCGATCGGCATATGACTTCATAATTTAGAGGAGAGGGCTGCCCCCTCTTCCCCGGCCTCTCCAACCGCCGATCGATTGGCCAGCCCAATGATGAGAGGATTTGAATGTTGCCCTCGATCGCCTAAGTAGAGCCGAAAAAGAAAATTGGCCAACGGGCTGACCAACTACAGTGATTCCTCGGTTGGTAGGTGTGGCACCCGCCGCTCTCCTCATCTTGGACCGCCGATTGGTCGCATGAGGGAAGGAGGGCTGAGGGATGGTTCTTTGCCTGCACTACCATTTTTGGAACTGCTGTCCAGCCCTTGCTTTCAGAAATCAGAGGAGAGGATTGTTCCCCCTCTCTCCATAGCATTAGCTCATATGGGGATTTGCCCCTAACTGGCAGAATTGAGTGCCAAGGTGATTCAGTGTCATGGCTGACTACTGATGTCTCTCTCTTTTTTATGGCGGCGCTGTCGTCAAGCCCTTGTACATTGAACCACCGATCGGTTAGCTAGATGAAGGGTAAATCCGATGGAGAGGCTGCCCCCAATTGGATAAGCCGCGAGGTCTTGTCATCTCGGACCACCGCTCGCCCAACGAAGTATGGCGGTGCCAAGGGCTGATCCCTCGCTCGTATTGTCCTTTTTAAGTCTTCTAAGTTCGAAGGGAGGGCTGCCCCCTCTCCACGGCCTTTCTACCGCTAGTTTGTTGGATTTCTTGGGGGCAAAGGTGCAGAAGGTCTACACTTCCCCCCGCATCCGGTGCATTAACATCGGGGCAAGAAGGGTCCCATTGTTGTAATCAGCCGTCCAGAGCGAAGAACCGTTGACAAGCGGCAAGATAACAATGTGTTGTAGTCATCTACGCTTCTCCTCCATAAGCTTAGAAGGAGTCTTGATAGGCATCGCTTGGTGGGTGTGGTCCCACGAGCAACACACGTTGTTGATGTTGAGGTGCCGAAAGGATCCTCGCTCACTCATGTTCTTCCTCAGGTTGAGGGGTGTTGTAGCAGGTGTCAGCATGCCAGCAGGTGCAGGCACAAATGTTGTGGAAGACATAGTAGGTGTCAGGGCAGCAAGTTGAGTAGGTACTATGACTGTGGGTGTGGGTGCGGGCCCAAATTCAAGGGTGATCTGATTCACCATGAAAGTCTCACGTGGGGGCGACAACAGAACATTTTCTAGGAGCAACTTGGCGGTGTCCAGGCCAAGCTTTTGGAGATGCATTATGGAGTAGCAAGTGAGGGGTAGCATTGCTATGTCCTCAGCAGCAGGTGGTGACTCCAAGACGGTGTCGAGCCAGTCCAGGAGTAACACGATCTTTGCAAACTTTCTGAAATTGATCACAAACGTGATTGAGCTGACGCTGCATTGTCAACATAAGTTTTTAAGTAAATGACACCTTCACAAGCCGCCGCCGAACCCGTAAAAAGGTTGACTTGATTAGAGTGTTTTTAAGAGGTAGTGGATGTGCACTTTCTCAGATCGCTATGGCAGAGAGATGAAGGGAAAAAGAGGTCCCACCGGGCGTGCCAATTTGTGGGAACCTCGGGAATCAATTTTGATTTTTGAAATGTGTTTAAAAGATTTGTTTTTGAATGTTGAAAATATCGTACTTGAATTTTCTGGTAAAATAGGTGATAGACCATAAAAACTACTAGATAGTCCAGGTGATATTAGAAGAGTATAGAACCGAGGTTCGGGTTCTGTGAAAATATTTTTTGACCTCTCTCCATCGGACGGTGCGAATATCCGATGTTCATTTACATCGAGCAAACACTCGAACACCTCGATTAATCGCCATGGCGATCTTGTTTGACGAGAGCGCGCACATCCACAAGGTGTAAAGAACACAAAGGGCCCCGGCCTTTCAGGCCCGATGAGATGCAAACAAGTTTGATTAGATTTTTGTTTGAAGTTGTTTTATGTTGATTTATGAATTGATTTGGATGTGGTTTGAAATGTTGATTTCAGATTTCCATTTGACTTGGATTTGAATGTTAAGTGTTTTGAGCTTGTTTGAATTGTTTAGTTTGTTTTACTTCAATTGGTTGAAGTTTATTTTATTTTTGTTTGAACTTGATATTTTAGATGTGTTGATCAAATTGACTTGTTTAAGTTTAGTTGACATGTGTTGAGTCATTTTAATGTGGTTTTCTCATGTCGGTTGGTGTTTTAGTACCGATTCGGGTGTGTTCGGTATGTTTCAAGTGTTTTGAAGTTTGGTTCAAATTGATTAAACTTGAACTTCGCATTGTTAATGATACGAATTTGGCATGTTTTAAGATGAATTTCATATACCTTAATGTTTTCTTTATGTGTTCTTTTCAATTGGTTTGATTTGCACTTGTTTAAGCATTTGAATTCAAATGGATTAAATGTATTGAATCAATTTTTCCAGATTGTATTAAATCTGATTTTTATTGGATGTTAAAGCTTTAATGAGATGTTTTAAGCATGTTTTAAGGTTGGTTTGAATGTATTTTCAGATTTAATTAAGTTAACTTCAGATTTGAGTAACTCTTGTTCGGTTTGCATCACATCCAGTCTGTCGGGCTAGTGTCGATGCCCAGTCACATGCAATCAACTCGTCACTTGAAATGTTCATTGAATATTCATGTTCATGCTGGTGTACATCAGATGTGGCAGTTCATATGCCATGTTCAATGCTGCCAATGGTGCAAATGTGTGAATGTCCTTCTCTTGGTGTAAAATACCACTTGATTGGGAAAATTTTGGTAGCATGCCGCCTTATTTTCCAATCGGTGTGGAATTTTACCCGTCCTACAAGGCATAGTCTTTTGACTTTCCAAGTAGTGGGAAGGATCGTCTGCAACGGGAGCCGGCCCGCGCCTACGTCCGGGTCAACATACCGGATACGGGTCCGGCTAGGCGCCCAAGGTGAAGCGCCCACGTGGTGGTGCTAACTCCTTATTTAATTTTGGCATTTCGCCTTCGCATTTAATTAATGTTTATTTTAAGTGTCCAAGGCCCAATGGGCCGGCTTCATCACGCACAATGGGCTGGTCTTCATGCTATGTCGGCCCGGTTGGCCCAATCTTGTGCTTCGTGGGTCCCGGCGGCCTGTTTTGAACTTCATAACCCAATGGGCCTGCTTTGCACCTCCACGGCCCGGTTGGCCTGATTTGCCCTCCGCACCTTGACATCTTGCTGTAGCGGCCGGGTTAGGTGAGCCTCGTAGGGGCTGGAATGGGTTGGCTAAGGTGCCGTTTAGGTGAGCTTTGGTAGGACCGCACAAGGGGTAGGTTTAGGTATGAACTAGGACTGGTTTTAGAATGCACAAAGGGCATGAGAATTCAAGGCCCGCCCGAGTAGTCTCGGTCCGTCCGGCGGATTCCGAGAGTCTCAAAGCGTCGACCCTCCTTCCACACATCAAAGAGGATGTTTGGTTTGTTTGGGGGTGCCGTAGAAGCTGTATTGGGTGTGTTGCACATAGGGCAAACTAGGTGACCATCAAAGGGGCCTGACATGGGTGCTCACAAGGGGGCAGAACCTGGGCCAGCAAGGGGGCCTGTTTTTGCATGCCATTCGGGGCCTGATTGGGGGAGGCAGGAGGTGCATGTCCAAGTGACCATCAGTGGGGTCAAACCAAGCATGATAGTAGAAGGTTTAGAGGCCAACATGGAGGGCCAAAAGGGGGCACAAAGGGGCTGGTTCAGAGGCCTGGTTTAAGGGGCAGCAAGGGGCTATTTTTTGGGATGGCCAAATAGAGGGTACACTTGGGGCTTTCTGTAGACAAACGTGAAGGGAACTCAAAGGGGGCTGAATGGGCATTACTCGAAGGGTATGCCACCATGGAGAGGGGTAGAGAAGAGAAGGGGAAGAGTTGAATTAAAAGGCTACATTGGAACACACTTTTTCAACTCACCGGTTTCTTCTTCTCTCTTGCACTGCAGGTGGTGTTGAAGATGATGGGCTGAAGGTGCCACCAAACCCTTATTCTCTTGCTGTTGGATGAGAAAAGGGGGTCTTCTCCCTTGCGATGTTGATGGATGGAGCAAAGGAATGAAGAGAGCTTGCCGCACTTGTCGAAGTTGGCACACCAATCGTGGGCTGGTTGCACCCGCTGCCGGCGTGCCTCGCTGGAGGGAGGCCTTTTCTCCTTCTTCTTATTCACTTAGAACACCACAAGGGGGCTGGAGAGGTTGCCGACTTGCCGATGAAGACGTCTAAGCAAGGATAAGCCGTCTTGGAGCGAGGGTAGAGGGAGGAGAGGCAGTGGCTTCCGCAGGTGATCCGCTTGTTTCCGCATACGGCCAGCCGAGCGGGCTTTTATGTGGCCGAGGGGCGCCATCTCTAGAGGAGATAAGGCTGGAGGTTGTCGAGAGGAGATAAGGATAACTCGTGGAGGTTGGGGATGATAAGGATAACGCATAGTTGGTTGTTGAGGATGATTATGCGCCAACTAGAAAGAGAGGGAGAGAAGGGTGCGCACCATCTCCTCCTTTCAAGGAGGTGCGCGCATACGACAAGTGGAAAGGAGGCTGGTTCGACCAAGGCTTGGCCGAGGATAAGCTTGGTTAGTTGTAGGATTAGTTAGGATGAAGATAAACCAAGGGAGAGATAGGGATAAGCCATGGGAGGTGGTCGAGGGAAGTGGTTGAGTGGGACCCACTAGCCAAGGAAGGAGGAGGTGGGTGCGCCTCTCTCCCATATTTTCTGTGGCTTCGCGCACATATCGGATGAGGGAGGATGGAATTCGACCACGACAGGTTGGGTTATCCCATCTTGGGTTAGGTTTAACCCCGGTTTAATCAAAGTGTTCCCGATCCAACGGCTAGCATTAACTCCGACCAAAACCAATTAAATAAATCTCAAATTGACTTTAAAAATTCCGCATCATGCCCTCACGGCCATCGATCTTACGCCTCCATCTTGATGCGTGGTCGAGATCACTTGAATTGCAACGGATCTCTTTAATTTAGCTAGTTTCTCTCGATCGGTGCGATCTCGGCCGTCGATAATGTCGAAAATCGTATTCGAGTGCAATTGCCTCCTCCCATTGGCCAAATTTATTTTTCATGCATCAATATTCATGAGATCAAAGTTTTGGGTCATGAAAATTGAAATTTTCAGCCCATGGGTCGATCCGTGAGCTAATCGGACCATTATGCCCCTGGTGCGAGAACATACGGCTCTCCGTCCGGATTTGCTCTTTCTTGCATATCTCTTCATCCGGGGGTCGGATTTTTTATCCGTTTCAAGCGTTGCCTAGCTCTATGTATCCTTGACAATGTGGTAAAGTTGGAATTCCATGTTAGAGTTCCAATTTGTCCCAAAGTGTCAGGGGCAAAATGGTCATTTCGGCCTTCCGGTGTCCGTTTTTCATGTTTTGGGCACCGTTGCGAAGCTCTTGACCTGGGCTATGTAATGAGCACATTATCTTGGACATTTGTAACATGTAAAGCCATGCCAAGGCATTTCCAAAGCCTGTTTACATTATCTATTCATGAATTTTTTGAATCTGGGTCAGATTTTCTGCACCGGCTTCGGCATTGCTGAAACTTGTATCAAGCAAGCTAAGCGGAAAAATTTGATGCCAACAATAGCTTATACAAGAGATTCAAAAACTAGCATATATGCTCCCTTAGTCTTTAGTCTCATATATAAGTTCTTACCTCACATTATAGATTATGTAAACTATCCAACTTTCTAACTTTCATGGAAGCACTAGTCTTTGTGAAATCGATTAAAGTAATAGAAGAGAAGAAGAATTTGTTATTTGTTCTAAGAATAGTTGCTACTTGTTTTTCCCTAAAGGTGGAATTTAGTTGAATATAACTTTTCAACAGCATATTGATGATACACTTCCTATACAAGGTCTACGAAGAAGAAAAATTTTTCCTAGAAATTGACCAATGTTGTGGTCAGATGAAGATTCAAGTCCTTTGAAACATCAATCCCATTGCCGTCCTCTTAAATTGTCTTGTCCCTTTTTTCTTTCCATTTTAACCATTGATTGCAGAATTGACCTAGTCGAATCGAAATCGGTTGATTCTAGGATTGGATTGGACTCTTTCAATCCAGTTTTGGCTGAGAGAACCGATCCAAACCGATCTCTCGCCGAAATCAATCAAAATCTGTTGAATTAGCCAATTCTAGACTGATTCCAATGATTCATCACCGAAATCGGCCCCTCGCCATTGTCGCAGATGTTGTGGCATCCCAACTGCCATGGCGGGCATCAGGCAGAGAAGACCCCATTACTGGGTCCATCAGGGCCTGATAAGGGGGGTTAAAATGGATCCGATGACTAAACTCATGGTATCCAGGGATACTATGGTGTTATAGTTCATTGATTGCAGAATTGGTGAAATCATTTTGATCGGTCTTGATCCAATTATTGCCTGTAGGACCCATCCAGACATTTCTCCCACAGGAATTGGTCTAGATTGGTTATAAATCAACTAATTTTCTCATAATCGATCAAAATTGGTTGATTCTACCAATTCTTTCAAGATAACTTAAGTCCTGGTTTGTTATCAATATTGGGCCTGATTCAGACCTAATTTTGATTGATATTACCCTTATATCAGTGGCATCAACCCAAATTCAGCCCTACCCTTCTTCTTTCTCCTGAATCGGCTAAGGCACCGGCGATTTTGGTGGATCTCGGTGATTTGGTCAATCATTAGGCAATTTGGAGTGATTTCGGTGTGCTGTAAGCAATTCCCTCCCCCTTCTTTAGTGCCTCCCAATTCTAGGTTGAGAAAGCTCCCGATTTCAGCCCCCTCCCCCTCCTGATTCCAGGCCCCCTCCCTTGACTATTTCTGGTTTCGAAGGACCCAAACATGCCCTTAAGGGGTTGTTCCGCCCCTACTTGGTTCCCCCTTTAATCGGTAAAGTTTTTAATTTTTATTTAATGCATTAATGTGCTTTAAGTTATTCCCTTCCCTTTCTTTAGTACCTCCTGAGTCTAGGTTGAGAAAGCTCCTGATTTTAGCCCCCCTCCCTTATCCTTGAAACAGTCCCTTATCTCCTTAAGGGGCTGTTCTACTCCCCCTCCACCACCATCCCCTTACCATGTTCCCCCTTTAATTGGTGAAGTTCTTAATTTTTATTTAATGTGCTAATGTTGCAGACCTGGCCAAGCAAGAAGGTACTAGTGTACCTATTTCCCATGAAATTGTGTGGGAACATGGCCGTATGATGGATTTCGATATAAAGATGGTGTAGTGTAAGTGGTGTGGGAAACAGATGAATAGAGGAGTATTTTGATTGAAACAACATACAAGTGGGATGGGTGGTAGTGTTAAGAAATGTGACAAGATGTCCAAAGAAAGTAGTAAAGCTATGAGAGCATGTCTGACTGGAAGAGCCTCACAAAGGAGAATTTGTGTTGAACAAAGAGAGGAGTTACATGTGGTGCTTTTAGGAAGAAGAGATGAGAGGGGGACCTAAAAAGGCGAAGACAAATGCAAAGGAAGAGTTGAACTTGAATCATCCACATATTTGAAGGAAGTAGACGAACCCTTGATGAGAGCAAGTTATGCTAGCAAACATTCACAAAGAAAAGAGAAAGAGGGAAGGAATGAAGCAGGAGGCTTTGGAGCCAGGGAGATGATATGTTGTCAGTCACAATTCACCCGATTCACACATACTGAGGATGTGGGAGCAATAAAGATGACATTTCATCGTTCTACTTTGAAATGGCCCACTACCACTATGGATGGTCTTATGTTCAGGCAGTAAAATAGCTCTAAAGATCAATCAGGCAAATCTTTAAACGAGTCAAGGTAACCACTTTAGTTGCTAAGTGGATAATCAAGTATATTTGCAAGTGGTTTTTACATGCAAGTAATAATATGAAATTGAGACATGTGTGTTCCATATATTTCTTAAGTGGGTCAATAACGATTTTTTTTCATCTTAATTTAATGTAGGTGTTCCAACATATACCACCACTAGCCTCTGCTTTCATACAATGATTAATGCAAAAGAAGGGTTGGATTGAGATTAAAAATCCCAATGAGCTGATATATTTATGTTGTCAGTGTAGATGAAGAGGTAGAAGAGCTAAAGGTCTAGATTGATGGATTTAAGTTGGTCTAAAGGGGAGAGAGAGTGCACGATCATATGGGATGGGTGCACGTACATCACAAATAGATCTATGATTAATTTTCTTGTTTATTGTTCAAAGGGCAAAATAGTTTTGAAGTCTATTGATGCTTTATGTTAGATCAAGGATGCTTAATATATATTTTTACTTATGGATGCCATCATAGAAGAGATTGGAGAGGAAAATATCATGCAATTCATGACAGATAATGAACCATCGTACGAGATGGCCAGAAAGAAGTTGATGGGCAAGAGATGATATCTTTTCTAAATTCCATGGGCAGCACACTCCATTAACCTTATGTTGGAGGATATAGATAATTAGGCTTCAGTTTCTACACTTGTGAGCCAGGCACAACTGATCACATCATTTATTTATTCACATTCTCTTTTCATGCACATAATAAGATATCATACTGAAGGGCACAATCTAATCAAGCCTAAGCTGACTAGTTTTGTTGCACACTTCATTGTCTTGGAGAGCTTGCACCATTATAGACATGCACTTGTCCATTTTATAGCATTAGAAGAGTATATTATATATATGGCTGACCTGCGCAATAGGATAGATCAATCGAGATCCTTGTACGGATGGAACAACTAATAATAGAGAAGCATTTTTGGCAGTACCATCATCGAGCCACTTGTAATTGTGGAGGTTAGTAGACTTAGGTGAGAGAAACTAAATATGATACTTGTATGATGTGATAGATAAAGCAAAGTTGAAAATAAAGGAAAAGCATAGTAAAGGTTACAAGAAGTGGTTGAAGATAATAGATGCTAGATGGGCCAGGTCACTACACCATGATGTGCACACAGTAGGTAATTCTTGTTTTTTTATAATTCAATTATTACTTCGTGCATAAATATATGTTCTTATGTCATATGTGATAAATGCAAGATATTTTTTAAACCCCCCGGATGCAATATAAAGAATAAATATATAAAGATTAAGAAGTCTTGAGGGATAATTTGTTTGTAATACAACATCTTTTAACAACTTATCATTTACGTATATGAAGTTGAGCTAGAAGTAAGTGAGAAACTATGTTTCTCGATGTTTTTACATTAGAATATTAATAGTTTAATGATTTGACTACTCTCAATTTTCAAATGCAATCTTATGGAATGAGAATTAGAATATTCTCAGATTTAGATATGAGATATTCATTTGAGAAGATTTCTCTTAGTATGTTGAAATTGAAACAAACCATTATTTTGTTTTATGATACACAAACTCTTATCATGATAGTAACATCATGATCTATTATTGTGTTTTACTGTTGAGTGGTGGATGCAAGTAAACACAAGAAGTAATTTGAATCCACTTACTGCAATTACAATTCAAATTTTAGTTAGAGCACAAGTTCCTCCCAATATATTTTAAGATATTCATTTGAGAAGATTTCTCTTAATATATTGAAATTGAAACAGACTCTTATTTTGTTTTATGATATACAAACTCTTATTGTGATAGTAACATCATATTCTATTGTAGTTTTTTACTATTGAGTAGTGGGTGCAAGTAAACACAAGAAGTGATTTGAATCCACTTACTGCAATTACAATTCGAATTCTTAGTTAGAGCATAAGTTTCTCCTAATACGAGAGGAACTAGAGTACTTTTAACCTGATATATATTAAAAGAAAGAATAAGCTAATATTTGATAGGTTGAAGAAACTTGTGTTTTGCCACTACAACATATGACTAAGGATAAAGAACATTAAAAATCACTAAAAATTATAAAATATAGATTCACTAGATTTACATGTGAACCATTTCAACGAAGTACTGAAACAAAGGCACATGAACCACTTAATGAAGATATTGATGTGGATTACCTCTTCTAGTAGGAGTCTCAAGTTGCTACGTGGGTGGAGGAGAAGATAGTAAAGCACTACTAGAATTCAATCATAAGAATCGTACATAGACTAAAGGGGAACTTGATGATGTTGAGATTGAAAATGAGTCTAAGTAAGAGAAAGTCCTTACTACTCCATCTCCAGTCCCAATTTTATCCCCAGCTCCAGCCTCAGCCACAACTCTAGCCCTAGCCCTAGTCTCACAACCAACTCCCATGATGACAAAGATATGACAAGGAGATTAGGGTATTTTCACAGTGAAAAAGGTATATCAACATGACAATGGGATTGAAAGTTTTTCATCCCAAGCAAAAGTAACAACAAAGAAGAGAAAGTTGGAAACCAGATAAACACTTGTCAGTCCAATAAACAGTACACAAACACTTTCCTCAAATGATGAATAAGAAGAATTCATTCCACCAACTAAACAGTAAAAGACTAGAGATTCAAGTGGAGGTGGAAGTGGAGGTAGTGGAGGAGAAAGATCTTTTAACAAAGGCATGCATCAAGAGGGGCACAAGGCTGATGGTTTAAGACAAAGACAACATTCGAGTGGCAGAAGTTAATGTTGGATTCAAGAATTTTTTTATTAGTACCTGGAAACAAATTCTCCATAACCCTCTCAAAACTTTGAATCATATATTCTGCCCATGTCTTTAGCATACGACATTATGTATGATTTCTTTTAGATGGTTGATTCCTTATTTTTATATGGATGTGGGTCAATCATGACCGACAACGCTGAGTGGAGCATCTAAAAGTATACAAAGAATGGTAAGGATGAAAGTTAATTCCATAAATTTTGGTAAAAGAAAGATATTATATTTTATTACATATCAGTATAACATTCCTATCATGTTACCTATGTTTAATAGAATGATCATTACCATTAAAGTATATCTATTTATCCTAAACTCTCTTGTAATGATACGAAAGTGTGTTAGATAAGTGATTTTTATTTTTAACAACTTTTTAGGGATATGCCTATTTTTTAGGATTTTAATAAAATTTCATAAATTTTTACAATGATTTTTTAAAATGACTGATCCAGACTGATTCTAGATTGATTTTCTTCTCAAAAAATCGATCAATTCCGACTGATTTGAAGGATTGGATCGATACCCACAGATTTTGATTTAGCTTCCAATTTTGATTCTGCGATCCATAATAGAGTTGAGCTTTGTCATTACATTGTGACTGCATTCAGAATCTAATAGGAAAATCGTATTCAATGGTAAGAGTAAGAGATAATGAGTTACATATGATAGGAGACTAACAATATCCAAGTAATTATACGGAACAAGAGAAAAGCACATGGTGGTATTTTGTAATGATGTATGGTAGGTCACTTTCACAACTTCATATTTTCTCATAGAATTTATGTTGCAATGAAGCCAATGATATGATATCATGAATTTTTGAAACCCTACCATGGATCCTTGGGAGGTACATCACAGCCTCTCTAGCCCTCTCTTGATCACTCAAGAATGCTTTCATCATTCCTCACCCTCTACTTTCTTCCACTGTCTTGGCAATCTTGCCCTTCCTCCCAACTTTCTTCCTTTTCTAATAAATACAGAGACCCTTCATCCTCCTGCATGACCGTGCCATTCGCTTTAACAGCTCCGGTGTTCCCTGGAGCTCGCCCCTTCTTTGTCTGCTTTCTCGGCATGAATCAGCCATGCAATGCCTGGGCCCAGGCAGCCCCACAAAGTGTGTACTTGTGCCCTCTCTCCCGCCTCAATGTGGCCTGCTCACCCTCCCCCTTTCTTTGATCTACTTGCTGCCCACCATCCTTGAAACAGACAGCTCCTGGTCAACAATGCATGCCCATGTTGGTTTACCCTAGCCAACTACAAGACCAGTTAACCACAGCCCCTCCTCCCACCTCTGTGGCTGTGCCATCCATCCGAGTGTCAACTGTCACCAAACAGACCACCCATCATGCTCTGCATGCTGGTCTACACTTCCTTCTTCCTATCACAATGTGCATGGTGGCACATCTGTGCCTTTACCATCACCCCTTAGCCCTGCAACACAGGCATCCCATTGACATCTCAGTCACACACCAGTGGACTGTAACAGCAGTGCCATAATGACCCTTGCTATCCATCAAGATAACCAATTCTAGCCACTACTCATGTTTGTGCTGCGGCTCAGAGTGGATAGTGACATAGTGTCCAGCAGGCTGCCATCTCGGTGGACCAACGGCACATCAATTTAGCTATACTCAGCATCATCGCATCTTTCAGCTATTTCCATCCACAACTTCTTGTCTCTGTTGCAAGGGAGAGCGGAGGCACCTGGCAGTCACTGCCATGGCAACTGTGTCCATTCGGTCAGGTTCACAACAATGATCCTGGTTTGACTGGTGCCCTGGTGAAAACAACTGGCTGCCAATGACATTTGGAGCCTTCCGCTCCATTGGATACAGTGGTACACCTTGTGCTCTAACAGTTGCTTGTTTAACAAGTGTCAAAGATAGAGAAGGAAGATACTATACAGGCTTTTGTAGCTAGTGAACGTGTGGTAATTATCATTGCCCATTTATCCACACAGCCTTAAGACTTGGTACATTATGTTTTTGACCATCAAATTAGATATGCTCATCCCTAGCAAGGCGTTTCACTTTCACAATAATCCACCATATTGAGCTCTCTTACCCTTTAATTTTCATGATCGATTGATTATTGACGTTGATGTAACTGAAAAATTGAACTCGTACCTTTATAATAAAAGAGGTTTTTTTTGCTTTTGATTTAGTTTTAATAACTAGGAAAATATGTGATATTCTATAGAAGTATTAGCTAATTCATAGTATGTATAAAATATGTATTGAGGTTATTGAGTTCTTTGAAAATTTGTTTTTTGACCTCTCTCCATCGGACTTGTGAAGTTTTGATGCTAATTACAACCATCATGTTAGTTCGTGCATAAAATAAATACATCCACAAAATAAACACAGAAACAATGGCCTCGTGAGCTTGATGAAATGCAAACACTTAGGAGCTGTTTGATACTAGATTAATTTGGGGATAAACCTGATTTATCCTTAAAATTTATGGTATAAACCAGGGTTATCCCATATTAATCTTCTACCAAACAACCCCTTAGTGTTTTGATTTTAGTGAAAATTGATTTCAGTTTATTTCGACTTTGATTTTATTTTTGGGTTAAACTTGGTGTCTTTATTTTTGAGATTTTATTTGATTTAATTTATGTTCATTTTTTAGGGCTTGAGGTCTTTTGGATAATTAGTTTAAATTTTTTGATTTGAGGATTTCTTTTTTATGTTTTGAGCTTTAGTTTGAGTTGATCTGGATTTTGTCTGAGATGTACCTTGTTTTGGTTAAAGTTTGGTATCTTTCATTCTTAAAATTGTTTTGAATTTGATTTTATTTAAGTTTCATTTCTATTTTTAATTTAGTTTGTAGTCGGATTGGCTCTTTTTTATTTACGTTATCTGAAATCTATTGGAGATCTAGCTTATTTAAATGGCACTTAACTCCGAGTATTTAAGGTGTTTTGAGTTTAGAATGAACTCTCAGGTCTTAACTCCTAGACACTCTTAAATTGCAGATTTATGATCTGACACTTGAATTGCATGGATTGCTTTTATTAAGACTTAATTGTTTCATCTTTTAATTTGATTGATTTTTATCCCTTGCTTTATCTTTGTTGGAGATTTAGGACTTTGAATTGGGAGGATAGGTTAAGGCCTTATGTCTTTCAATTCCGGAGCTTATTTGTAAGAACTTGGTTGTCCTTCAAATTTAGTGTATGTTTTGGCATTTTCAATTTTGATTTGAGACTTAAGCACGTTTTCAGATTTGGATCAAGATTCCGAATTTTTAGACTTAAAAAGTCTCGGACTTGGTTTTTTATTTTAAATTTAGGCTTTTTTGGTTTTGTTTCAAAGTCCTGTTCTGAACTGATGGCTGCTTTGGATTGGAAAATCCAATCCTGAATCTCGGGTTGCATAGATGATGTTTGACATTTGAGGAGTTTAATTCCAATTTCAGAATTTTTGACATTCTTGATTTTTTTTTCTGTTAGCTATGTGTTCAGAGAATTCCAACTTTAGGAACTTAATTTTTTTTGAGATTCCTCAGTTTGGGCTTCATACATTTTGGAATTTTGGGATTTGAGATTTCAATTCAGACCTCGATATTTTCAGATTTGAGTATTTTGTAATTTTGACTTCAGATTTCCATGGACCAGTGTTCCATTATCTGAGAAATATGATTTTATGGCTTTAATTTGAAAGTTTCAGCTTCCCATCTTTGGTTGTCTGAATGTGCATTTACCTTGACGATTTGACTGCAAAAATCCAATGGCTCCCAGGTTCTGAGACCTAGAGTTATTATTTTAGATTGATTAACCTGAACTTCAGTTTTATTGTTTGTTGGTTGAAAAGTTTGGAATGGGGATTTGTTAAGAATTCAGTTTTAGGATTTGGGAACTTGAAGTCTCAGTTTGTATTTTATGAGTCTTGAGCTTATCTTCTTTCCAAGTGACTGTTGTTCATACGAACTTCAGGCATTCAGAGTCTTTTTTTTTTACAAATTTGTTGACCAATCTCCCTCTCTCATTACATTCTTTACATTCAGCCTCTGATTTATCACTTTGAATTTAAGCTTCCTCACCTCATTATATGAAATCTGAGACTTGATGTTTCATATCCGAGTGTTTATTTATCACTTTGGTCTTGATTGAAAAAGTTTTCAAGTTGATGTTTGTGGTCTGGACAATTTTCCTTGTTTTATTCGTTTTTATGTTCAAGGTCTTTTTTCCATTTTTCTTTTTCTTTATGTTTGCATTCAGGCTATTTTGTGCTCCTCAATGCACCAGATGTGTATGTGCTGAACATGATATGCTTCATTGCTTGCTCAAATTGAGATACATATACATGGGGGGAAGGTGTAGAAGGCATAATTCTCATAAATTTGAATGAATTTGGGATTAAATCAATTTGGCTTTTAATCATAGATTGCAGAATTGTCGGAATCAGATCAGAATCGGCCGATTCCGGAATCGGATCGGTCCGACCGATCCCATGCGGAAGAGCCAATTCTAGGGGAAATTCTACTGGAATCAGTCGATCCTGACCGATTTAGCCGGAGACCGGTCCGGTTCGATTCCAGTAGTGACAGTGTCTTTAGCAAGCGATTCCGAGCTCGATCAACCCTCGGAATCGAGGATTCTAGTGATTTCAAGCTCGATCCTAGCTCCCTGCACCGATTCTGATGCAATTCCAACGATTTCAGCAGCAATTTCGGTGATTCTGGCGGCAATTCCAACGATTTCGGGCGATTCCTTCAAGGAATTCCGCCGATCCAAGCTCCGATCGGCCTTAATTCAACCTCTTCTTCGATCCTTGGAAGATTATTGGTAAGATTTCTTCGCCGAAAATCCCGTACGCCCATTCTTATGCGTTTCCGACAACTTTGAGGGTGGTTAAACTCGGTGATTTCCGACCGAACAACTCCGTTTAAGTTCTAAACTAATCGATTGGATGTTCTTTGTACGGAAAAAATTCCAGATACCCCATACGCCTATTTTTACGTGTTTCCGACGACTCTGAGTATGGTTAAACTCAGTGATTTTTAATCAAACAACTCCGTTCAAGTTGTAAGAACATCGATTGGATGTTCTTTGTATAGGAAAAATTTTGGATACTCTGTATGTCGATTTACGACCATTTTCGACAAATACATAACCCACTAAACATATCGAATAGTGTGTTTGGCGGGTTGTCTGCTTCCCGAACAACCCCTAAAGCAATTTTTATGTTGTCTAATAATTTTCCATGCACTGTTTACAGTTTTTGCAGGTATAAGAAATGGTCGATCAGGGTAATGTAGCACCAGCACGTCCTTCTGACGTGGGTTGGGAACACGGGCATATGGTAGACCTAGTCAGAAAGAGAGTGCAATGCAAGTGGTGTAGGAAGGAGATGAACAGGGGGGGGTTCCACTCGAAACAATATATTTTTGGAGTAGGTGGAAATGTAAAGAAATGTGATAAGGTGCTGAGGGAGAAGAGTGATGAGATGAGAGGCTATATGACAGGTAGAGCCTCTCAACGGGCTATTAGGATTGAGCAGAGGGAGGAGTTGCACGATGAGCTACTTCAGAGGAGGAGGGACCGCGATTTGCCTACCTGGAAAGGGAAAGACAAGGGGAAGGCACCAGCCGAGCCGGAGCCAGAGAGTGAGGACGACTCCACGGACTCTGAGCTTAGACATGTTAGGCATGCTAGCAAGCGTGCATCTGCTGCGGAGGAGGACAGGAGGAGGGGAGCAGGAGGGTCAGGGTCTAGAGTTGACCTAGTTCTTGGCCGATCAGCATCGGCTCGCTCTACCAAGGACCGGGAGAGTGAGGGATGGAGACAGGAGCCGCACCGCCATTCTGCTAGTACTTGGTTTACGCCGAGTGATGAAAATTTATTTAATAAACAGAGTGTTGGGTAGATAGGGATCAAACAAGCTATGAAAGGGGTGAAGGCAACATGAACGGCTGCAAAGTAAGCCGTTTGCCACATCGCGAAGTAATTTTCGATGTAGGTATCACTTTTAAAATAACATTTATACGTGTTTTATTTAGTTAAGCTTAATGTTTACCTAATCCAATTTTTTTAACTTGATGTAGGCATCCCAGCACATGCAGCCACCAGCCCGTACTTCCAAACGCTGGTAGATACCATGGGTGAGGCTGAATTGGGAATGCAAGTCTCGACCAGCAGGTATATATATGATGCTGGGCTGGATGAGGAGGTGTATGAGTTGAGGGAGTGGATGGATGGATTCAAATTGGTGTGGAAGAAGAGGGGTTATACGATTATGTGTGACGGGTGGACATGTATCACCAAGAGGAGTAAGATAAGCTTCTTGATGTATTGTTCTAAGAGGACCATGTTCTTGAAGTTGGTGGATACTTTTGAGAAGATTAAAAATGTCGACTTCATTCTTTCTTTAATGGATGCGGTGGTGGAGGAGATTGGGGAGGATAATGTGGTTTAAGTTGTCATTGACAACGAACTTTTATATAGGCGGC
The DNA here is from genome assembly GCA_036172225.1 of Cryptocoryne crispatula var. balansae. Classification (NCBI taxonomy): domain Eukaryota; kingdom Viridiplantae; phylum Streptophyta; class Magnoliopsida; order Alismatales; family Araceae; genus Cryptocoryne; species Cryptocoryne crispatula. Next base: position 12,123,365 of record CM069934.1, read on the forward strand.
TGAGAAGAAGTTGATGGAGAAGAGGCAGCACATGTTCTGCGTGCCCTGTGCGGCACATTCTATTATCTCATACTAGAGGATATAGACAAGGAGGAGAGTGTATCCACTCTTGTCAGGCAGGCGCAGACAATCACGCCATTTATTTATTCACATTCCCGTCTGCTACATATTATGAGATCACATGTAAGGGGGCACGATCTTGTCAGGCCCGGTCCTACACGTTTTGCCATGAACTTCATTGCACTGGAGAGTTTCCACCGGCATAGGCCTGCACTGGTTAGGTTCACGCAGTCCGAGGAATACTATAATTATATGGCGGACCCCTTTCTTTATGAGCAAGATCAGTTGAAAATTCTTGTCAGGTCTGAGAAGTAGATCACTGACAAGAGATTTTGGGAGAGAATTGCCTACTACTTGGCAATCATTGAGCCACTGGTAGTTGTCTTGAGGTTGGTAGACTCAGATGACATAAACCAAATGGGCACGCTGTACGATGACATAGACTGGGCAAAATTGAAAATAAAAGAAAAGAATCACAGAGGTTACAAAAAGTGGTAGAAGATCATACATGACCGATGGGACAAAACTTCGCATCACGATGTCCATGCTGCAGGTTAGTAGGTTCAAAAAATATTTGTGCTTACCTACTTTAAGTTTAGTCAATAATTGCCTTATTCATAATGTTAATTATTAAATTCTTACAGGATATTTTTTGAACCCCCACATCCAATTTGGAGGATAGGTGATGAACGACAACGAGGTGATACGGTGTACACTAGTCGTTATTCAACGTTCGTCAATCTCAACAGACAAGATAGAAGTTGAGATAAGTAAGTTGGAGTTTATTCAATACTTTGGAGTAGCTAATTATTAGACAACTAATGATTTTTTTAAAAAATTTTCAAATGCGTAAGTATAAGATGAGGGTCATGTATACTCGTATGCCGATCCGAGATATTCGTACGACAAAGTGTCACCTAGTATACTTATTTATGATGAAGATTTTATTTTCTTATTTTATAAGTTATCAAGATGATGGCTTGACTGTTTGCCTTTTCTTTCTTTTCTTTTCTTTTTTTTTACAACTGAGTGGTTGGTTCAGGTGAACACCAGGAGTAGATGGAATCCACTTGCTGCCATTGGTATCAGGATACTCAGCCAGAGCACTAGTTCCTCTCATTATGAGAGGAACTGGAGTACATTCAACCTGATATATACAAAGAGGAACAAGTTGAGCTCAAACCGGCTGGGGAAGCTGGTCTTCTGTCATTACAATATGAGGCTGCGTATCAAGAATATCAAAAATTAACATAAGATCAGTGAGGAGCGATTTGCACGATTCGTAGATGGTTCATATGAGTAGAGGCATACCTCTGTCACACCACCACCTGAGAAGGTGGACATGGATCAGATATTCTAGAAGAAGCATGCACTTGCCTCCTGGATAGAGGAGAGGGCATCCAGAGATCATCCAGCTGAGTTTGATTCCGATGACCGTGCATGGGCTGAAGGAGAGTTGGATGGTGTTGAAGCCGAGGAGGATGCTCCAGCTCCACCTACTTCTCGTGCTCGGGCAGGTCTTCTCGCCCTGCCAGCCTGAGTACCACCTTCGCCTTGCCTCCAAGCCCTAGCCGCCGCTACCCAGCCCATTCGTAGTCCAGCGAAAATGAAAACAAAAGTGACTGCGTGAAAAACGGGCGGATTTGCAAAGATAAAAAAAATTTTGGGTTGTGGTGGAACTTCAGAGATGGTTAAAGAGGTGAAGAGAATGAAGCTGGAGATAGCCCAGATGACAGCACGCAGGCTCCTTCTCACTCCTCAATTGATGATGACGAAGAGTGCATACCAGTGACACAGCCATCAGCAGCTCAGTCACATGATTCACGGCGGCCAAAGCCGTATTACACACTAGATGAGCAGATATCACAATATCATTTTATAGAGCCATAATATCTAGCATTTGGCGAGGCTCAAGAGCAGTGGATTCCTCCACCACCACCACCAGAGTCTACCTACGTCCCGTAGTCCGATGCCTACGACTTTAATAGCATGGCATCAGTATTATTTTCATATAGACATGGTCTCAGACAATATAGAAGACTGGGCACAACTCAGAGACATAGTCTCAACTAATTTTCTAAATCATTTCCTATTTTTAAGAATGTTTTCTGATTTTTTTGAATTTTTTTGATGAAAATTTTTTTAAAAAATTTGATCAAAGCCAATTCTGGATCGATTCCCTTCCTAGGAATCGGCCGATTCCGACCGATTCGATTCGGAATCCTTGGTTTTAATAGTCATTATAGATTATGCATCCCGATTGGGATTGGTATACGAGACAATGTGCCCGGCCTTCGAAAGGTGTGGGAATCCTTCCAATTGATTTATGGTCAAGTATACCTCGGCCTTGACTAGATATGTGGCGACTCTTCCCATAAGTTTAAGATCGAGTACATCCCGGCCCTTGATAAACATGTAGGAACTCGTCATATGGTTTATGAACCTCATTAGCTTGTGGTTTGGCATGTTGGCATATTAAACATGCACTGCCTCCCTATATCTTAATGGGTATGATGCTTCCAATCAAGTGCATGGTATGACACTGAGATCTTTTACCCTTTCAGAATTGACCTTGGTATGCTGATCTTAGAGACGTAAAGGTGTGTGTGGCCCCCCAACTAGTTCATATGTTAGAATTCTTTTAAGTTATGCCAAGACGTTGGGTAGTGCGCAAGGCCGACCCCTCAACAAGTCTTGATTGTTTGAATTAATTTGTGGATTTTTTTTAGTTCGGTTGAGAAATAAGGTGTCCGTGGATCTTAGCATCATTCTTAACAAGATTGATTGTTTATTTTATACATTTTAATGGCCTCATTAGCTTATAATTCGGCATATTTACATGTTGCACGTGTAAGCCTCTGCATAGTTTAATGAGCTTGGTTTTATTGGCTTCTTTGGTCTGTCTTAAACATCACTTGAGCCTCAATGGGCCACTGTTGGCTGCTTTGTTGTCTGATTGCTCCGGTCGAATTTGGTCTTTCTAGGATGGTGCACACCAATCAGTTCTCTATTGTCCCATTTGGATCTTTATGTCTGGTTCTATTTGATAGTAATTAGACGTCGGATGTTGAGGGCCCACCTCTCAGGTCTTCTCCGGTGCTCACCGGGTGTGTAGGAGACCCCACAAGTGGCTTTATGATAGGCAGTGACCTTTCATGGTAGCAGGGGTCATCGACGGTGTTCCCATAGAATGCCACTAGCCTCGATAGTGTTAGAACTTAAGATGCCATAGAAGCTTTGGCGGTGCACTTTTGGAGTCGGCAATGACAATCAACCGCTTTATAGGCTTGCGTAATAAGTTGTCAGCCTCGATATAAATAGACGACGACATAGGTGCTTTCATGCTATCTTTATGGCCTCGACGACAGCGAATGATGCTGCTAAAATCTTCGTGGTGTGCCTCTAGGATTGATGGCAACAGATGGTGGACTTGCAAAGGGTTGCCGACCTTGATAGCATCGGACAACATCATGGAGCCTACTTCGATAGTGCCGTGAATTTCTTATGACTCCCACGATGGTGTCACAATGGGTTCCTACCCTCGGCGGACATAGTAGGCAACACTGATGCTCTCCTCACTTTGCTGTTTTGCTCTTCTCCGCTTGGCCTCTCTCTTGCTTGCCTTTCTTCCGGAACCATTGCCTAGTTTGTATGGCATTTTTATATAGGCAGAGAGCCCCCCTTACCTTCAGGAGAAAGTCCTGGTGGGGTTGATTTCTCTCTTCAATCATTACAGCAGAGCCACCGGCAACTCCACTCTCGTAGGCTCTCGTAGGGCCTCCAAGTGATCCTACTTTCCATCCTTCGAGATCATCGTAGCCCCAAGATATTAGGAAACAGTACCCTTGCTATTGGGAAGGTGCCTCGATACCGCAACCCCTCTAATGGCAACTCTGGCAATCGGGGTGGGTCACACGGCCTTCTCTAATGCTTGGATACTTCTGAGGTGTCTTCTCGGCCTTCTAATGGCTTTGATCCTCCATAGGTAGGCCAGTGGGCTCTAGAGATCGCTCCTTCTATCTTCAGCCGATAGGGATGGCTCCGTTAGATGTTGTAGCTATTTCTTAGGATTCCTCAAGATTCTTCTAAAGAGTCTCTACCTGCTTGGTCCTCCCGTCTGACCATCGCAATATCGGCTTGCTTCTGGAGACCGCAAAATATACCTGCTTGTTGCTGAAGACTCCTGTTGCCATCTGTATCCATGGGATATGCTCCAACTTAGCTGAAATCCCAAAGATAGTAAGAAAAGTTTGTGGCTAGGCTCGCTGGTAATGGGATTTGCTTCGGCTGAGCATACCAAACTATAGGCAGATCAATATCTGAGCAAAAGTTCAAGATGGGCCCATCTTATGAGAAGCACCCAGCCCGATTATCTCACAAGCCATGGGGTGTGCAAACAGGGACGTGTGCACTCAATGTCATTAAAAATGGGCCCTTTTTAAAGTTTGAACTTAGCCCAATATATGTAAGAAGAATGGGCTGCTCTCTTAGCATCGAAATGTGTCATTTCTAAGGTGTCAACGGACGTGCATACGTTGAATATTTGAGATGTCATAGCGGCTCATGTATCTTCCTATGTGATTCTTAATCTTTATCGGGTGTTTGGTTGCACAATAATTTTTTATACACTTTCATGTTAAAAATTACTATTAAAAAAATTTAAACCAGCCAAAGGTATAAATTTGTCATGTTTGGAGAAATGTGATAACAAAAACATGGGGACCCAATGTAACCAGAAAAGATGGGGAACCACAAGAAAAAAAATGGTCTCTTCTCTTTTTTTGTCTAAGAAGGAAATCTTTCTTACAATTTAAAATTGTATTGGTTGCCGAACACACTTTTAAACAAGTTTTGTTACAAAAATTCAATTTATAATGCAAACAAACACCCCCATTTGGATTTGAATATTTTTCCCCAAAAAATCAAGTTATTACAACCAAGGCATGGACACAGTAATGCTCTACTTTCATGTGACTGTCTTGCTATTCTGAAATTCCAAAATAAGAGGAAAGCATATATGCAGGCATTTTTTTTCTTTCTTCAGAAATGCATGACTGCATTTTTTGCTGACCATACTTGAATTGATTAAGAAAGGGAAACAGAAATACCAGTTACCAAGTAGCACAGGCAAAACAGAAATTACGGGGACAGATTTAGACCATTTAAAAAGAGAGACAAAGCAACGCAAATCTCTTAGAATGCAAATATCTGTCTTGATAAGGAAAAGCTTATCGGCCCTCTTCAACTAAGTGGAGGATTCCTCCGAAACTAGTCCCTGAATATTCTAGCATTCTTAATCTTCCACAATTTAGATAACTCATAACACAACAAGGGCAACATCCCGATTTGTGAATATGTTAAGAGATTAAATCAGTGCACTAAACAATTTTGCTTAACCATTTTTCAGAGATTAAGCTGAAAGAATTCCGAAATTAAACATGCTATGTTGGGAGTAATCCAAAGATTGGTCAGCTCCTAGGAAGGCTGTTAATTAACACGGTTGTTAAGTAAGTTAGTCTACTTAATTTGATCGTTATATACGATATCAGAGTAACAACCTAGCCTGAAGGTCTATTGTGACTTGTTTAAGTATGTGATATGAGATGTGAAAGGTCTTGATGAGAATGTCAAGTCTTTAAGAGGAGTGTCAACAACTTTGGTTAACTATTTTTCAGAGATTGAGATGAAAACCAAAATTAAGTGTGCTTTGTTAAGAATAGTCTAAGCATGGGTGACTTTCTGAGAAGGCTGCTAAGTAACATGGTTGTTGGACTAGTCTAATGATTTAATCATTACAGTAGGAAGGCCAAGGCCCTCAAGAAAATTATCATCCTTGTAATGGAACACAGGCAGAAGTCCCTCCAGCTCACTATCAGATGAAAACTTTCCCTCTAAGAGTTCATGAACTCATTAAAGATTTTAATAATATTTCCAGAATGTCAAAGATACTTTATGGCCTATTTGGTTAGAGTATCAAAAATGATACTATATCAATTTTGATATTGATATTTCAAGAGGATGGAGTATCAATATTAAAAGTAATAGTATTAAATCTCTTTAAGTGTTTGGTAATATGATATCAATATTAAATTTGATATTAGGTGTTTGGTAATATTATATCAATATCAAAATAATTATTAGGTACTTGATTGATTATACCGTCAAAAATATTATTAATATCAAAAAAATATTAATATAAAATATAAAAATAGTATTAATATTTATAAAAATATAAAACATACTTATAAATTTAAATTTAAATAATAAAATTAAAGCAAAAACTAATTTTCTCATAGCTTTGTTGGGTTTATGAAAACAAAAACAGATTATCCTTAATCCTAAGAAGCTTATTTGCCTCATTACGAATATCATCTATCTATCTGAATAAAAAATTTTGATAATATGAAAAGAATATAGTTGAAGCACAGTGGAACAGAATAAAGGATAAGATGTGTTCCACATTTTTTTCTTAGTGATATATACAAGAAAAAGAGTATTCATAAGGACATACATGCAAATAAATTGCCTAGGTTGGATGCATGTTTTTTCAGAGAGAGTCTAGTAAAGAAATATGGATTTATTTCTAGTTGCTCGAGTGCTTTAAGGAGAAGTTTAAACATATGAACAATAGACCGATATTCGAGAGAGAAAAATTTAGACACATAACCACACATGACCAAGAGAAAAATTCGAGAGAGAAAAATTATCATGTTTGGAGGGATGTGATTACAAAAAAGAGTAACTACTACACATGACCAAACAAAGTGGGGGACCACAAGAAAAAAGAAAGAGGTGAGACCCTCTTTTTTTGTTTAAGAAGAAAATCACTTTTAAAATATAAAATTGTCATGGTTACCAAACACCTCTTTTAACAAGTTTTCTTACAATTTTTAAAAATTGTAACAAAAACCTTCATTATCATGCAACTAAACACCCTATTAACAATGAAGCATATATAAACATAAATTGTAGATCTAAATAGAAAAAGGAAAAGATTGATTTAAAATTATTTTGGCATCCTTCTTTAATGAAATATGCAAATCATTTATCCACAACATGCACTATGCATTCTAATTTTGCCAATATAAAAAATATAGCAAGTAAATAAGAATGATAAAAACATTCAATAGTACGTAGGAAGATAAAAATTGGTAATAATACAGAGCAACTAAAGAAATCTAACAAAATAGACCCAATAAGAACTATATGGATCCGCCTTTGGAGATCTAGTTAACCTAAGTGACCAAAGAGCATTGATTGCAGAATCAGCCTAATCGGATCGGAATCGGCCGATTCCATAATCGGATCAGTTGATTTAGATCCGATCCATAGCTGAAGAATCGATTCCTTTGGGAATTCCAGAGGAATCAGTCCGAATCGCTTGAACTGGTTGGTTTGATTCGATTCCTGTTGATTCATTGCAGAATCGGTTGATCCAATCGATTTCGTCGGAAGACTTAACTTCTAGATTCGGATCAATTTCGGGTCCAAAACTGATTCTAGCCCTAAAGGGTTGGAATCGACCCTTCGAAGGGTCTTACGCGGTCAGCAGCGATCCCCCCTTCTAGTGAGCTCCTTCACCGGCGATTCCAGCCCCGAATCTCACTCGATCCAGCTTGGAATCGAGTGATTCTAGTGTTCTACAGCAGAATCAGATGGATTTTGGCGATCCTTAGCATGATTCCGACAATTCTCCGACGATTCCGGCAATCCCTTCAAGAGATTCCAACGATTCAAGCTCCGTTCCACTTCTATTCAACGTGTTATTCCATCGTTTGAAGGTTGTTAGTAAGATTTCTTCGCCGAAAACCCCGTACCCCCATTTCTACGCGTTTTCGACGACTCCGAACATAGTTAAACTTGTTGATTTCTTTTTGAACAGCTTCGTTCAAACCTGTAAGAACATCGATTGAATGTTCTTGGTAAGGGAAAAATTCTGGAATCTCCATACGATGATTTACGATCTTTTCTGACATAGACGTAACCCTCTAAACATACCGAACAACCCGCTCGACGGGCTATTCGCTTCCCGAATTGGTCCAATCAAGTTTTTATATGTCGTTAACATTTTATTAATAACATTCGACTGCCGAAATGGCTATGAGTTAATTTTTACAACTTTTCGAAGACTCTGAAGTGGTTTTAACATACTGAAAAACCTGACTAATTGGTTGTTCTCTTTCTGAACAACTCCTAATGCAATTGTATGTATGTCTAACAGGCTGTTATGAATTGTTTACATATTTTACAGGTATAAGCAATGGCTGATCACGATGATGTAGTGCCAACACGTCCTTCTAACATCGGTTGGGAACACGACCACATGTTAGACATATCAAAGAAGAGGGTACAATGTAAGTGGTATGGCAAGGAAATGAACAAGAGTGTATTTCGGCTTAAACAACACATTGCCAGACTAGGTGGCAATGTAAAAAAAATGCTAAGGTGCTTAGGGAGAAGAGTGAAGAGATGAGAGGCTACCTTATAGGTAGAGCCTCTCAACGGAAGATTAAGATTGAGAAGAGGGAAGAGTTGCAAGATGAGCTGCTTGAGAAGAGGAGGAACTGAGATTTGCCAACTTACAAAGGGAAAGACAAGGGGAAGGTACCAACCGACCCAGAGCTAGAGAGTAAGGATGACTCCACTAACTCTGAGCTCAGGAGAGCTAGGCATGCTACCAAGCATGCAGCTACTGCGGAGGAAGAGAGGAGGGGAGCAAGAGGGTCCAAAGCTGACCTAGTTCTTAGCCGATCAGCATTGACTCACCCTACCTAGGATGGGAGACTAAGGGAGGGAGACATGAGCCATGTCATCATTCTGTCAGTACTCAGTTTACACCGAGCGTTGAGTACCTATTTAGGAAACAAAATGTTGGACAGATGAACATCAAACAAGCAATGAAAGGGGTGAAGATAATAAGAATGGCTAGAAAGAGAGTAATTCACCATATTGTTAAGTGGCTTTTACATGCAGGTATCACCCTTAAAATGACATGTATGTATATTTTATTTAGGTAACCTTGTTTATGACTTATAGATTTTTTTTAACTTAATGTAGGCATTCTAGCACATACAACCACCAGCTGTTATTTCCAAACGATGGTAGATGCCGTGACTGAGGCTGGATCGGGAATGCAAGTCCCAACTAGCAGGCATATATATGGTGGTGAGCTGGATGAGGAGGTGTGGGAGTTGAGAGAGTGGATAGATGGATTTAAATTGGTCTAGAAGGAAAGGGATTGCATAATGATGTGCGATGGATGGACTGACATTACAAAGCGGTCCATGATTAATTTATTGGTGTACTATTTAGAGGACACAACATTTTTAAAGTCGGTAGATGTTTCTGGGTAGATAAAAAATACTGACTTCATTTTTTTTCCTTTATGAATGCCATAGTGGAGGAGATTGGGGAGGAGAATATGGTTCAATTTATCACTGATAATAAACTCTCCTATAAGGCGGCTAGAAAGAAGTTGATGGAAAAGAGGCAGCATCTATTTTGGGTGCCTTGTATGACACATTCTATTGACCTCATACTAGAGGATATAGGCAAGGAGGAGACAGTTTCCACACTTGTCAGCAAGCACGTACCATCACTTCATTTATTTATTTACATCCCCGTCTGCTACATATCATGAGGCCATACACTGGAGGGCATGATCTTGTCAGGCTCGGTCTTACTCGTTTCACCACGAACTTCATTGTACTGGAGAGTTTACATCGGCACAGATATGCACTTGTCAGGTTCACCCAGTCTGAGGAGTATTATAATTATACGGTGGACCACCCGCATAACAAGGAAGACCATGGATATTCTTGTCGTCCGAGATGCAGATCACTGACAAGAGATTTTGGGAGAGGATTGCCTACTACTTGATAATCATAAAGCCACTGGTAGTTGTGCTGAGATTGATAGACTCCAATGACAAGAACCAGATGTGCACACTTTATGATGTATGGACTGGGCCAAATTGAAAATAAAAGAGAAGAATCCCAGAGGTTACAAGAAATGATGTAAGATTATAGGTAACCGATGGTACATGACTTTGCATCATGATATTCATGCTATATGTTAGTTAATAAATAAATTATTTGTGCTTATCTACTTTCTACTTAGTCAATAATTGCCTTATTCATAATGTAATATTAATATTGATAAATGACTGCATATTTTTTGAACCCCCGCATCCAATATAAAGGACAGGTGGTAAACGACAATGAAGTGATGTAAGGTACACTCTCAGTGATTCAATTCCTCTTTTGATCTCAGCAGGATAGGGTAGAAGTTGAAATAGAAGCAAAGATCGTGGGATCGGGATCAGATCGGTCCAGATCGGCCGATCCTCTGGAAGAAAGGGTGATCCCGGACCGGTCTGGATAGGATAAAATTTTTATTTTTTTAAATCATAAAAATTCAGAAAAAATCAAGAAAAATCATAAAAATAAATGAAAAATAAAAAATGAAAAACAATGTGGATAACATTCTATCAAACAAAGTAAGTTCCTTTCAAGAAATTGTCATATAAGTACAAAGTATCATATAAAAGAGAAAGAGAAGATAGTTAAAATAGATATTTATATAAATTTAAGTATATAATATATATTTATAATTATGAATCTTCTATATATATGATAGTATAAATGATAGTGAAATATATTAATATATTTACACTATCATCAATAAGGCGCAGAGTGGTCGCGGATCGGAGCCCCCCCCCTAAATTTACCTATTTAGGGGGGGATCGGCCACTGTTCAAGGTGGATTGTTGGAGGGAGGGGTCCAAGGGGAGTCCTAGATGATGAAGGGGAGGGGAGAAAGTGAGAATGAGGGGTGGGAAGGGGGAATCAGTCCAATCTCCCCCTTATTGGGGGGATCGGACCGGAAATCGTCCAGACCGGGTCCTGAATCGATCCGATTCTGGACTCTTCCAGGTTCTAGGAATCAGTCCGGATCGACCGATTCCCGGATCGATCCACCTGGATTGGTTGAGGATCGACTGATACGGTCAATTCCGACCGATCCAGCTAGGAGTCCCAGCCGAATCGATAGTTCCGGCCGAAATCGGATCGGTACCCACCGATCTAATCCAAGAATCGGCCGATCCCGATCCGCATTGGCCGATTCTACAATCCATGAATAGAAGTAAGTTGAAGTTGCATTGAGAATTTAGAGTCAATAAATTTTTGACAACTATTTATCAATTTTCAAATGTAGAGGTATAATATGAGGGTCGAGTATACTTATATGTTGGTCTGAGATATTCATGCAAAAAAATATCTCCTGGTATAGTTATTTAAGATGTTTTTTTTTATTTCCTTATCTTATAAGTTATTTAAGATACTAGGTTGATTTTCTTTTTTTACAACTGAGTGGTGGATTTGGGTGAACACTAGGAGTGGATGTAATCCACTTGTTGCTATTGGTATCAGGATACTTAACTAGAGCACTAATTCCTCTCATTGTAAGAGGAATTGCAGCACATTTAACTTGATTCATACAAAGAGGAGAAACAAGTTGACCTTAGACAGGTTAGAGAAGCTAGTCTTCTGTCATTACAATATGAGGCTACACATCAAGAATATTAAAGATCGACGAAGATTTCGGAGGAGAGATTTGTATGTTTTGTAAGTGGTCCTTCCGTCCTTACGAGCAGAGGTGTAGATCGGCCACACCAAGACTCGAGGAGGTCGACATAGATCGATTTTCCAAGAAGAGCTTGCACTTGCTTCCTAGATAGAGAAGAGGGTAGCCGTGGGTCATCCAGTTGAGTTTAATCTCGATGATCGTATATAGGCAAAAGGAGAGTTGGATAGAGTAGAGGCTGAGAAGGATGTTTCACCTACTTCTCAGGCTCAGGCAGGCCCATCTTCCGCCCTAACAGCTATAGAACAGCCGCCTCCAGCGTTAGCCCCAGTTACAGCTACCCAGCCCATTCGTAGTCCAGGCAAAACTAAAGCAAAAGTGACGGCACGAAAAATAGGCGGATTTTCGAAATTGAAAAAATCTTTGGGTTGTGGTGGGACACCAGAGATGGTTGAAGAAGTGAAGAGAAGGAAGCTGGAGATCAGACAACATCCTATCAGCCCAGATGACAGTATACAGGCTCATTCTCACACCTTAGTTGATGATGACGAGGAGTGCATACCAACCACGCAGCCAGTAGGAGGGAGAGAGATGCATGGACCAGGTGCAAGTACAGTAGCTATGGAGTCACCTGATTCACGGTGGCCGAAGTCATATTTCACTCCGGATGAGCAGACACTACGGTATCATTTTATGGAGACACAATATATAGCATTCTATGATCCTCAGCAGCCGTGAATTCCTCCACCTGAGCCTACCTATGTGCCACAGTCCGATGCCTACGATTGATGACATGACATCATCATTATTTTCTTATGGATATGCCTCCGCGATAAATAGAAGAATAGGCACAACTGAGAAGTTTCAAAAATAATAGAAAGAGGATGAAGGCCAATATCTATATCATGGATATCGGTGAAGATATGATAACATGTATAGTTTTACTTTTATGTTTTCATGTGATACAGTTACATTTTAATGTAGTTTTTGCATCTCACCATGTAGTTAACATCTTCTCATATTTATTAGCAATTATTAGTATATTCTCTTGTTATAATGTTACAATCATTAGATTCATTACCATCTTATTATTGTAAATTGTAATGTTCATATGTAAGTACTAAGAAACAAATAAAAAAATTTCAGCTTTCCGAAATTGGCCGATTCCGATCCGATTTAGCCGATACGTGCTTCAATGCATGTAGATGTATGCTAATCTTTTTTTAGAAATTTTTCTATACCATATCTGATTTTTCAGAATTTTTCTGATTTTTTAGATTTTTTAAGGAAGAAAATAAAAAAGAAACAATTCATGAATCGATTTCCTTCCTAGGAATCGGCCGATTCCGGCCCCGACCAATTCCGATTCCACGGAATCAGATCGATCCCAACTGATTCTGATTCTGATTTTGGAATCCATGTCAAAGAGAGTTATTTATTGTGGTAGACAAAAGTGGCCAGGCACTTCAACTTGCCTCGAGTCACTTCGACAACACTGATTACACAACATGCTTTATTCCTATTACAAGTTTTAAAATTAATATTAAATTATTAATAGACAAACACTTCTGGATGAAATATCAATGTCACAATGAATAGTGATAGTAGTGTCTGATATTGTTAACCAAAAACAGGGCATTAGATTTCTAATCATAGACATTCTGCTGAACATAATAAAGGGGGACAGGGGATGACGGAAGTAAGCACATGACAAACCTGCAAGATTTTCTAGAAGCCATTTCTAACTTCTTGGGCTAATGTGACTGTCCCACCACCATGAATATGAATCTTGAGATTCTGCATGTTTTTCACCTGCCATAACTCGAAGCATTGTCAAGGTATTCCTTTGTGTCAATTCCAAAATGCAGGTAACCTGCCTGGTTAACAAAATGATGTACTTCAACTACCTAAAAAGACTTCATAATGGTCATTGATACTCTGAATACGGTCGCTGGTTTAAGAGATGAGACTAGAAAAGTTCCTACGACAAGCGCCACATGCTCCAAAAGAGAACTAGAAAACAGAGCCTGTCCCGGAAGCCCTTAACAGAAGAACAGAAAAACGTAGAGCGTTTAAGATCACATCATCAAAGTGCCTGTTATATGCAACTTACAATGGGAAGAAGGTCATTCCTAGAGGCAGAAGCAAATAACCTGAAACATATTGTGGCTATCTAGCGACGTTGCCAATGTATCTGAGTCTCAAGACAAGACGAAGAGGGCAGAAAGCCAGCAATCGTCCGTCCTGGTGCAACCTGTTCATATCCCATCTAGAGAAATTTCAGAACTCAAAAGATTCTCCGCTGATTACCCAGAAGCATATGACAACAGAAAAGCTTTACGTACTCTTCATTCACGTCTAGAGACACGAGCGTTCTGAGGAGGCAATTGAACCCAAAAGATCTGAATATTTGCCAGGAAAAGAAGAAACTGAGATGGGTAGGGCTATACTGTGAAAAAAGAAAATGGCAGAATGTGGTTGCCACGAATCAGTCCACTTTAAGAAGGAAGAGCCGCGAAATATAAAGCAATCGGAGGTTCATCTGCAACCAGCAGGCAGAACATAATGAGCAACAACTGAACGTACGTTTGGTAACAGAAAAACTCAACCACCCCGAAACGCACAGCTTCAGGACGAACGAACTGCCTTCTCCAGAGAAAATGAGAGCAACAGATTGTCTTAAATGGGCTTCTCCGGATACATGAAAATGGGTAGAAGGAACAAGGAAAGGCTTTTACTTCTCTGATCTCTCTGGGCAGAAAAGAATACCATGAAGCAGAGGAAACAGATTGGATGCTGGGCTCTTTTTCTAATCAACAGCAGCTACATTGTTGAGCGATCAGCTGCTGCCGCCCCATTTAGCCATACCCCGTCTTATGCCCATGACCTCTCCCCTCGGCTGGATCTTTTCTTTATTTAATTCTGCACCCCCCCTCCCCGCCTAGATTTTTTTAGTATTCACACGATTGAATTCTGGGACCTCAACGGGTATACGCTACGTACTGCCATTTGGTTCGGCCATTGCTGTAATTAGCACGCATTCTTATCCTTAATTGTACTTCAGCCCCCAGGAATAATTTTTATGTCCCCTTTTCTATCTGCGGTGTAGCACGTTTTCGGTCCAAATTGATAAAAATTTTATGGTGACCACGCTTTTGAAGTCAAATGCAAGACAAGTTATTGATCTTACATTAAAATATTTTGTTAACACTAAACCAATTACTTGGCCTAATAAACAATATTAATTGGTATACTCAAGAAAATTAACCATCCTATAACTAGTCTGAAAGGAACATGCTTAATTTTGAAATTCTTTTCTATTCAACTTTAAAAAATATTTAGTCAGTTGTTAGCTCTACTGATTTAATTTTTTTAAATAGTGCTTATAATTTACTTTTTAAAAGGATGTCATCTTTTATGAAGCTTATCATACGCATTCATCAGTTCTCGTCTCTCAACTGATTTTTGATTTTGATATCATTTGTAAAAATTAAAGTAGCTAATTGACCCAATAACTTATATTGATTGATAATTATTGCACGAAACCATCCATTTGGTACAACTCTACTAAGTATACTTAAACGTTGAAGTTCTTTTTAACTTACACCTAAAAATAGTTAGCCAGAGTTGTTAGCAATCTACTAATTCAATTTCTTAACATATTCTTATATAGTGTTACAAATATTTTTTTTCACTGGACAAATGGTAACAGGTGGCCGTACATTTATGATCAAAATAAACCTAAAATGATGCATAATCTATGCATGTTTTCAATTTCGCTAAAATGCCCTGTTCCAATGTAAAATGTTCATTTTCATTCACTTTCTAGCCCTCGTTCTCTCGGTTTCATAAAGACTAAATCCTGAGCAATCGGCAAGAGTTCCCTCGCAATGATCAACCAAGTTTGTATATAAGCAAGCCATGTAAACATGAACATATCATTGTAAGATCAAACTTAATTATGTCAATTATGTAAATATGAGAAGGCATATCTTAATGTTCCAGGAAGGCAGGATGTTTGAAACATATTCCATAGTCGGATCCAGGTCGTGACCCATTTCTAACATGTCAATATTTCGGCTGACCAGCCTCGTCTTGTTATATGCTCTTTCCAAATATCTTAGAGAGAGTATTAAATTATGTAGAATAGTAAGAAAATTTAAAAATTGCATAGAAATAAAATTCTAATTATGTTCACAATTTTAGATCATTTTTGTAATTTCACTTTTTTATTTTTTATGTTATCGGGTATAGTTAGATCTGGGTTGCAACCTAGGTCGGACCCACCTCACCTTCCTTTGTTTAAAAGATCTCCCCCAAAACAGATAACTTATGGGATGTTTGGTTATATAATAAATTGAGTTTGTTTATAATTTTATATTTTTATAAAAAAATGGTTTTACAGTCATTATAATTTTATGTTTTTAAATAAAATTCTTTTTTAGACAAAAGGAGGTGAGATTCTTATCTTTATCTTGTGGTCCCCCACTGCTTTTGGTCATATGTGATTCTCAATATTTTTTGTTATCACATCTTCTTAGACATGACAATTTGATGTCATTGGATAGCTTATGGTCTGTTTGGTTAGAGTATCAAAAATAATACTATATTAATATTGATATTGATATTTCTAGAAAATGGAGTATCAATAACAAAATTGATACAAGTTGACACTTGTATTATATAACATATGTTGTTTGCATTACAAATTTTAAAATTGATACTATTAGTCAAACATGTCAAGGTGATTATCAACAATATCAATTTTAAAATTAATAATGATAGAGGTGTCTAATAGTGTTACCAAATAGGGTATTAAGTTTTATTTTAATAGAGAATTTTTTATCATGAAAATGTATAAAAAGTTATGATACAACCAAATACCTTATTATCCAAAGAAAGCCAGCTCAAACAAAAGAATTAGTTATGATACGTATTGTATAATTGTAATATTCCGGATTTTTGTAATATTATTTAGGTTATTATCGCAGTGTTTAAATTGTTTCTGTGGCGTGCTTAAATTATTTTTAAGACGTATATATAGATACGTAAGTATTTTTTATTTATTTATATTGTGTGTTAATAATTTTATCAGATAGTTATATGTTAATTATAATAGGTGTTAATTATTTATTTAATATCTCCTTAATTTTATCTCTCTCTCTTTCTTAATTACGTACAATTTTATTAATAATATTTATCCTTTTTTTTAAATTGTATCTCTATCGGTCTCATGTTTCCCCCCTCTCCCTCATGTTCATCTCCTCTCACGAGTTATATATATTTCGTTAGATTTATATCCTATTAATAAATTTTCTGGCATGTTACGTTACTTGGTACGGCTATGATTTCTATCTTGCCTGAAACCGTTGCCTTCTATTTTGCTCTCTCTCTCTCTCTCTCTCTCTTATTCCTCCTCCGCGAGCGCCGCTCAATTCTCCCAACCGCCTTCCCCGTTTGACCACCCAGTGCGCGCCATCGCCGCTTTCTCTCTCTCTTCTCTCCATCGCCGCCCTCGTCCGCCAGCGCACCCAGCGCCGCCCTGCCCATCCGCATGCATGCCAGCGCGGCCATGCGCCGTCCGCCCTTGCCAGCGCCATGCGGCCACTGTCCCACCCTCGCGCCGCCTGCCGTCGCCTTGCCCTGCTGGCTGCACAACCCCGTCGGCCGTCCACGCGTGAGCGCGCACCGACGTCGCCTGCGCGAGCCCCGCGCCACCCCTGCCGGTTGCCGTCAACCCCGAGCCAGCGATCGCCGCCCACCCGCGTGTGTGCCAGCGCGGCCTCGCGCTCTCCGCCATCCCCCCCTTCTGCAGCCGCATGGCCTCTCTGTGCCTCCTTGTCGTGCCCACCAGCCCTGCACATCCGCTCTCTCTCACCCCCTGTTGAACTTAGCCGCCTTGCCGCGTGAAGCCATCGCGGCCCAGCCATGCATCCGCCGACGTCCGCCATCACCTGCACGCGTCGGCAGCCGCCGCCTCGCGCCATCCGCCAGCCGCCATGCCCCTCCATCCCTCTGTCATGCGCTGCCTTTGCCGTGCACCCCGCCCCCTATCCAAGCACGGTAACACTCTCGCTCTCTCCTATTATATCCTTCTCTCCATTATCTTTTATCATGATATTATTTTCTCTAAATTTCCTCTTTCAATTTCTCTTGATCCGATCGCCTAACCCCCCCCCCCCCCCCCTATCCCTTTCCAAAGAACTTCGATAGAGGGAGATAGCCTGTTTGGATTGATTTTATTTCAGGCACCGCATCATTGACATCCGGTATTATTCTCGGCCGCCAATCCCCATCTCTTCTGACGCCGTTCCGGTAGGCATCCTTGACGTGTCTACTATCATTAAAAATTCCTATTTTAATTCTCCATGATCTGTAGAATTGGTCTTTTAATTAAAGGGGTGTGTAGTTACGTTTTTACGAAATTTGTGAGTTAACATGGGTTAATTAGCTAGATGCATAGTATATGTGTTGATACGTGCTTGTCGTTGTTTATGTATATATATATGTGATCATACTTAGTAGTAGTGTAATATTGGTCCTTTTAATTTGTCATCTGGTTGTATATTAGTGTATATAGATCAAGTGAACCTTGTTATGTTTGTGATCATAGGTTAACAAAAATTAAAGGTTATGGTGATAAATCTTCCAACATCTAGTTATGTCCATGTTTAATCATGCTTAGGTGTTTGTATGTTGATATTGTCTCATTCTAGTTCATTTTGAGCATGGTTGTCTAACATGGATAATTGTGTATATATTCAAGTTAATGTTCATAGTTGTGTTGTTATGTCATGGCATAGTATTGTTGATGTTTATTGATCTTGCATATTGGTGATCATGGCATGGCATGATTGAGGTGGATGCATGATGCATTGAAACTGTGAATGGAAAACCGAGCTACACCGTACTAGTTAGTCGTGACTCGAGGGCGACGAGGGGTTAGAACCGTCTGGTGCATCCTTCGATCCCAGATCCCGCGGGCATCCTACGTGCCACCACTGCCTAGGTGCACTATGGGATTTCGATTAGTATATTGTACTTATATATGATAGATCTGGTGGTAGCTGGTTGAGATGGCAAGATGATGCATTCCTTGCTAATGAAAATCTGTGTACAAGATATGTGCATCTATTAGAGGATAGGTGCATATGTGTGAACGTGATAGATGCAATTTGCATGGTATGGTATAGGTGGTCTAGTGATGTATTTTATTTTGTCAAGTATCAGGATATGTTGCATGGTGTATGTATGGTGTGTCTCATTTGTAGTATATCATCATATGGAGCATATAGTAGGTGTCTATGCATGTGTTCATACCATCTTTCTAGGTCATGTTATGATGCATATAGGTGCTGGTTGGTGTGATTATAGGCTTTGGTTGGTGATGTAAAACACATGGATTAAGTCATATATCTAATATATTGACTAGCCTATATTTACATATAATTGGTGTAGGTCTGGGTACCTATTTAATTAACATATAGGTCCTTTTGGCTATCCGATTTGGCGGATGATGGGGTGTCTACTGAGTCGTCGTACTCATCCCAATCTTCTTATCAATTTTCAGGTAATCAAGTTTGGCGCAGCAGAAGCGTGGTGGATTAATTCCCAAGAAAGTAAATTGGATGATTCTTGTAATTTAGATGGTAATTAGATTTGTTTAGATTATAGCATAGCAATGTATTTAATTTGATTCTGTGGATGTATAAACTAGGACCTAGTTGTCTTCATTTTTCCCAAACCGATGTTTTTACGGGGTTAATTTTCCCCGGTCGCATCGTCGGATTATCCCACTGTGCAGGTTGAAAATCCGGGGCGTGACAATAATTTTGTTTTGTTGTACTTGGTTTACAATCAACAGGCTAATTATCTCGGTCCCACCTCAGTTCCTTAGCGAAGAAAACTCTCGCCGCTTTCAACCAAGAGCCACCATGGTGCTTCTCCGGCTCATCCCACTTAGTAACAAGAGCCACCATGGTTACTATGTTATCTGAGAGATATACCATGTTATTAAATGTTGTATATAATTATTAAATTTCTATTTTTTTAATAACATACGTAATAGATTACTAAATAATTGATAAATATTAATGATGAGTAATATATTGTAACACAAAATAGAAGATGAATAATTACATACAATATTTAGTAGCATAATGTACAATTTAATAACATAGTACACCATTTACTAGTGTTAATATATTATTAATTGGGAAAGGAGCATCGTGACAACTCTTGGTTGGAGTTGTGGGAGGTTCCTCCATTGAAAGATTAAGGTGATCCACTATCTACAATCAAAGTATGCCATTTCATACACACAGAAACCTTCCGAGTCTGACCATTAGACCTGTCAACGGGTTATTAACAGGACAGGTCTTTCAAGATCCAAACTTGAATCCGACATAATAGGTCCGAATCCAATAGCGGACCTGATAGGCTATTGGATTTCGGGTTTGGATTTATACTTGAATCCGAAAGTAATTTCGGATCCGGATCACCTGTTACTCCGACCGTCGTGCAACAGGATTTTTTTTACACCTGTATCCGAAAGAAATATCTGGCTATTACATTTCGCTACAGGACCTACAACGGCTGCTATATAACGTCCGCTACGAAGTATAGTGCAACTGGGCATTCACCAATAAAAAACATTTACAGAAGAGTTTTCCTGCAACTAGGGAACATATGATTACCTATCGTAAATTTCTTCCTCGCAGGAATTACCAGAAGATGAGGTATGATCAAAGTCCACAAAATTTGAATAACTTGATGGTTCCAAGAAATTTGAACTTGATGGATCAACTCTGTGTTCAAAATAAAATGCACACTATCTGCAAAAAATTGTCTGTAGATGATAGAGCGGCCACACCTGCAATATAGACCACACAGCATAAGCCATGACAGAAGATTGATTTATCAGGGAAACGTTCCCCGTGACCCACCCCCACTTTCCGGCAGTGGCGGTAACGCGACCCACAGCTGATAGCAAGAGATAGAGGAAGAGAACACGCTCGCAGAAGGAGGGAGAGATCGGCGTGGCCCGGCGGCACTGCAGTGGCAGGTTCCCTCGGCATATTGCGGAGGGGCGTAGCACCCTCGGATAGGCGATCCTCCGCTGGATTTGTAAAAGCTTGGCTCCGGAGCGGGGGTTCCTTCGGGTGGGAATCAAGATGACACGACGCGGATGGGTGTTGGGGCAGAAGTGCCGGCTTCCAGCTGGGTCCCTATATGGATTGGACAATCCTCAAGTATGTCGCCGGTCACCGCCACGGGAGCTGAGAAGCCAGGATGCCGTGTGAGCTTGTGAGGCAGAGAGGAAACAATCAGGTCCGGCCGCCCCACAAGCTAGCTAGGAACAGAGGACTCTGTTACCGATCAATGTAGAGGTCGCCACTCCCCAGTCGCCGGTCACCCCAGGAGGAACCCTAGGCTTGTACAGGTCGCCGGTCGCTGCTGCAGTAGCTGAGAAGCTGGAGTACGAATGGGCCGCAGGAGGAGAACCCCAGTGTGCCGTAAGGCGCAAGAGGCACCCTGGGCACTAGGCGCAGCGCAAGATTGTAATGTTTCGAAAAAAAAAAAAACTGTAACGTCTCCTCCCCCCTGTTGCCGTTACACATGCGCCCCCCCTTCTCTCGCCAGCCCCGCCTTGCCCTCTCTCTCTCTCTCTCTCCCGTCGGCCACGCCGCCCCGCCTTGCTCTCTCCCTCTCTCTCTCGCGCGGTTACGCAGCCCCCCTTCCCCCCTGCCGCTGGATCTCTCTCTCTCCCTCTCCTTCCTTCCGCCAGCGCCTGTGCAACCTGCCGCCGGCGAGTGCCGCCGCCCATGCAACCTTGCCCGCGGCCGCCGCCCTGCACAGCACCGTGCACCCCCATCGCCAACAGCCCGTGAGTGTTCGACCCACCATCGGCCACCTTCTGGTGCGTGCGAGCGCGCAACCCACCACCATGCGCAACCACCAACCGCGCCTCCCGCTGCCCTGCGTCGTCCCCTCCGCGCTGCCCCCCCCGCCCCGCGTGGACGCATCGCACACCCGCGGCCTCCGCCGCCGTCGCCTTGCCGGCCTGCACCGTCGCCAACCTCCCATCCGCACCACACCATCTGCAGCGCCGCCCGGCCACCTCTGCCTTCGCGGCCAGCCACAGCGTGCACCCGCGCGCCGCCGCCGCCTTCCGGCGTGGACCCACTTGCCGCTTGTGCACCGTCGTGCCAGCCTTCCTCTTGCCGTCGCCGTCGCCGGGCCATCGCCATCGTGCACCGCCGGCAGCCTCCTCTGCCGCGAGCTCCGCCCGCCGTCGCCGCCGTCGCAAGCACCGCCGGGTCGTCGCCGTCGCGAGCACCACCGTGCCGCCGTCGCGAGCCGCCAAGTCGAGCCGGCCAGAAGCCGCCCGGTCCAGCTCCGCCCGGTCCAGCCACCCGGTTCGACGCCGGTTCAGGATTTTTCTAATTTTCGGAATTAATAAATCCAGAAATTAGATTTGAGGCCAGAAAAATAGCAGGAAAATTCTGAAAAATCCTAAAATTTTACAGAAGCTTCCAGGTAGGTTTCTCAAGCTTGTCTATGTATTTTATCCCATTTTGATTAGAAAATATGCATGATTTAACTTATGGATCTTGATTTGACTAGTTTAGACTTTTGAATCATGATTAGTGAGTTTTCTCAAAAATCCTTGAAACCAGAACTTTGAAAATGATATTTTGAATATTAAAGAACATGTTTGACATGATTCTGGATGGGTAGAACTATTTTTCATGAGACTTGACCATATGTTATTTATGTATATATTTATGTGCTAGAATGGGCCTAGAATTGAAATATAATTATGTGGAGTTTTGAAAAAATCAAAAGTCATCAAATTTCACTTTTTGGAACCTTTTTAGGTCAGATTACGGGTGTTGACATCAGAAGTTAGCTTGTTTTGATTATGCCAAGCTTGATTTAAGTTAATTGTCTTGTATATGTGATTAAGTATGTCTAGTTCGGTTTGTCATTTCATGTATGTAAATCAAGTAAATTTTGGTTAGTTTGGTTTCAGATTATGTAATATGTCATGCATGATATGATTATGTTCATATGGTTAGGTATGGTATATGTTTGATTCAGAATATGTCAAAAAAGTCGGTTAGTACAAGTCTTGTCTAGTTATGGCAAAATATGTTTAATTTGGTTTCAGATCATAGGCTATGCTATGCATAGTTAGTCATATCAATTTGGTCATGATTGTAGACACGCCAAATTGGCATGATTCGGAGCCCTAGACTCTTATTCCATAGGCGATATCTTCTATTTGACCGTTATCTGATCCGGATTACCTCGTGGAGATGAGCTAAGGACATTGGTGGAGCCCCTTGTGAGTTGAGAATGGACCGAAGATTTCCGGAATAATGCCGTAACCTTCAAGCGAGAGCCGCACGTGAACTGTAAAAACACGAAGCCTGCTCGATGACCGACCTTGAATGGTCCATAACTGAAGGTCTCGGGAGTCCCGCATGTGTTCCGTAACATTCAGGGTTTCCGAGAAGTTATTTCGGCAGGCGTCGGTCAATGACGACATTCGTTACGGCTTTTTTCGATCTGTGCTGACACGGCTATCCCGGACCACATGTTAGACCTTTCCGGTCATCACCAGGTCTTTTCAGGTCATCCGGGTCGATTCTAGCCGTATATTTTATCAACCGGGGCGATAAGGCCGGTTCAGTCAATTTTAGGGTTTCGCGGCTTTTACGGCTTTCGATTCACGTTTACCGGGTTAATCTCAGATTTTTTGATGACTTCGGATTGTCCGATCGTACCGGACTTGTTCGGTCATCATTTCAAGTCATCCCGAGTTGACCCGAGATTTCTCGACCGGAACCGTGCTCTTTCGGATCTTCGCTCCGGGTTTCGGCTTTCCGCGAGATGGTAAACCGGTAGAAAGCCCCGTACGAACATATCGGGAGTCATACGGCTGGTTTACCGACTTTAGGAGGTGCGGTTGAAGGCCCTCTTTCCAACGCGACAAACGGGAGCCGAATCGGACATCCGGTTTGCAAGATACGGCTCGCGGAACACGCGCGCAGGAGAGAGTGTACCGCGCCCCCGCTCCTCTTGAAAGGGGAGGGCGCGCCCTGCGCGCCCTCAACCTGAGGGCGCGCCCTGCGCGCCCTCAAACTGGGGGCGCGCCCTGCGCGCCCCTGGTTCCTTTGAAAGGCGAGGGCGCGGTTAGTTGCTTTAAATCGGAAATTACCCCGATTAGCACCTTCTAAACCGGGTTTTTGGAAGGGTTCCGGAGGAGAATTTTCACTTATTTGTACCGCGCCCCCGGTTCGGGGGCGCGTTACGTATGTCAAGTCGATTTTTAGCAATTTCTAGAAGTTTCCGTTGATTTTTAGCAGTGAGACGCCGAACGCGCCCCCGCCTCCTTTGAAACAGGGGGGCGCGCAGACCGCGCCCGAACCGAGGGCGCGCCCGCGCGCCCTTGGTTTGAGGGCGCGCCCGCGCGCCCTCGTCTCCTTTGAAACGTGAGGGCGCGGTACATCCGCTTCTAAATTTTGCACCGGCTCTCTTCCCCTATAAATTGAGGGCCATTCTCAACGAACGAAGGTTGAACCCCCGGTGCCTAGCTCGTCCCAAGGTCGTCCAAGCTCTTCTCCAAAGCCGTCCCGACGTCCAAAGGCGATCCGAAGTCAAGAAATCGATCCCGAAGTGAAGGAAGGCTCGATCCGGGTGTTCTTCATCAACCATCTTCATCGACTTCTGGAGGAAATCCGAGGCTTTTTCTGCAAAAGTCTTCAACATACAAATTGTTCCTCTCTTCGTCCTCTTTCGTCCCCAACTGACGGCACTCCATTCCGACTTGCCGTTTGTTCGTGGCGGTTGCTACACTGAGGGCGCGCATCCAGGTTCTATTTTTGATATCCGCCCACTTTCATAATTTTTACTGACTTATAAAGGAGGATTTCGGAGAAGTCATCAACATAGGAACTCTTCCCCTCTGAGTCCTCCGTCTACTGCAACAAACGGAACTCGATTCTGACATTGGGGTCGTCCGTAGCATCCTCTGCACCGAAGTCGCGCCAGAAGGGTGCAAAGCTACCCGAACCGGCCTTTTCTCAACCAACTCGGCTTCAACTCAAGCCAAATCATTCCATAAGCTTTCTAAACTCCATTAATTCTGTTTATTTACTGTTTTAAAGCATATTTTAGTTCATTTACATCATTTTTACATCATCAAAAACACAAAAAAAGGGGTTAGGACTCACCCCAATCCGGTGAGTTCGATTCCAATTGCTTCTCTCTCATATTCTCTCTACAGCTACTACACTTCACAAGTCTAACCAAACTCTTCACTTGGATCATTGTTCTAGTTGCACAAGGTTGATCAAGCTAGCATTGGATTGGAGACTCTTCTTCATCGGCCGGCCGAAGAAGAAGAAGGTTGAACTCACATCCCTTTCTCCCACGCTAAGGTACACACGGTCAACTTCTTTCTCTTTCCATTACATAAATCGGAGCCCGCGGCTCCTGGCGACCACACTTTATTTTTATTCATGTTCTAAATTCATATCCTCCTCACTCTCCTCCCACATGACCCGAACCATCTCCGGTGCTCGAGCGACGCCGTGAGATGAAAGTTCGGGGATCAATGTGAGTGTGGGACCGAGGTGAGGACATTTTACCGCTTTCCAAGTATTTTCAATTCACTTCCCTTTTTTCCCCAATTCCATCCATCTTTCCTTCTTATCTTGAGGTGCCGATCCGGAACCCGTTTTCGGAGTCGACAGCTTTTTGGCGACCACGGTGGGACAACCAATGTCTTCAACCGTGCTAGCTTGATTGATCCGTGCAACTAGTTGTTTTCCGACTTGGTTCCCGCGTGAACCGGCTTGTCCTTTACCCTTTTCCATGTCAATTTACTTTTAAAAACTTGCTGATTACTCTTCCTTTAAGATTGTCCCCCATGTGGACTTGATTTCTTGTCTTTAATTTCAGCCCGGTTCCCGCGTGAACCACTTTTCTTCTTATAAACCGGTTCCCGCGTGAACCACCTTTCTTTTCCAACTCGGTTCCCGCGTGAACCAACTTACTTTCAGATCGGTCCCCGCGTGGACCACCCTTTTGCAGCACCTTTAGATTGGCCCCACGTGGCCCTCCTTTCCTTTTTCCAATCAAACAAACCGGTTCCCGCGTGAACCACCCATTTTCCTTCAAAAACCGGTTCCCGCGTGAACCACCTTTCTTTTCCAACTCGGTTCCCGCGTGAACCAACTCACTTTCAGATCGGTCCCCGCGTGGACCACCCCTTTGCACCAATTAGATTGGCCCCACGTGGCCCTCCTTTCCTTTTTTCCAATCAAACAAACCGGTTCCCGCGTGAACCACCCCTTTTCCTTCAAAAACCGGTTCCCACGTGAACCACCTACTTTTCCAAAACTCGGCTCCCGCGTGAGCCACTTTATTTTCAATTCGGTCCCCGCGTGGACCATCCTTTTACTTTTACTTCAGATTTCTCCACACTTGAACACTCCAACACAAGCCGGTTCCCGCGCGAACCACATTTTTAGTTGCTAGTTTCTAGTTACTTGTTTTACTTTTTCATTGCTTATCTTGTTTGCATTCACTTGCTTGACTTATTTAATAGCTTTCATTCATGTTTGTATATTGATTGCTTCTTCTCCTTCTACCCTCCATTTTTCATTTTTGCATTAGCTTTGCATCGGGTACCGGACTCGTTCCGATCCGTAGGGCATTCGAGGCGGGGGCTCTCTCTCCCAACACACCCTCACCCTCCAAACACCTTCTTGGTGGATTCTTACCTCTCTTCTCGGGATATTCCTTCCTAGTTGATTTGGTGGTTTCCATCAAGACCTCCGTAAGTCCCCATCCGTGGAGTATTCCTCTCCGCACGATTGGGCCGGTTGTACCACTTTCCCAAAACCCGAAGAACCCAAGTACCTACTCGTGGTGAATGAGTGATAACCTTAGGTCTTGAAGATTGAAGCAATAGGAACCATACCCAATTTGAGTGAACAATTGCTAACAATCTATCTAATCTAAGGTTTCAACCCAATAATTGTCGAGTAGTCATTTTAAAACCTTGTTTGCATAACTTGCTTGCTCACAACAATTGAAAAGAAAAAAAAATCTCTTTCAAAACACCTAAAAAAAAAAAAATCCCTTTAATTTTTATGTTCAACTTGCTTGCCAAACAACAAAATTGAAACCAAATCAAATCAAACAAACAACCATAACCAAACAAAAAAAAAAACTCTCTTTGCGTTTACACCTTTCATTTGCTTTCTTTCAACCATTTTGTAAGGGAATTTGACAGGATGCCCACTCTAAGGTCCGGAAGACACATCGGGATGTCGGACTACTGCGGCCAAGAAGAGGAGTACGAGATGGGTCACTACGAGCTTCAGCAACCCATGGTCCAACCAGATGGCCATGTTAATGCCGTGATGGAACCTGAGGTCCAAGATCCCGCTCACCGATCCACTTCACATATTATAGAACAAGCTCTCAAGGATCTATCTCTTCACCTTGATCCCGAGGCCTTTGCAATTGTCCAATATGCCACTAAGGGCAAGATGCCCACCAATCAAGCTCCGATCGAGGGAAATCAAGCCCCCTCACCACCCCAACCGGCAGTCAAGCCCTTAATCATCTCTTCTCCTGGGCAACCTTGCCGTGTCTCTACTCATCCCGTTGTGGGGCATTCACACAATTACGCACCAGCTCCTATTTCCAACCCACCTCTTCCAACCCAATCAAGTAAACACTTTGCTCCCGCGGCTCAGAATCCAGCCTCACCCAGTGTTAATGAACAAGATCAACCGGATGGATGAGCGCTTCGAAGAGATGAGGCACCGCCTCGATTCTAAAACCATCCCCGAAATCTCTGTCCCATCCTTCCCGCTTTACACCTTCCTCCTTCGCAGATCCCAGTCTTCCAACGTTACAACGGGACTGGTAATCCTTTCAACCATCTAAAGAGCTTTCTCTATGACTCCTCATTCTGGAAAAATGACCGCAAAGCCCTTGCCTTCCTATTCCGTCGGTCATTGGATGGAGCCGCCCTTGACTGGTTCTATTCTCTTGATTCCATTGAGGCGGCGGATTTCGACATTGTCAAGACAAAGTTTCTACAGAGGTACAAGGATAGGGTGGGGCCACCGCTCGATAACCGACTTAATTGCTGAAAAGATGAGGCCGGATGAGGACTTTGCCCGATTTGCTGATCGGTGGAGGGGAATGGCCGAGAGGCTTGTGGATACCATCTCGCAGGGGGAGCAGTGAGGATGCTCATTGGGAACACAACGCCTAACCTTCGCAACCTTCGATCATGCACCGTCCAACAACCATGAGTGAACCGTGTGATAGCGCCCGCTACCTCCAAACCCACTTTAAGGATGCATCCATGATCAACCCGTTCGACACCAAGCCCCGTAATACTAGAAAGCCTACACCGGTAGGACCCACCACCGAAGGGGTAGTAAATAATGAGAGCATCAATGCCATGGGTAACCAGGGTGGGTACCGTCAAAGCCAATACCGTAACCCACCACCCAATCAACAATACCGCCCAGCCCCTCAACCAGCTCCTCAGCCACAGCAACAACTTGCATACAACCGAGCACCACCACAGGAACCCACCTACAACCGGGCGCCCCAGCAACCAAATGCCTACAACCGAGCGCCTCAACAACAACATGTCTACAACCGACCACCACCACCACAACAAGCCTACAACCAAGTGCCACCACCAGCCAACCGACTTAGGAGGGGGGGACCCAAGAGAGAATACTACCCTCAACTGCCATTCCCCCTCGTCGACATTTTCAATGCATTGATGGCTGAACAAGAAGGTTAGAGCTTCCAAAGGAGAGAGAAGGATGGCCAGCAAATGTTGACATGACAAAATACTGCGCTTACCATCGGTATCCTGGGCACACGGTGGATGTCTGTTTCCAGTTTAAAGATTACATTCATGACCTCAACGATCATGGGAACATTGATCGGGCACGGATGGGAGAGTCTATACAAGCCATGAAGGCACGGCGAGAATCAACCACGGCGACAACAAGCACAACGGCGGCCCGGCTCGGGCATAGTCCAAGATCCGCTACCGGTACATGCACCCGTACAAGCACCGGCACCAGCACCACCAAACCAACGACTCGGCCTCGTCCACTCCGCCATCGAGGAGTCAACCCACCATTCCCGGGGTTGGCGGTGTCGAGGATCAAATCACCTCCATGCCCGCCATACCAACCCCACCTACAAACCGCACCATACTCTCCATACCGAGAGCTGCCCCCAAAGACACAAACTATCCAAACGCCACTACCGTCCCCAACCATTAACCCTCCACGACGCTTAATCATTAGACCGCCACCCGTCTCCCAACCAGCACCCCAACCATCACCCCAACCTAACCCACCAACCACCATTAATCCTCCGCGGCGTCTAATCATTAGACCGCCACCAACACCCCGTACATCACCTAATCTACCAATCACTGCCACCCCACGACCCCTCATCATTAGACCATCACCACTAACACCCCAACCATCACCCAACATACCGGCCTCCACCAATCCACGACCCCTCATCATCCGATCCTCACCACCCCTACCTACCATGGGCTCCTCAACCTACCAACCAACCCTACCATCACCATCATCACCACTTCCCCCTACCACGCTGGCGCCCGCACTTCGTAGCGGGAGGATGTTCCAAAGGGTCTTCCCCCAGGTCGGGATACAACCACAGGAGCAGGCAGAAGAGGAGGTGGTAGAAGAACCGTTGCCCGGCACGGCATATGATCTATTGAAGCACTTGGACAAAATGCCGGCACGGATTTCAATTCTAGAGCTGATAAAGAGGTCGAAGAATCATCAGGACATCTTGCAACAATACTTACAGCGGGTCATGGTCAATGAGGACCTCCCGCCTGAGAAGATCATTGCTGTCCTGACCCCGAGGAGTGAACATCCGGCACTCACCTTTACACAGGAGGAGTTGGCACGGCCAGAGATCAGAAAGTACGCCTTGCGCGTCGCAGTAGTCATCCGAGGCGTGGAGATCAAGTCCTGCTTGATTGACACCGGAGCATCCATAAATGTCATGCTGGCAGAAACATTGCATCTTTGCGGCATCTCCGATGAAGAAATCGAGCCTTCTGCCGTCACGGTGACCGCATATGACAACTCCCGGAAGCCGGCACGAGGGGTGGTTACATTGAAAGTAGGGCTCGGACCGTGTGCTGTCACCGCCGAGTTTCACGTTCTAGAATTGGACCCTACATTCAAAGCTATCTTGGGACGCCCGTACCTTGAGGCAATAGGAGCGGTTGCCTCCACTAATCATCAGTGTCTGAAGTTCCCATACAAGGGCCAGGTGATCAAAGTAACCAACATCCCCATTCTGAATGACGTGGATGGCCCCTCTTCTCCACCACCACTATCAAAATCTGTCCAGCCGTTGGTTTCAACTACGAGCTACCCGAGGTCATGGTGTTAACGACGCCTCCGTATTCGATTGCGTGGCGGATGATGAAAGGGATGGGCTATCAGCCCAGAAAGGGGCCGGGAAAGGAGGCTGCAGGGGGTTGTGCACCCCATTGAAGCCGTACGAAGACCAAAGAGACACGGGCTTGGCTATGAGCCCGCTCACTCCGCGGATGGTCTACCGGCCAAAAAATGCCATGGGACTCCAAAAATTCTTTATTAAAGGGGAGACCATGATGATGGCCGGGGACAAAGAAAAAGAACCAATCAAGAGGAAGAAGGCACCAGAGCAAGAGGAGGAGGTGGACAACCTGAGTTCATCTTTAGCTCAGTTGTTCATAGAGGGGGAAGAACCGATCAAGGGCAAGTCCATCTCTAAACAACTTGTCCACTCGAACCCACCTCCAAACAACATCCCGCGTGAACCGTATCCTACGGTCACGTATTTCAAAATCCTCACTCTCTCCCTCTTAGATTCACTTGATGGGCTATCTAGCCCAATTCCCACTTATGGGCCAAAATGGCCACTTGAACTGATCAATGGGCCTGAGAGCCCATTCAAATCTTCTTACTCCACTGGGCTTCTATGCCCATCCAACAAACTTGGGCCCGCGTGCCCACCAGTCGGGCCCACGTGCCCTTTAGATTTATTTTCTTGCTTTGGGCCCGCGTGCCCACCATTTGGGCCCACGTGCCCCTTAGATCTTTTCACTAGCTTTGGGCCTGTCTGCCCATTTCTTGTCATCATCGGGCCCGCGAGCCCATTTTTCTTCCATTTGCTTAAGCTTTCTATTTCTACTCGAGCCCCATCGGCTCATTCTCTTTTTGTTATTGAAAATACCCAAAATACCCAAAAAAAAACGTCCTCTCGCAAACTCAGTTTTCCATCGAGGAGACGTTGCTACTTGTCTCGGAGGGTGCTCCCAACCAGGGACCCCTCTTCTCCAACTCACTGATCGATCTGTTCGATCCTTCACCCATTGTTAATACCACCTTTTCAATTCCGTCTTCTTTAGGAGTAGTTAGGGTAGGAAAGAAGAAAATTCGAGGTAAACGGGTGCCGGAAAGATATATCCAACAAATAGCTCAAAAATGCAAGGAATGTGCAAGGCTGCCAAGGTTTTTGGAAAATGCTATCCAGCTTAATGAAATCCAATATGAGGATGAATTCAATGTAGATCATACACTGGGAGTTTACGAGGTCTTATCAGAAAAAGATCCTGATTTCGAGGATGGAATTGAGGACTTGGCTGATGCGTATACATCTGGACTTAAAAGATTTGAAGAACCATTAGCCACGGTGGATGAACCGACAAAAGAATTGAATCTCGGAACGCCGGAAGATCCCAAGACAATCCTCCTAAGCGCAAACCTCACTCCCACTGAGGAACAGAGTTTGATTAAAATTCTGGAAGAATATAAGGACACGTTCGCATGGACATACGAGGACATGCCGGGGTTAGACAACTCGTTAGTTGAACATCGTCTAACTTTGAAATCTGGAGCTACCCCGGTCAAACAAAAATTAAGGAGATTCCACCCTGATGTTGCACTTAAGATGAAAGAAGAGGTCGACAAGTTACATCAAGCAAGATTCATCAAGGTCGTCCTTTATCCGCAATGGGTGGCAAACATAGTCCCTGTTATGAAGAAGGATGGCCGAGTTCGGATCTGTATAGACTTCAGGGACTTGAACCGAGCGTGTCCTAAAGATGACTTTCCTCTACCTCATATTGACGTACTGGTTGATAACACTGCTGGATTCGAAATGTTGTCATTCATGGATGGCTATTCTGGATATAATCAAATCCGGTTGGCCGAAGAGGACCAGGAGAAGACCTCGTTCACCACACCTTGGGGAACCTATCGCTATGTCGTCATGCCCTTTGGACTGAAGAATGCTGGTGCTACCTATCAGAGGGCAATGATGGCTATCTTCCATGACATGATGCATACCCTTGTAGAGGTGTACGTGGACGACCTGGTCATTAAGTCCAGAAGCCGAGAAGATCACCCGGAAGTGTTAAGAAAGGTCTTGCAAAGGGCTAGGGAATATAAATTGAAGATGAACCCAAAGAAATGCACGTTTGGAGTGTCCTCAGGAAAACTGTTGGGGTTCATAGTGAGCAAAAGGGGCATAGAGATCGACCCAAACAAGGCCAAGGCAATCATTGGTATGCCTCCTCCGAGAAATATGAAAGACCTTCGAGGATTAATCGGGAGGCTACAGTTTGTCCGCCGGTTCCTCTCACAACACTCCCAAAGGTGTAAACCTTTCTATGAGTTGACCAAGGCGGGGGCCGAGTTCAAATGGGATTCGAAGTGCCAGGATGCATTCGATGGTTTGAAAAGATACCTGGCTAGTCCCCCGTGCTTAGACCACCGGTCCTCGGCAAGCCCTTAGTTTTATATATCTCGGTTTTGGAGAATTCTCTTCGGGCAGACCTTGCACAAGTTGATGAAGCAGGAAAAGAGAGGGCAACTTACTATTTATCAAAGATCTTTGATCCCCGCGAGCGTAAGTATACTGTAGTGGAGAAGACCTGTGCTGCACTAGTCTGGGTAGTTCAGAAGCTTAAACACTATTTCTTAGCTCATGAGGTCAATCTTATTGCCCGCATCAATCCCATCAAATTCCTTCTGGAGAAAACTGTTCTAACTGATCGGTTAGGTCGTTGGCAGAGCTTCCTTTCTCAGTTTGATATCACCTATGTCCCCCAGAAGGCGATTAAGGGCTATGCCATTGCCGAACATCTAGCCCATCACCCTATACCCCTCTTTGACCCGGTCCAATCGGAGCTCCCGGATGACGAACTAATGTTGATCCGATCTTCCCACCTTTGGACATTATATTTTGACGGGGCTCTGAATTCACACGGTAAGGGAATAGGAATCGTCCTTCTATCACCCGAGGGTGTCACCATTCCACAGGCATTTCAGCTTGACTTCCCAGCAACCAACAATATAGCTGAATATGAAGCCTTGCTGGCCGGGCTGGAGGCTGCTCATTTCTATGGTGCCGCAGAATTGAGGGTGATAGGTGATAGCCAACTGATTCTTCGCCAAGTCCTAACCAAATACCGAACTTCTCATCCAAACCTCAAACCTTACCAAGAACTCACCTCTTGCTACATCAAGCTCTTTTCCAAACTCACTTTTGTCCATGTTCCTCGAGCTCAGAACATCCTTGCTGATGCCCTTGCCTCCTTAGCTTCATCTCTATCAGTCCCGCTAGGTAGACAGGTGCGGACTATCCATGTCCGTAGAAGGTCGATGCCAGCGATTAAAGATGGGCGATTTCTGAAAGTCAAGGAGAGATTTGGCAGGAAGGAACATCTAGAGCAAAAAGAGGAGATTTCGCTAATCGAGTTGGAAGAGTTAGATGAGGGTGAGAGGCCTTGGTTTGATGAGATCGCAAGGTATTGTCAAGATCAGACATATCCACCTGGATCAAATGCAAAAGAAAAGAAGGCCATCAGGAGAGTATCCCAGAGATATACCATCCTTGGAGGGGTGCTCTACAAGAGGAGTCTGAGCGGAATTTTATTGAGATGCGTTGATGAAGAAGAGGCGATTGGTGCTTAAGGAAGCACATTCCGGGTCTGTGGGGGCCATGTCAATGCTCAAGCTCTTGCCAAGAAAATCATCAGGCAGGGGTATTATTGGCCAACCCTAGAAGAGGATTGCTCCATCTTTGTCCGGCACTGTCATTCTTGCCAACTTCACGCCGACAAGATCCATTCTCCCGCATCTTCCCTTCATCCGATTCATGCCCCATGGCCCTTCGCCATGTGGGCTTTCGATATCATTGGCCCTCTCAGTGATCTTAACTCTGAAATCCGTTCCAAATCGTTCATCCCGACGGCAACAGAGTACTTCACCAAGTGGGCAGAAGCGGAAGCGTTCGTGGAGATCAAGGCATCAACACTGTGCTCCTTCATCAAACGCAACATCATCGCCAGGTTCGGGATACCCAGCGACATCATCACCGACAACGGACCGCAATTTCTCTCTCAAGATCTGCGTGATCTTTGCAACAGGTACCACATTGCATTGCATCATTCATCTCCTTATTACCCGCAAGGCAATGGTCAAGCAGAAGCCACCAACAAAACTTTGATTAAAATCATCGAGAAAACCTGTAAGTCTAGCAAGTTCGCAGACTGGCCAGATAAACTTGTAGATGCCCTATGGGCTTATCGTACTTCTGTACGGACCCCCACTGGTCAAACCCCGTATGCTCTTGCATATGGGATGGAAGCGGTGGTCCCGTACGGGTACTCCTTCCATCACTCCGAGTTCAACTCGATAGGGACATCCCCGTCGATGAGAGACGAGAATCTCTCCTTGCACAACTTGAACTCCTAGATGAAAGAAGGTTGGCTGCCTCCGAGCATGCCCGGACTTATCGTAACCGATTGAAAAGGTTTTATCAAAAGAGGGTGGTAGAGAGAAAGTTCGAAATCGGTGAAATGGTAGTTAAACGTATATTCGTTAAGCCGGGTGGTCCCCGCTCCAAGTTGCAACCTAATCGGGAAGGGCCTTTTGTTATAACCGAAAAATATCCAGCAATGCATATGAGCTAACCAACGCCGATGGAGAAAAATTGAACCATCCATGGAACGGCGTTTACCTCAAAAAATATTTTCCTTAAAGAAAATGGAGAATTTCTAGTATGATATTAAGTCATCGATCCAAGGGTGTTAGCTAGAAGTCAAGGGTAGACATCACCTTGCACACACAACACCTCCCGATCCCAGAATCTAGATAGCCCAACACTCAAGAGAGGCAAGGCAGAACCCTGAAGGCGGAAAGGAAACCTTACCCTATTCTCTTCTATTCGGTCCAAGATAGGTGAAGGGGACTAGAGGAGGATAGTATCGAAAATGCCCGCCGCCTTAGTAGGAGGCCGTCTCGTAGGGTGCAAAAGGGTGCCAAAAGATGGGCAATGAACCCCACAGGTTTAAACAAATATGGGCCTGTCTGAATGAGTACCTGAAAGAATAGAAAATGAAAAAAGGCACCAAAAGATGGGCAATGACCCCACAGGTCAAAGACTTGTCTAAATAAGTGCCATATGTAGAAAAGACCCGAAGAGGCCGAACCCCAACGGGCAATTTGGGCATGAGTAGAGAAACCCTCCTCAACACCCCCAAATCCTATCAAAGACTTCCTCTATTATTCTTCGATCTTAAAACCCCTAGGGTAGGGTAAACTGTCCAAACTCAGGGGGAATCCAAACCAATCAAGAGAAGAGGGCAAGAAAGATTCTGGGTATGGAACCTTATTTTCACGTGGTGTTTATCACTTAAATCTTGATTAACACTCAAAGATCGATGAATGGTCTCAATACCGGCACATTCTCCACAAAAAATCCAAAAAGCAAATATTTTTCAAAAATCCAAAAAAATGAATATTTTCAAAAATCCAAAAAAAAAAAAAGTCAAATATTTTGGAAAATCCAAAAAAATCTGAATATTTTCAAAAAAAAAATCTAAAAAAATGCATCATCTAACTTGGCATAACCTTGATTTTTGCCTTTGCTAGCATCTTTATGTCTTGCATGTTTCATTTCCGCATTGCATATTTACCTTCATTATTACACCTTGTTAAGAAGGCTCCTCTCTTTGACCTAAGTCAAGGCAGACAACAATAGGCAAAGAGATGAGCCATGGTGAAGATTTAATCCCCTTTTATCAAGTGTTTCAGGATGCTAAGATCAAGAAGGGTGTGACTCTCACCATAGCAGGTAATCTTTCTTAACCCTTATCTTATTCATTTTTCAGTCATTTTGTTCATATTACCTTGTTAATAAGGCTACCCCCCTTGACATGTAAGCAATGAAAGATGACAATAGGCAAGGGGGTAAGCCATAGAACAGATCTAACCTCTTTATTAAGTATTTCAGGAAAGAAACACAAGTCAAGAAGGGGGAAATATCACCAATAGGAATTGCTCACAGAAACGGAGGAATGGACATGGGAAACCCCCATAACTTGCCGACTAGCATATATGTCGCTAGTCGTGTTTTATTATCTTATGCATTATTTGTTGAAGACCATGAGCATAGCGAAGACTTGACCCGAGATCCCCTTCATCAAAATCTACGACGGACGGGTCATCTCTAATGCTCACGGATAAGCCAAAGTTGTGCTGTGAGGGACGATAGTTCCCGAGTGGGTATCTTGACCTCATAGACAATCTATATCTTCAACTATTTGTTATACAAATTTTGTTTTATTTTCTTGAGCCCAATATGCATCATGTAGTATTAATTGCATTACATTTTGTTTTGTCATTGCATACATCATTTCCTAATCTTCACCTTCTCACCCTCTCGATCATTCTAAATCCCACCGTGTCATTCACCATATTCTCTAGTCCCACTAACCTCTCTAATATCCCACCGTGTCTATTAATCCCACCGTGTTCGGTAACCACTTTTTGCCCTTAAATCTTTCAATTCTTTTCACCACAGAGGCCATTGCAACTTCTTTTGCTACTTATCCCACCGTGGCAGCCATTTCGTCCCGCCAAGGGCCTTCAATTTTGATCAGAACTTGCACCGTCATTATCTTCACGGTCTATGCTTAAACATTTGCCTTTCGGAATCTGAGATCATTCCATTCCGAATTGAATCTTGTCTCTTGGAAGACTTAAATGAATCAGAGAGCCCGAATGTGCTCGATTGGTATTCTTTTACTTTTTCAAAACAAATCTCTTTAAATTTTAGCCCGTCACAGTACAGGAACACCGCAAAGATCGGGTTACCGGCTGATGATGAACCTACGAACCCATGTTTCGGGGACTCCCCACCGCGTTGGGGGTTGGCTATTCTTCTCTCGTGCCAATGGCACATCTTTTACCAATCGAACATAGGAAGACTTGATGAAACATGGCGGTTAACCAGAGACTTGAGGAGATTCGTCTTGCCGAATGCGGTCGTTGAGCGTGTCTATATCTACACCTTGATGCCACCTTTTCAGTCCATCGCCATTTCACTCCACTACATTCCACTACGATCCATCTCGTTTCACTACGCTTTCTCTACGTTTCACTCCGTTCCGCTACATGCCATTCCCTTGCAAAGCCGACATCAAGGCGAGGCAAGCTGTAGACACGCCAAATTGGCTTGATTCGGAGCCCTAGACTCTTATTCCATAGGCAATATCTTCTATTTGACCGTTATCTGATCCGGATTACCTCGTGGAGATGAGCTAAGGACATTGGTGGAGCCCCTTGTGAGTTGAGAATGGACCGAAGATTTCCGGAATAATGCCGTAACCTTCAAGCGAGAGCCGCACGTGAACTGTAAAAACACGAAGCCTGCTCGATGACTGACCTTGAATGGTCCATAACTGAAGGTCTCGGGAGACCCGCATGTGTTCCGTAACATTCAGGGGTTCCGAGAAGTCACTTCGGCAGGCGCCGGTCAATGACGACATTCGTTACGGCTTTTTTCGATCTGTGCTGACACGGCTATCCCGGACCACATGTTAGACCTTTCCGGTCATCACCAGGTCTTTTCAGGTCATCCGGGTCGATTCTAGCCGTATATTTTATCAACCGGGGTGATAAGGCCGGTTCAGTCAATTTTAGGGTTTCGCGGCTTTTACGGCTTTCGATTCACGTTTACCGGGTTAATCTCAGATTTTTTGATGACTTCGGATTGTCCGATCGTACCGGACTTGTTCGGTCATCATTTCAAGTCATCCCGAGTTGACCCGAGATTTCTCGACCGGAACCGTGCTCTTTCGGATCTTCGCTCCGGGTTTCGGCTTTCCGCGAGATGGTAAACCGGTAGAAAGCCCCGTACGAACATATCGGGAGTCATACGGCTGGTTTACCGACTTTAGGAGGTGCGGTTGAAGGCCCTCTTTCCAACGCGACAAACGGGAGCCGAATCGGACATCCGGTTTGCAAGATACGGCTCGCGGAACACGCGCGCAGGAGAGAGGGTGCCGCGCCCCCGCTCCTCTTGAAAGGGGAGGGCGCGCCCTGCGCGCCCCCAACCCGAGGGCGCGCCCTGCGCGCCCTCAAACTGGGGGCGCGCCCTGCGCGCCCCCGGTTCCTTTGAAAGGCGAGGGCGCGGTCAGTTGCTTTAAATCGGAAATTACCCCGATTAGCACCTTCTAAACCGGGTTTTTGGAAGGTTTCCGGAGGAGAATTTTCACTTATTTGTACCGCGCCCCCGGTTCGGGGGCGCGTTACGTATGTCAAGTCCATTTTTAGCAATTTCCGGAACATTCCGTCGATTTTTAGCAGTGAGACGCCGAACGCGCCCCCGCCCCCTTTGAAACAGGGGGGCGCGCAGACCGCGCCCCCGAACTGAGGGCGCGCCCTGCGCGCCCTTGGTTTGAGGGCGCGCCCTGCGCGCCCTCGTCTCCTTTGAAACGTGAGGGCGCGGTACATCCAGTTTCTAAATTTTGCACCGGCTCTCTTCCCCTATAAATTGAGGGCCATTCTCAACGAACGAAGGTTGAACCCCCGGTGCCTAGCTCGTCCCAAGGTCGTCCAAGCTCTTCTCCAAAGCCGTCCCGACGTCCAAAGGCGATCCGAAGTCAAGAAATCGATCCCGAAGTGAAGGAAGGCTCGATCCGGGTGTTCTTCATCAACCATCTTCATCGACTTCTGGAGGAAATCCGAGGCTTTTGCTGCAAAAGTCTTCAACATACAAATTGTTCCTCTCTTCGTCCTCTTTCGTCCCCAACTGACGGCACTCCATTCCGACTTGCCGTTTGTTCGTGGCGGTTGCTACACTGAGGGCGCGCATCCAGGTTCTATTTTTGATATCCGCCCACTTTCATAATTTTTACTGACTTATAAAGGAGGATTTCGGATAAGTCATCAACATAGGAACTCTTCCCCTCTGAGTCCTCCGTCTACTGCAACAAACGGAACTCGATTCTGACATTGGGGTCGTCCGTAGCATCCTCTGCACCGAAGTCGCGCCAGAAGGGTGCAAAGCTACCCGAACCGGCCTTTTCTCAACCAACTCGGCTTCAACTCAAGCCAAATCATTCCATAAGCTTTCTAAACTCCATTAATTCTGTTTATTTACTGTTTTAAAGCATATTTTAGTTCATTTACATCATTTTTACATCATCAAAAACACAAAAAAAAGGGGTTAGGACTCACCCCAATCCGGTGAGTTCGATTCCAATTGCTTCTCTCTCATATTCTCTCTACAGTTACTACACTTCACAAGTCTAACCAAACTCTTCACTTGGTTCATTGTTCTAGTTGCACAAGGTTGATCAAGCTAGCATTGGATTGGAGACTCTTCTTCATCGGCCGGCCGAAGAAGAAGAAGGTTGAACTCACATCCCTTTCTCCCACGCTAAGGTACACACGGTCAACTTCTTTCTCTTTCCATTACATAAATCGGAGCCCGCGGCTCCTGGCGACCACACTTTATTTTTATTCATGTTCTAAATTCATATCCTCCTCACTCTCCTCCCACATGACCCGAACCATCTCCGGTGCTCGAGCGACGCCGTGAGATGAAAGTTCGGGGATCAATGTGAGTGTGGGACCGAGGTGAGGACATTTTACCGCTTTCCAAGTATTTTCAATTCACTTCCCTTTTTTCCCCAATTCCATCCATCTTTCCTTCTTATCTTGAGGTGCCGATCCGGAACCCGTTTTCGGAGTCGACAATGATTAGTACGAGTTGTCATTCAGAACAAGTTCAATTATGTCGGGTTATCATATGTCTTGTCAAGTTCGTGGTGGATGTTGTCTTGCATGAAGGGCTATGAAATTGATGGTTATGTCATGTATGCATGGTATGATCAAGTATGTCATGATTTGAAATTATGTTATGAACTCTTGATATGACGTGCTATGAAGGCTTCACCAGCCTATGTTAGTAAATTGCCCCGTGGGCAGCGGGTAACTTAGATGAATCCGGCCCTCCCACAGATCCCGGATTACCGCGGTTTTCCCTTAGTGTCACCACTGCCTAGGTGCACTTTGGGCTAGCTTATTATATGTTACTGCTATATATATTAGAGCTGGTGAATGCATTTTGTACATGTGAAGCAAGACGACCAATTCCTTGCTCTTTGGCTATGTGTTCTGGAAAGGATATGAAATATGTTACTTGTGTGTCATGTATAGATGTTAAACCATGTCATGTTAGAAAAATCAGATTTGTCTGTTTTAATTTGGTCATGTTAAGTTAAGTCCTGAGGTCATTTAGATGATATTTGTCTATCTTGTATGGTCTTGTGTGCATTGGTCTAGAATTAATTGGCTTTGGCATAATCTTTTCTTTGGAGATAATTATGTTCAGATATGGGTTGTGAGATTAATATAGAAGACATTTTATACTTTTGTATTACATCTCAATTTAGATATGTTACATATCATTGCTTGATTATATGTTATTTTACCCGATTGATGGGTGAATGGTGTAAATCCTACGGAGTCCCCGGACTCACCCCGTCGTGGGTTAAATTTTTCAGCAGGTTTTGAAGATTTAAGAGCTTGAAGATGAGGATCAGGTGGAACCAAAGGAATCCGAGTCATTTGCACGTGGAGATTCTTGGTATCCTCTACTTAGGTAGATGATCTTGGTTGTTTTTGAACAAGAGTGTGGATAGACTTAGAAGTATGATTCTATTCTCTTGTTTTGATGGATCTTAGGAAATTAATTGTTTAAGTTTGGGTTGTGGAATCCAAGTGTTGGGTTTTATCCCACTGTCACGACATTGTGTATTTCCGCTGCGTATTTGTGGTTATGTTATTTAAATTCCGGGTCGTGACAAAGATGGTCGATGTTGCCGGTCGCCGCCGCGGGAGCTGAGAAGCCGCGCTGCTGTGTGACTGTGTCAGCTTGTGAGGCAGAGAGGGAACAATCGGGTCCGGCCGCCCCGATAGGGTTTTCGTATGCACCCGAAAAGTTTGCTTCGGGTCTCCGGAAAATCAGGCATATCCTGAATCCAAAATAACATGTACGCCGAACCGTCAACAAGTATCAATAGGCCAAATTAAATTTTGGATTCAGGCTGCATATTGGATACTCCGTATCCATTTACCGGTCTACTGACCATCACTTGCACCAAAACAACTGGCTTGAAGGGATTACGACTGCATGGCATTTTTTTTTGAAGATAGAGCAGTGGTCTCACAGCCACGTGCAGCCAACGTCTCAACCGACGTACCCACGTTCGAACCGGGGGAAGCCTCCACCGTGGAGGCACGTGTCCTGTCTGCCACCGGCATTTGCTCGTGGGTTTCTGTTTATCGGGTACAGTTAAATTTAGCTTCGCAGACCTTACCTTAAGAAAATAATATTCTATCTTTATGTATATGACGTCTTCGCTGACACAGGCGGAAGGGATGAGCAGAGTGAGACATGCATGCGTCCGCGTGAATAAGATAGACATACACCACCGTGTGGACGGCGGCCGATGTGCTGTAAACCTTCTTGTCAGTTTTAAAGTCCGAATCATCTTAGTATTCGGGTGAAAAAGAATAATCTCAATTATCAATCAGAAATAATCACAAGATTCGTTGTAGAAAAGAGCAGACTCACTATCGTTAGGAATAAGTTATATTAAGTGCAGTATCATGTTACTAAGATGTCGATAATAGTTCAACTTGTTCGATATCAAATTAGTAAAATTTGGTAACAATTTAACTCTTTTCAATAATTATTGATAACGATACATTAACACGTTAACTCACTGTCGAAAAGAGTTGAATCGGTAACGATTCATCTTAGTCTTCGGATGAAAAAGAATAATCTCAATTCTCAATCAGAAATAATCACAATATGTAGTGAATCGTTGTTGAAAAGAGCAGACTCACTATCGTCAGGAATAAGTTATATTAAGTGCAGTATCATGTTAGTAAGATGTCGATAATAGTTCAACTTGTTCGATATCAAATTAGTAAAATTTGGTAACAATTTAACTCTTTTCAATAATTATTGATAACGATTCATTAACACGTTAACTCACTGTCGAAAAGAGTTGAATCGGTAACGATGTCTTATTAACTTGATATCGAATGAGTTGAATCATCACTAACACTTCACAACACACTATCGAACTTAATATAATTCGTCGACGATAATGATTCAACTTTTTTCGAAAGTAGTTCACTAAATCGTTATTAAACTGTCACTTAAATAACTTGAAAATTTTTGCCATTTATAGTTGAAGGTTGAGGCTGTTTTCTCCGCTCAAGGATTGAGATGATCGATTCTTTTAATTTTATCATATTTGCTCGACGGACTCGAAAATGATCTTGATCCCCACGTAAGTCTCTGCACAATG
Organism: Cryptocoryne crispatula var. balansae; assembly: GCA_036172225.1. Classification (NCBI taxonomy): domain Eukaryota; kingdom Viridiplantae; phylum Streptophyta; class Magnoliopsida; order Alismatales; family Araceae; genus Cryptocoryne; species Cryptocoryne crispatula. The sequence goes on from CM069934.1 coordinate 12,165,789, forward strand.
CACGCATACGCGTATAATCAAATAAGTTACGAGCAGCGGAACCAGTCACCGGTGATATATCTGGTGGGGAAATAAACAAAGAAAAGATTCATAGCCCAAGGATGTCACGACCCGGAATTTAAATAACATTACCACAAGTACGCAGCGGAAATACACAATGTCATGACAGTGGGATAAAACCCAACACTTGGATTCCACAACCCAAACTTAAACAATTAATTTCCTAAGATCCATCAAAACAAGAGAAATAGAATCATACTTCTAAGTCTATCCACACTCTTGTTCAAAAACAACCAAGATCATCTACCTAAGTAGAGAATACCAAGAATCTCCAAGTGCAAATGACTCTGATTCCTTTGGTTCCACCTGATCCTCATCGTCAAGCTCTTAAATCTTCAAAACTTGCTGAAAAATTTAACCCACAACGGGGTGAGTCCGGGGACTCCGTAGGATTTACACCCTTCACCCATCAATCGGGTAAATAACATATAATCAAGCAATGGTATGTAACATATCTAAATTAAGATGTAATACAAAAGTATAGAATGTCTTCTATATTAATCTCACAACCCATATCTGAACATAATTATCTTCAAAGAAAAGATTATGCCAAAACCAATTAATTCTAGACCAATGCACACAAGACCATACAAGCTAGACAAATATCATCTAAATGACCTCAAGACTTAACTTAACATGACCAAATTAAAACAGGCAAATCTGATTTTTCTAACATGACATGGTTTAACATCCATACATGACACACAAGTAACATGTTTCATATCATTTCCAGAACACATAGCCAAAGAGCAAGGAATTGATCGTCTTGCTTCACATGTACAAAATGCATTCACCAGCTCTAATATATATATAGAAGTAACATATACTAAGCTAGCCCAAAGTGCACCTAGGCAGTGGTGACACTAAGGGAAAAACCGCGGTAATCCGGGATCTGTGGGAGGGCCGGATTCATCTAAGTTACCCGCTGCCCACGGGCGATTGTCTAACATAGGCTGGTGAAGCCTTCATAGCACGTCATATCAAGAATTCATAACATAATTTCATATCATGACATACCTGACCATACCATGCATACATGACATAAACATCTAATTGCATAGCCTTTCATGCAAGACATAGCATTCATAACGAACTTGACAAGACATATGATAACCCGACTTAATTGAACTTGTTCTCAATGACAACTTGTATTAATCATGACCAAATTGACATAACTAACTATGCATAGCATAGCCCATGATCTGAAACCAAATTAAACATATTTCACCATAACTAGACAAGACTTGTACTAACCGACTTGGTTGACATATTCTAAATCAAACATATACCAAACTTAACCATATGAACATAATCATATCATGCATGACATAATACATAATCTGAAATCATACTAATCAAAATTTACATGATCCTCACACATGCAATGACAAACCGAACTAGACATACTAAAACATATGTACAAGACACTTAACCTAAGTCATACTTGGCATAAACTAAACAAATTAAGATCTCATGTAATCAATCATAATCTGATCAAAACAGGTTCTAAAAGGTATAATTTGATGACCCAAGAGTTTTTCAAGTCTACACATAATTAACCTTCAATTCTTGTTCCAAACTAGCATATAATCACTTACATGGTTTTCATAAGATCAAATTTGATAGAAAAGGCTTCTACCCAAGCATAATCAAGCTAAACATGTTCCATAATATACAAAATACTAATTTCAAGTTTCTGATTTCAATAATTACAAGTCCAAAGTCTAAGACTAGTCAACTTATGATCCATAAGTTAAATCATGCATATTTTCTAATCAAAATGGGATCAAATACATAGACAGGCTTGAGAAACCTACTTGGAAGCTCCTGTGAATTTTCTGGATTTTTCTGGATTTCTGCAGAATTTTCTGGCCTTAATCTAATTTACGGATTTATTAATTCCGAAATCAGAAAATTCCTGAACCGGCGTCGAACCGGGCGGTTCGACCGGCTGAACCGGGCGGCTGGACCGGGCGGAGCTGGGCCGAGCGGAGCTGGACCGGGCGGCTCACGGCGGCGGTTCGCGGGCGGCGCCGGCGACGGCGGCGCTCGCGGCGACGGCGAGAGGCTCTCCCGCGGCGGTTCCGGCCGAACAAGGGAGGTGACGGCGGCGGCTTTGCGCGGGACGAAGCCGCGGGTGGCGGCGGAGGCGGGGGAGAGCGGCCGCGGAAGGCGCGACGACGCTGCCGAGGACGACGTGGAAGAGGGAGGCGGGTAGGCGTACGCGGCGCCGGGGGTGGCCGGCGGACGTGCTGGAGGATGCGCAGGGTGGCGTCGCGTGGGACGGAAACCGCGAGCGCGGGTGTAGGCGGGCGGCGTGGCCGCGGACGACGGCAACCGGCGGACGAAGAGGGAGAGAGAGAGGGATGGGAGAGAGCTCGACGGCGGAGGGGGGGGCGGAGAGGAGACGGCTGGCGGTCGATGACGGCGGTAGAGGGGCAACGGCTGAGGGTGGTTTTCTTTTGCCGGCGACGATGGTGGCTGCCGGACGGACGCGTGGGAGGGTGGCCGGCGGCGCCGGCGCGTGCACGCGCGGGAGGGTGGCGTTCGCGCACACGGGGCGTTCTTAGCGAGAACGAGGGGGGCTCACGGCAATGGCGGCGGCGCACAGGGCGGCAGCGGGGGGGGGGGGGGGAGATCGGCATAGGGGGAACGGCGAGAGAGACAGAAAGAGAGAGAGATTGGGGCGGAGGCGAAACCGGCGAGAGTGGTGGAGCAAGTCCGCATAACCGGCGGGGGCATTGCGCTGATCCGGGGGTGGGTGGGCGGCGTTACGGCGGGGAACCCGGGAGGGGGAGGGAAGGGGGGGCTGCGTAAGCGCGAGAGAGAGAGAGAGGGCAAGGTGGGGAGAGAGAGAGAGCAGGGCGCGACTGGCAACCGGCGAGAGAGAGGGCAGGGCGGTTACATATTTTTATTTTTTATTTTTTAAGCCAGATATTACATTCTTCACCCCTTAAAATAAATTTCGACCTCGAAATTTCAAAATCTTACTATCTAGTCGATGGGGAAGTCAAGATGATTCGATTCTCATGAACTCAATAATAGATTCTCAAATCATGATACACTATGTATGTGCCAAAATTCTCATCATCCACTAATGTAATCCTTATCAAAATTTCTAATTATACACTCTTCCTTCTATATCATGTCGTTCATGATAATCTAAATATTGTATCTCGATTTCACAAAAATTATCACATTCAGCTCTCTCTAATTTATCATATGTCTATACCATTCCTTCATAATAATTAACTCTCCAATCTCTAACTTTATCCAAACGTTTGATCTTCAAATATTATCACCGATCATCATTTATTATTCTAACCTTCTTATACATCAATATTCTTCAATCTTCTTATCAATTATAACACTTAAATCTCATCCTTATTATCATATCTCAAACATGCCATACTCATCATTGAAAATTATCTAAAACAATGAAGATTATATTATCCATATGATTATCAACCTAGTCCTCTTATCCATTTTTTTTCCAAAGATAATCCCCTAATATCTTCTAAATAATTATCAAGTTTTCACAAAGATCTCTAGTATTTTCTTTCTAATACATTTGGGATCCATTTGTCATGTATTGCACTTCCTCAACTATCAAGTCATTCCAAATCTCAAGGAACCATAACTATTCTATTATGATTCTTATATATTCATTTAATCTCCACCAGTTGGAACTCAATCTCTAAACACTTCGGATGTATAATGAATTTACCAAATTCAAATCACTTTCAAACAACTAGTAAGATATCACCAACTTATTCTTCTATCTATATTTGACTTGAAGATCATCTCAACTAAACCAAAGTCGGAACTAAATATTCACAATCATCTGACATAATCTATATTCACTCAAAACATAATTCCACTTAATATTGACAAATCAGGGATGAGTGGTAACAAGTACTCCTAGATTGGAGAGGTTATGCAAAGATGATGATAGATATAATACTTCTCAAATTCATGATTGATAAAGGAAGGTTATAATCTTGGATGCCAAGCCATATCATCAATTGGATTTTGATAACTTACAACAAGTGATCATAACCCTACCAAAACAAGTATTAATCCTCAAAACTTATATTACAATATCTTATTTTTAATAACACAAGAATACTACTAATACAATCACACTAAACAATTTAATTCTTATTCAAGTTTAGATTTATAATCTCATTTCGATATCCAACTCTTCCACTCGAACCTCTTGATCAAGTAATATTTCAAAAATGTTCTTTCCTAAGATAGACTCAACATCATACTCCAGGTAACATATGTCATCTTAACCTCATACCACATATATGCATCATTCCACTAATTACACATAAATCAGATTACCCTCACATATCATCAATTGAATAATTCAAATTATTCTACATACGTTATCCAATGAAATCTCTCTAGTGATTCAACAATCTCTCTTATCTTTCAATCTATCATATGATATCATGTCATGTATCATACACATCTAACTATTATCTAAAGCAAATAAAATTCCATTATCCTTATAAAACAAGAGTATCAATCATAATTCATCATTCATTTTCTTTTTCTAAATGATAGACCTAAACACCATTATCATCAAATTATCACCAACATTCACTTTCTTATAATTTGAAATCTAGATTCTGATCATCTTAATTAACAATCAAATTATTCCTATGCTTAAAGAGCCACAATCTAATGCCAAAGACATCCAATTCCCTTAAACCTCAATAAGTATATCACGATCTCTAATTACTTTCTCAATAGAAGTTAAATCACAATTTCCAAATTACTCCAAACAATTTAAATAATACTCTTAATACGAATCAAAGTCTTAACAAATCTATATCTAACAAAATTGACCACGATACAAATTTAACTTATAATTATCAAGCTGAATCACCTAGAGCCTATATACTTCCTATGATTTAGAAATTCATGAATCAAAGATTTCAAGTCCTTAGACAAGGATATTGTTTGGGAGAGTATTTACTCAGATTCTAGTTCGGCATATAATAACTATGATTCTAGATACTATGGTTACAATATAAACTAGATTGTGGTATCCTATAGATATCTAATCAAAGCTCCACTTAAACAATCCAATATACATGATCTTCTACAAATCTCATCTTCAATTCTATGATTGATTGATCTCATTCCTTCCAATAGTACATGATATATCCTCTTATCATAAATATACTCCAATTAACTTACACCAATAATTCAATTATTCTCATGAAGATCATCCTATAAAATCATTATAAAATCCACTTTATTTCACAATACGAAAAATCTACCAATCTATCTAGCTCTCTATCTACACTTAAATAAAAATCATATCATCATGAGCTCAATCATATTCATTTAATCAATATAATTCACCAGTTACACAAAATTTGAACTTCATCTCATAAAAATACTAAACCATATGATATCCATCAACTATTAAACACTAAAATTCTCTACACCAATGACAATAAAATCTTGCCTTAATTGATAAATTGATTTCTATCAATCTGAACTTCAAGATCCACCAAATCTAAAAGTTGATTATCATATATTGATTGATCATCCAATTTGAATCTCTACATATTAAATCATCATCTAATATCAAAATCAAATTGACCCAAATTGATAATCTCCTCCTATTGTCATAAACTGAAGCTTCAAGATTTACCAAAATCTGAAAATTGATCCTCATAAACATATACAATCAATTATCCAATCTAGACATCCAATAATGTAATCTTCAAAGTCTAAAAATCAGATCTAATTGATTCAAATAGATAATCCAAGTATCAAATCTAATTCACCCAAATCAATATCAAACACCCGGGCAGGTCAAGATAGACCTTCCGGCCGGGTTAATGCTCTGATACCACTCCTGTCACGACCCGGAATTTAAATAACATTACCACAAATACGCAGCGGAAATACACAATGTCGTGACAGTGGGATAAAACCCAACACTTGGATTCCACAACCCAAACTTAAACAATTAATTTCCTAAGATCCATCAAAACAAGAGAAATAGAATCATACTTCTAAGTCTATCCACACTCTTGTTCAAAAACAACCAAGATCATCTACCTAAGTAGAGAATACCAAGAATCTCCAAGTGCAAATGACTCTGATTCCTTTGGTTCCACCTGATCCTCATCGTCAAGCTCTTAAATCTTCAAAACCTGCTGAAAAATTTAACCCACAACGGGGTGAGTCCGGGGACTCCGTAGGATTTACACCCTTCACCCATCAATCGGGTAAATAACATATAATCAAGCAATGGTATGTAACATATCTAAATTGAGATGTAATACAAAAGTATAGAATGTCTTCTATATTAATCTCACAACCCATATCTGAACATAATTATCTTCAAAGAAAAGATTATGCCAAAACCAATTAATTCTAGACCAATGCACACAAGACCATACAAGCTAGACAAATATCATCTAAATGACCTCAAGATTTAACTTAACATGACCAAATTAAAACAGGCAAATCTGATTTTTCTAACATGACATGGTTTAACATCCATACATGACACACAAGTAACATGTTTCATATCATTTCCAGAACACATAGCCAAAGAGCAAGGAATTGGTCGTCTTGCTTCACATGTACAAAATGCATTCACCAGCTCTAATATATATATAGAAGTAACATATACTAAGCTAGCCCAAAGTGCACCTAGGCAGTGGTGACACTAAGGGAAAAACCGCGGTAATCCGGGATCTGTGGGAGGGCCGGATTCATCTAAGTTACCCGCTGCCCACGGGCGATTGTCTAACATAGGCTGGTGAAGCCTTCATAGCACGTCATATCAAGAATTCATAACATAATTTCATATCATGACATACCTGACCATACCATGCATACATGACATAAACATCTAATTTCATAGCCTTTCATGCAAGACATAGCATTCATAACGAACTTGACAAGACATATGATAACCCGACTTAATTGAACTTGTTCTCAATGACAACTTGTATTAATCATGACCAAATTGACATAACTAACTATGCATAGCATAGCCCATGATCCGAAACCAAATTAAACATATTTCACCATAACTAGACAAGACTTGTACTAACCGACTTGGTTGACATATTCTAAATCAAACATATACCAAACTTAACCATATGAACATAATCATATCATGCATGACATAATACATAATCTGAAATCATACTAATCAAAATTTACATGATCCTCACACATGCAATGACAAACCGAACTAGACATACTAAAACATATGTACAAGACACTTAACCTAAGTCATACTTGGCATAAACTAAACAAATTAAGATCTCATGTAATCAATCATAATCTGATCAAAACAGGTTCTAAAAGGTATAATTTGATGACCCAAGAGTTTTTCAAGTCTACACATAATTAACCTTCAATTCTTGTTCCAAACTAGCATATAATCACTTACATGGTTTTCATAAGATCAAATTTGATAGAAAAGGCTTCTACCCAAGCATAATCAAGCTAAACATGTTCCATAATATACAAAATACTAATTTCAAGTTTCTGATTTCAGAGATTTTGTGAAAATCAATAATTACAAGTCCAAAGTCTAAGACTAGTCAACTTATGATCCATAAGTTAAATCATGCATATTTTCTAATCAAAATGGGATCAAATACATAGACAGGCTTGAGAAACCTACTTGGAAGCTCCTGTGAATTTTCTGGATTTTTCTGGATTTCTGCAGAATTTTCTGGCCTTAATCTAATTTACGGATTTATTAATTCCGAAATCAGAAAATTCCTGAACCGGCGTCGAACCGGGCGGCTGGACCGGGCGGAGCTGGGCCGAGCGGAGCTGGACCGGGCGGCTCACGGCGGCGGTTCGCGGGCGGCGCCGGCGCCGGCGGCGCTCGCGGCGACGGCGAGAGGCTCTCCCGCGGCGGTTCCGGCCAGAACAAGGGAGGTGACGGCGGCGGCTTTGCGCGGGACAGAAGCCGCGGGTGGCGGCGGAGGCGGGGGAGAGCGGCCGCGGAAGGCGCGACGACAGTTGCCGAGGACGACGTGGAAGAGGGAGGCGGGTAGGCGTACGCAGCGCCGGGGGGGTGGCCGGCGGACGTGCTGGAGGATGCGCAGGGTGGCGTCGCGTGGGACGGAAACCGCGAGCGCGGGTGTAAGCGGGCGGCGTGGCCGCGGACGACGGCAACCGGCGGACGAAGAGGGAGAGAGAGAGGGATGGGAGAGAGCTCGACGGCGGAGGGGGGGGCGGAGAGGAGACGGCTGGCGGTCGATGACAGCGGTAGAGGGGCAACGGCTGAGGGTGGTTTTTTTTTGCCGGCGACGATGGTGGCTGCCGGACGGACGCGTGGGAGGGTGGCCGGCGGCGCCGGCGCGTGCACGCGCGGGAGGGTGGCGTTCGCGCACACGGGGTGTTCTTAGCAGAACAGGGGGGGGCTCACGGCTATGGCGACAGCGCTCACGGCGGCAAAGAGGGGGGGGGGAGATCGGCATAGGGGGAACGGCGAGAGAGACAGAAAGAGAGAGAGATTGGGGCGGAGGCGAAACCGGCGAGAGTGGTGGAGCAAGTCCGCATAACCGGCGGGGGCATTGCGCTGATCCGGGGGTGGGTGGGCGGCGTTACGGCGGGGAACCCGGGAGGGGGAGGGAAGGGGGGGCTGCGTAAGCGCGAGAGAGAGAGAGGGCAAGGTGGGGAGAGAGAGAGAGCAGGGCGCGGCTGGCAACCGGCGAGAGAGAGGGCAGGGCGGTTACATATTTTTATTTTTTATTTTTTAAGCCAGATATTACAAAGGATTTCAGGCGGCTCAAGGGAGAATTTGATGGTTTTGACCGCTGGTTTTTAAGTTGGTCGTCCGGAGCTAGAGTATATTATTGGCCTTGCTCTCTTTGTTTAATCGGCGGCAAGATTCCCTCCTTGCCAGCTTTCTTGATATTTTGCTGCTCGGGATTTGAGAAATTTTTTTTTAACTAACACCCTTAAAAACTAAATTTCTTAAAGTAGAACAGAAAAAGAAAAGAATTTCAAAATTAGCACGATTTGGCCACAGCTGGGAGCCTGTGACAGCGCCATCCCCTGTCTGCTTCAACTCAAATAAAAAGAAAAAAGTCCAGACTTCAACTCATTCCGACCGCCCAGTCAAGACCCATCTAATATATAATGGGCCAACTTAACTCGACTCATCTACTATAAAATATATATTTATATCCATCTTGAATTTCATATTACAAACTCAATTTTTTTATGTACTTAGGAATCTAAACATGTATTTGTTATCGGTATAAAATGGATGGGAATAGGAATAAACTAAGGGTCCGTTTGATTTCAAGTAAAAGTAAAATCATTGAAAATGTTTTTCATGGATTACATTTTCTGTGAAAATCAAAAATATTATTTATCATTTGATTCCTTGTAATTTATTTTCCTTGAAAATATTTCAGTTATTTGGTTGTCCATAAATTATTTTCTCGAAAATATTTCCGATTGTTTAGTTATCGGTAAATCTATTTCAATGATTTCATACATTAAAAATTGATATAAAAGTTGTAAATTAATAAAAATTAATTAAAAATTAATTTTTATAACTATTAATTATCATATTCATTATTATAAATTTTTTATGATACAACGTAGCCTTAAAACAAAAATTTTCATAAGTTATTATTTTAAAATTAAAAATGTCTCAATAATTAAAGTAAAAAATATTCTTCATATATAATCAGTATTTGAAATATGTGTCTATGATTGATCTTGGAGACTATCTATGACTATATATATACAAACATATATCTTCGATGACTAATATCAGTCCTCTATACAAATATGTCAAGTTACATCAATATAAAACCATCTGAACATAGCCAAAGCAAAAGAGATATTTATAAATAACATGCATCCACATAAATGTTGTCACATATCATGTGAGATTTCAAGAGACGCATAAAAATGTAAACACTATAATTTTTAATGTGTTATAACAATTGATATTAAATGGTATGTCATCGTTGGGCAAATACAAAATTATATTATATCCTTGGCAAACCTAAAGTATCAACTCCATTTGACCCGTCATCAACCCCTTGATACAACTTAACAGTAACCTACAAGAGACCCTTAATGGCAACCAAAGCTTCTCATCTGCATGGCAACCCAAGCTTCTTACTTGCGTCAAACTATAAAAAATAATTATCACTTGGTAGAGATATATTTCCACCTAATCTTAAGAAGATTGAAACACAGAATAATCCTCGGCGATTACAATAGTAAGCACATAGTACAAAACATAAAAAATGTGTTCTAATAGAAGTTGGCCTGAGCATGGGGAGAACAATCAATATGTGGCATACATAGATCAATAAAGATGGTATACACTGGTTAGGAAAATCAAGAATAATGTTACTTGTACTACACTTGTCTATTTATGTTTGATCTCAAATTCTAATAGGAACAGTCTGGCTTGTGTACAAGTTAGACTTGTTAAAAATTTGATGTGGTTGAGTTTAACAAGCTATGGTTACAAGATGATACAGAAGCTGAAAAGAAATTGTACATAAAAAGAATAATGTCAACTTGCTCTATTGTGCATATCTTGGATTAAGAATCTTGGTGTGCACAAAAAACCAATAACAAACTATGGTTTATTTATGATTTATTCATCAAATAAGCTCCGTGGTAATGACTTGTTTGTGCCTGTTCATGATGCACCATGCTCTTTCCAAGATAACTAGTACCTGCCTCTACTCATTGAAAGATTCCTTGGAATTCAAGTTTTATTTTATCCCTATAGGAGAAACCACTAACTTTTATTTTCTATGTGGAGGATAGAGCTCTCTTCTACCTATGACTGTGAAGAACCAATTCATGTATTGGGTACTCTATCTGGCGAACATCAATTGTCACGCCTCGGATTTTCGTACACGCAGCGGATTAATCCGGTGACGAGATCGGGAAAATTAACCCCCTAAACTACGTCGGTTTGGAAAGTTGAAGACTAAAACCAGGATCGAATACATAATTCAAATAATTCAATAAACTGAAATCATACCACGATACACCAATTCATATACCAGTCAAAAAGAATACCTAATGATCTTCCAAATAAATCCTCGAGAACCAGATCACCACGCTTTTGTTGTGCTAAACTTGATTCCCTGAAAATTGTTAAAAGATTTGGGATGAGTCACACCGACTCAGTAGACACCCCTTCATCCGCCAAATCGGATAATAGGTACACCTAAATGATAATTAAATAAGTACCCAATGCTACACTAGTTCTATATATGTATAGAACTAACAATATGATAATTATCTGGTTTATCCACATATTTTTAAACTACCAACAACCAACTAATCAGACCCAATCAGCACCTATAAATATCAAAATAAGAACTTAACTTGAAAGAATAAAACATGCATGAATACATGTTACCAGACCTATATGATGAAACCACAACAGATGAGACATCATGCATCTTATGCAACTCAATTCGATGAAGACAAACTAATGCACATCTAATGACAAAATACAATGAATCATGCAATAGATGCACCTATCCTCTAATATAATATCAAATTTTTTTCTTATTGACAAGGAATGCGTCGTCTTGCCATCTCAACTTGCACCACCAAATCTATCATATATAGCAGTAATATATAGTAAACTAAGTCCCCTAGTGCACCTAGGCAGTGGTGGCACTTAGGACAAACCGCGGTATCCGGGATCGAAGGATGCACCGGACTGTTCTAATCCCCGCTGCCCACGGGCTCGACTACTAGTCTGGTGTAGCTCAGTCTTCCATTTCAATTAATGCACACATGCATTCATTCCAACCATGCCATGCCATGCCATGTCAATTGCTATGCAAATTATAACCATTAATATGAATATGCACATCTAATGCATTTAACCATCTATAAAAAGAAATGCATATTTACTTGACATAACATAACCACATGTCAATAACACTCCATCTATGATGCTAAACAAATGCATTTAACACCTGCATGCATGAAATATGCTGACATAAACATTATACACCAAATTAAATGATCAGCATTATGAAATATTAATATGGTTTACAAGAAAATCAGATTTTCTAATTAATCTAAAACTCTAACTAATCCAATTGATATGCAACCATAAACAATAACAAAGACCCAATCGTGTTAATAAACAAGGGCATATCAAATTCACAAATTGTGCAGTTTAAATTCTACGGCACATGCTAATTAATAATTAGAATCAATTGATTTAATAAAATCAGGATCCATGTAACATGCATTTAATAAACTAATAAAACATCTAATTATGAATAATCACCACATCCAATATCCACCAATACATTTAAATTAACATCTAAAGGTGGTTGGTAAATTTTAAACATTAAATTTAATAATATTAGACGCGTCTGAGATGCCTACCTGAATGACGCTAGAAGGAGGGACGCAGGGCACTAAGGTGCTGGTGCACGGCGGTTGACAATGGCGATCGGACGACGATGGTGTGCCGGGCACGACGTCAAGGTGCGGCTGCGCTAAGTTGTTGACGCACATGGGAGGAGGAGGTGGCGCACAGAAGGGAGGCAGGGGTCTGAGAGGCCTGGAGGGCTCGGCTACGCACGCATGCGCGGGTGAACGACGCTGGACAACGCGATGACAGAGGAGGGGCAGGTTGCAGCGAGGGGCACGGCGTGGCTGGCCGCTGCACGGCTGAGGCAGAACCGAGTGGGGGGGGAAGCTACAGGGGAACCCAAGAGAGAGAGACAGAGAGGGAGAGAGCAGGGGAGCGGCGGCTGCGACTGTGGCGGAGACGATGATGGAAGAAGAAGAAGAAGAGAGGGAGATGGCGGAGGTGAACGGGACAGCGGCAATGCCTCACGGCGGCGAGGCAGCGCCGGCGACGGAGGGGGCTGCTGCCTGGAGTTGGAGGGCCGCAGTTGGGCGGCTGGGCACGCTGGTGGAAGAAGGCGGAGCAGCGCGGGGCTGAGGGGGCCGGGTTGCTTCCGGTGCGAGGTCGCACGGAGCGTTAACGAAGAGCTGGAGAGAGAGAGCGAGAGCGAGAGAGAGAGAGAGAGAAAGAGAGAGAGAGAGAGAGAGAGAGAGAGAGAGAGAGAGAGAGAGAATAGAGAGGGGGTGGCATCGCGGCTGCACCGTGTTTGTGTAGGCGCGCACAAAGGAAGAGAGAGACGAGAGCAGGAGAGAGGGAATCACACGCGGGGTGGCTCCAACGGCATACGGTGCGGGAGGGAGAGAGAGAGGCGGTCGTGGCGATGGCGCTCGTGGCGTGCATGGAAGGAGAGCGAGGGCCTGGGGGAGATAGAGAGATGAGGCGGCGATGGAGGGGGCAGTGCGCGGCTGCGTTGGAGGGAGAGAGAGGCGACGAGAGGGGGCTGGCGTGCACAACGGCGCGAGGGCTCGGGGGTGCGGGTGTCGCGGCGAGCGACGGCAGACTAGAGAGAGAGAGAACAGAGAGGGACTGCGTGGTGACGGAGACGACGTGGGTGGGAGGAGAGAGCACGCAAGAGGCTGGGATTGAGGGTGAGGCAAGCAACGGCCGCGAGGGAGGCGGATGGCGGTGCTGCGGTGGTCACGTGGGCAAGAGAGCGAGAGAGAAAGTTGGGAGGCTAAGGGGGTGCGACGAAGGGGGGGATAAAGAAAATAAAATAAATGGGGGGGGCTAGAGAGTTCGAGAGAGGCGGTGGCAAAGTGGATTTTTTTTTTAAAATTCAGGATATTACATCAATGCTTCTCGGCAAATGGGAATCCAGGTGGCCTTGAATCCCGCATGCAGCAACAAAAACTATGTCAAGGCTTCAGCGAGCCACCAAACCATACATTACAATTTACAACCTATTCTTCAGAAGTCTTTGGCCATGCAATAGACTTCCTCAGCATTTGTACGTTCCTCATGGACAGTTGACGAGTTCCTTCAGCTGTCAAATTATGAGTCTAGTGACAAGGTAACCATGCATAGTAGGAATTAACTTGGACGCTAGAAAATGCCATAGCTGAGGTGAAATCAATAACTGAAGGATGTTAAGTACAATTGAAGGCGTTCGTACATTCATCACGGAAGAGAAAGAGAGAGCTCTAGCCCTTACGCTTACATATCGACATAACCAAATACTGTAAAAAAAGAAGAAAGTTAGAACATAACTCTAAGACATAGTATATGCAGTATGCTTATTGCTTCTTCCCGAAACATCAACCAAACTCAAAGCACTTGTTGATCTATTCACCTTTCATCCAGTGCTCCACGAGTCCATGACCCCTCATAGCCCTCATGCCAAGTTAAATTTCATCCACTTTTTCATGATTAGATCTTCGTTTCATGTCTATGATACATATATACTGTGTTTGCAAACTTATATTGATTCTCAACTATGTTGTGAATAATGATACTTGTATGGCATGTTTTTTTTACCTTAATTAATATTTGTTGTCTTTTTTTGGTCCTTTTGTCTATTATTTTCTTTTGTTTGGCTCCTTTATCTAACTTTTATAATCAAATCAATGAATAATAATATGCCCCCCAAAATATTTCAAATATTTGAAGGATCTGGAATTAATATCACCAAAGCTAAGAACCAATCGTCATATTCTTCACTAGTTTGTCACTTTGGAAAGTAAAGTCCAAAACTGGTTAGTTCTAGTGGAAATCACTTATAATCAAATTAATTTTTAGAACTTACCAAGCTTATAATGCACTTTAATGGGGACATATACACCTTGAAAATGGGACAGCACAAGGATAGTGAATCTGTATAAGAAAAGTAATGAAAACAAAGGCCTTTTAACAAGGAGAACAAAATGTTTGTTATACTGTGATAATAATTCCATATCCTTAAGCAAAACTTACTTGAGGCTAAATTAATGATCACAATAATACCTCAATATCTAACTAAATTGGATGGAGTAGTCTGTGATATATAACACAACTCATTTTTCTTCATTGAAGCAGCTGATCGTATGCATTATAATTTATATGTGAGCAAAGGACTAGAGTATCTATTTTCTACACTGATGATTTCGGCTAGGAAACTTAAAAAATCAGATTAAAACGTACAAAATTCCAAAGACTGTATTATAATATTGTAAAGAGAAGAGAGGTATCATAAGATACTCCAATCCGAACTAATAACTTCTCTCTCTCTATATATATAATTATTTCAAGAAGAAAGAAATTTGGATGATGATTACGGCTATCAACCAGTTGACAACGAAAAAAATGAGAAAATCGACTTTTCTACAGGAAAATCACAAGTCACACAGGAAGGTGAGGATCGAAGGAGGTTAGATGGATCTTACAGCCGACAGATGTACAAAGTGCAGAGAAGACGGTCCTACGCAACGAACGCCGATTTGGGTGGCTAGCGAAGAGAGCTCAGATCGAGAGGAGGGGGAGCTGTTGCTTCGAGTGGGAAGGGTACTTGCCCCTGCCTGCTTCGAAACGCTGTCGAAAAGCCTCGGCATCAAAAACTTTGAAACCCCTCAGCGTCGAAAGCATCACGGTGACAGCGGTAGACACGGGGCGAAGCAAAAACCCTCGCAGGAGGCGAAACAGTGGTCCTCGGCAAATGGTCTCCACTCCAAATTTTCAGAGGCCGAAATCCACCTTTAAGATGGTCAAAGTAAAATATTTTACGTTGACTACATATTTTACAGACAAACAAATAAGCTGTCGTAGAAAGGAAACGGGAAAATCTCATGTGAACGACCACTTTTACGGGTAACCAAACAGACCTAATCCTTGTGGTTAATCTTATCCCCGCTTTATTTGATTTGAATTAGGATAAATTTAGAGTATAACCCTATCCTATGTTTGGTATCACAAAGATAAATTTGAAAAGAGACATAATTTTTATATTCATACTTATGTAATAACTATATTTTATTTTTATAAATATCTTCTTTGTCAACTTAAACATAATAAGTCTACAATTTAATTAAACACAGAGATAAATTTAAAAATATGAATAATGATAAATTTAAAATATATAATACAAATAATAAACCTAAATAACTATTTAATCTTATGGTGAATCTAACAAACAACCATCATCTAACATGGAGAGCTAATTATAAATATTATTTTTATATTTATTAAACTAGAATAAACATATTGTCAAATTACGTGAAAAGAGACATCAGATTGATATTAGTAATTCACAAATTAATAGCACAAATTTTTATAAATGATATTGGCAATACAATTTTCTACATTGTCTTACGAGGATGGTCTCCACAAGAGAAGACTATAGTGCAAGCAAAGGGATAGTTCTATAACTTACAAAATTATTCTAACAAACATAGTAGAGATTTTCCATGACAAAGACAAATAAAAAAGAAAATTCATATGCAAGGTTAGCTAGAAGAGCATGAGCTAGCCCCTACAACAGACATAAAATCACTACAATTATCATTATCATCCTTGATTCTTCACTAGCCTCTAGGTCATGGTGTGAACCCTTTGAACTGTGTAAAGTTAGATAAATCCTTTGACTAAGAGCATGTATCTTGATTCCCACATAAGACTTGGTGATTTCGGTGGTCTTCTTGCCAATTATGGCGACCTCCTTGCAATTCTAGTGATATGTAGGTGATTCCGACATTGATCATTGAGATTCAGTAGTATCCTGCATTAAAATGATGAAAACTATAGGTAGTTCTTGTTGATCTCTGTCGTCATGAAGAGTAAGGATGTCCAGGGTCCTAGATTCTTTCAACCAAGAAGATACCCCTGGCACCTGTGTTACAAATCTTCCTATGTTGAACCTTTTTGCACAAGATGGGGAACCCATTAAATCCAAAAATGAAATGTACAAAGTGGTTATCTCATGAATTCACTTCTTGCTAAAGCCTCATTAGCAAGATATTCAACAATGACCAAATTCAATGCATCATACATCTTCTCAATAGGTGGACATGCATAATTCATGCATCGTTTGTGTTACAAATTTAAAATTTAATTTGCTAGCAAATGCCTTGTGATGATTTATATCAATGTAAATTTCAAAATTGGCAGTGTTGTGTTTAATAGTGTTTCCAAACAAATTGTCGTGTACCAAAAATGAGGCAAAATGCCCCATGGGATGTGTCAAAATCTAAAAACCACATGTTTAAATAGAGCCTCTTGGAAATTCAGTTGTATATACAAGGGTTCCAATGATTCAAATCATAAAGACCCTTGTGGAGAATTCTATCATCAATCCTTGTTAATGCCATCAATTGAGAAACCAAGAGTAGTTTTAAAAGATACACATTGTCATAACTGTCACGACCCGGAAAATAAACAACATAAAACCACGACTACGCAGCGGAAATCACAACGTCGTGACAGTGGGAGAAATCCATCATTCGGATTTCATAACCCATACAAGCATGTAATTCAACCAACCTAATCAAGTCAACTTCATATAGTCCAACGTCAACCAATAAACTTAAACATTTAAAACAACTAAAATTCAACACCAAGTTTGTTCATATGTTCCAACTATAAATCAAATCCACTAGATTGTTAAGTACACAACAACCTAAGAATCCAACACAAGCAACCTGATATAAATGCAATATATCACTCCGCTCCAACTCCAGGAGATTCTGGTTCTTCCACGGCCTCTGCTTGAGCCTCCAAGCCAATCTCCTGATCTTCAAAACTCGCTGAAAATATTAACCCACAACGGGGTGAGTCCGGAGACTCCGTAGGATTTACACCCTTCACCCATCAATCGGGTAATTAACATATAAACAAGCAAAGTGGTATATAACATATCTAATTTGAGATGTAATACAAAAGTATATGATGTCTTCTATATTAATCTCACAACCCATATCCAAACATAATTATCTTCAAAGAAAAAGGTTATGCCAAAACCAATCAATTCTAGACCAATGCATACAAGACTATAAAACTAAACAAAAATCGACTAGATGACCTTCAGACTTAACTTAACATGACCAATCTAACATGAGACATATCTGAATTTTTCTAACTTATCATGCTTTAACATCTAAACATAACATGCAATGAGCATAATTTCATGTTCTTTCTAAACTCATAGTCATATGGCAAGGAAGTGGTTGTCTTGCCTTTCACATCACATATACAGATCACTTTCACCAGCTCTAATTTATATAGTAGTAACATATACTAAGCTAGCCCAAAGTGCACCTAGGCGGTGGTGACACCAAGGGAAAAACCGCGGTAATCCGGGATCTGTGGGAAGGCCGGATTTATCTAAGATACCCGCTGCCCACGGGCAATTTGACTAGAATAGGCTGGTGAAGCCTCATAACATGTGGTACAAGAATTCATAAGAAATTTCAGATCATGACACACCTGCATACCATGTACACAAGACATAAACATCTCATTCTAATGTCAACCATGCAAAACAAATTGTTTTTATCATAAACTAGACAAGACTTGCACTAACCGACATGGTTAACATATCCTAATCAAAACTCATATCAAACTTGATAACATGAACCTAGCCATATCATGCAAGACATATTACACAATCTGGAAATAAATCAAATGATTTTTACATGATCTATGCACATGCAATAACAAACCAAATCTAGACATGCATAAATTACATACACAAGACAATTAATCAAACCAAATTTTGGCATAATCAAAACAAGCTGACTTCTGATGTTAACACTCATAAGCTGACCTAAACAGGTTCCAAAAGTGAAATTTTGATGACTTTTGATTTTTCCAAAACTCCACCTAATTATCTTTCAATTCTAGGTCCATTCTAGCATATAAACATATACATAAATAACAAATGGTCACATCTCATGGAAAATAGTTCTACCCATCCAGAATCATGCCAAACATGTTCTATAATATCCAAAACATCATTTTCAAAGTTCTGGGTTCAAGGATTTTTGAGAAATTCACTAATCATGATTTAAAAGTCTAAACTAGTCAAATCTAGGTCCATAAGTTAAAACATGCATATTTTCTAATCAAAATGGGATCAAATACATAGACGAGCTTGATAAACCTACTTGTAGCCTTCTGTGAATTTTCCTGATTTTTCCGGATTTTTCAGCTATTTTTCTTGGCCTTTTTCAATAACTGGATTTAAATAAATCCGAAAATTCGGAATTTCCTGGACCGGCTGAACCGGGCCGGTTCGACCGGCTGAACCAGGCCGGTTCGGAGGCGCTGAACCGAGGCTGGACCGGCGGCTGGGCCGGGCTCGTCCGGCGGTTCACGGCGACGGCTCGCGGGCGGCGGAGGCGGCGGCGGCTCGCGGCGGCGCTCGCGACGGCGGAGGCGGCGCTCACGACGGCGGGGGCGGCCGGCGGCGCTCGGCGGCGACGGCGACGGGGGAGGAGGGTCTGGTCACGACGGCGACGGCGGAAGGAGGGCGATGGCCGGCGTTGGCGGCGGCGAGAGGCTCTCCCGCGGCGGTTCCGGCCGGAACGGGGAGGTCGACGGCGGCGCTAGCGTCCGGCGGCGACGGCGATGGCGGCGCGGGAAGGGCTGGACGGCGATGCTCTCGCCGGCGAGGGAGGCGCTGGAGGGAGGAGACGGCGACGAGGAGAGGGTCCGGAGGCGGTGACGGCAAGGGGGAGGTCCGGCGGCGCTTGCTTCCGGCGGGGCGGTGATCGCGTCCGGCGACGGCGACGGAGGAGGAGGAGGGCGAGGTCTCGCGGCGGGGAGTCGGCACGAGCGAGAGAGAGAGGGAGCGAGAGAGATCCAATCGGGGGGGGGGCTGCGGCCGGCAAGGGGGGAGAGATCGCGACTCTCCGGGGGAGGCGGCCGGCGTTACCGCGGGGGCGGCGGCGAGAGATCCGGGACGGGGAGGGAAAGGGGGGGCTGTTACGAAAATTTAATTTTTTTTTTTTTTTTGAAAATGCCAGGTATTACATTCTTCACCCCTTAAAAAAATTTCGACCTCGAAATTTAAAATTACTTACCAAAAAGATGGGGGTGAGACCGCTTGATATCCTCCTCGATCTCCCAAGTAGACTCCTCAGATGTGCGATGCTTCCATAACACCTTGACCATCGGAATAGTCTTCCTTCTAAGCTGCTTCACCATGCGATCTATGATCCGAATAGGCCTCTCTTCAAAACTCAAATTAGGTTGCACCTCAACCTCAGAAAAATCAATGACATGAGTAGGATCTGAAACATACTTTCTAAGCAATGATACATGGAAAACCGGGTGTACTCTGGACATAGCAGGTGGTAGAGACAATCTATAAGCAACTTCTCCAATCTTCTTCTCTATCTGAAATGGCCCAATGTACCTCGGATTCAACTTACCACGACGACCAAATCTGATGACTCCCTTAGTGGGGGAGACCTTTAGGAACACATGATCTCCTTCTTCAAATTGAATATCACGCCGTTTCAAATCTGCATAGCTTTTCTGACGGCTCTGAGCTGTAAGTAACTTCTGCCGAATGACCTGGATCTTATCATTACTGTCCTGCACCCACTCTGGCCCAATAAGACTTCTCTCTCCAACCTCTTCCCAACAAAGAGGTGATCTACAAGGCCTGCCATACAAAGCCTCGAATGGTGCCATTCCAATGCTAGAATGATAACTATTGTTGTAAGCAAATTCAACCAAGGGTAACTGCAGATCCCAGCTTTCCTGCCACTCAAGTGCTCCAGCCCTCAACATATCCTCCAAGGTTTGGATTGTCCTCTCTGACTGACCATCTGTCTGAGGGTGGTATGCTGAACTAAACTTGAGTTTAGATCCCAAAGCTTCTTGCAGTCCCTTCCAAACTCTTCCGATGGCCGAGGATCTCTATCTCGAAACAATAGTAACCGGAACACCATGATACTTAACCACACCATCAAAATATAACCTCGACCGGACTATCGGTAGGTTGGGCTTCTTTAATCGGCATAAAGTGAGGTGATTTGGTAAGCCGATCAACCACAACCCATATAGCATCAAACTGCTTCTTGGTTCTAGGCAATCCTGTGACAAAATCCATAGAAATGTGTTCCCATTTCCATGATGGTATCTCCAATGGTTGTAAAGGTCCTCCTGGTTTCTGGTGTTCAACCTTCACCTGTTGGCAAACAAGGCACTTAGAAACATAGTCTGCTACATCTCTTTTCATACCTTCCCACCAATATTGCCTCTTCAAGTCATGATACATCTTGGTTGCCCCTGGATGAATAGAATACTGAGACTTATGTGCCTCTGCCAAAATTTCTTGCCTCAAGTCAAAATCTGCAGCTACACACAATCTCCCTTGATAACGAATGGTTCCATCTTCATACTTAGAAATTTCTCGCCCTTTTTACTAAGCCTTGCACTTCGGGTTCCCTTCTTGAGCCGGCTTCACTTTCTCCACCAAAGATGACACGATAGACATCTGTGCCATGAAAGAAGTTAGATGATTCACGTAAATCTTAGGTGCATAAGTGGTAATAAGCTCCATGCCTTTCCATTCTTGACATAATTGCAATGCCATTACTTTCTTTACGCTAAGTGCATCCGCCACCACATTTGCTTTACCTGGGTGATAGTTTAGACTAAAATCATAGTCCTTTAGGTATTCCACCCATCTCCTCCGCCTCAAGTTGAGATCCTTCGTGTAAAAATATACTTCAAGCTTTTATGGTCGGTAAAAACATCAAATGACTCACCATACAAATAATGTCTCCAAACCTTCAATGCATGTACAACGGTGCCATCTCTAAATCATGAACTGGGTAGTTCTTTTCATGAGGTTTCAACTGCCTAGAAGCATAGGCCACAACCTTATCATGCTGCATCAACACACAACCCTGTCCTACTCTGGATGCATCAGTATAGACTACAAATCCTCCTGTACCATCTGGCAAAACAAGCACTGGTGCAGTTGTCAACTTCTCTTTTAACTTCTGAAAACTCTCTTCACATTGTTCTGACCACTTAAATCCTCCTTTCTTTGTCAAAGCTGTTAAAGGAGCTGATATAGAGGCAAATCCCTCAATAAAACGACGATAATAACCTGCCAAACCAAGGAAACTTCTCACCTCTGTCGGGTTGGTAGGTTGCTCCCAGTGCACGCACCTCAACCTTAGCAGGATCCACCTGCACACCTGCTGCTGATATAACATGACCCAAGAAATTTACACTCTCCAGCCAGAATGCACACTTACTAAATTTGGCATATAGCAAGTGATCTCTCAAGGTCTGCAACACAATCCTCGTATGCCGGCAATGTTCTTCCTGGCTAGAAGAGTAAATCAAAATATCATCAATGAAAACCACTACAAAGCAATCTAAATACTCCCTGAAAATCTGGTTCATCAAGCTCATGAAAGCTGCAGGAGCATTAGTGAGACCAAAAGGCATCACCAAGAATTCATAGTGACCATATCGAGTACGAAAAGTTGTCTTAGATATATCTTCATCCTTGATCCTCAGCTGATGGTACCCTGATCTCAAGTCAATCTTGGAAAACACCTTGGCATTCTGCAACTGGTCAAATAAATCATCAATACGCGGCAGTGGGTACTTATTCTTTATAGTGATCTGGTTCAACTTTCTATAATCAATACAAAGTCTCAAAGATCCATCCTTCTTTCTGACAAATAAGACAGGTGCACCCCAAGGTGACACACTAGGGCGAATAAACCCCTTGTCCAGAAGCTCTTCCAACTGTTGCTTGAGCTCTCTCAGTTCTGCAGGTGCCATTCTATATGGGGCAATAGAAATGAGGGCTGATCCAGGAACAAGATCTATAGCAAAATCAATGTCCCTGGCTGGTGGTAACCCAGGTAAGTCCTCAGGGAACACATCTGGATACTCACATACAACATCAACCTCACCCACAGATTTCATAACACCTGCATCACCATCAATAGATACACATGCAAGATAGACATCACACTGATTTTCCATCATCCTTGTTGTCTTCATGGCAGAGATCAACATCTTGGACTTCTTATAAGAAGGGCATCTATAGGAGAAGATATTTCTACCAGGAATCAAATATAACCTTCTTCCTATGGCAATCAAGAATAGCATGGTGGTGCTCTAACCGATCCATCCCCAAAATAATATCAAAGTCCTCCATATCTAGCACATACAATCGGCCCCTAAAAAGTTCCCATTGATCTCAATCTCACACCGGGGTATAAAATAAGATACCTCCAAAGCACCGCCCCGATGGAACACTAACTCCCATAGGTTCACACTCTTCCACAAGATAATCACGGTTCTTAAACAAGAATGCGAGAAAAATGAAATGATATGAACGAATCGGTAGCTCCCGAATCAAACAAAATACGAGCATAAAGTCCAGCGACTCGAAGAGTACCTTCGCCGCATGAGAGTCCTGGGAGAGGTCCCTACGCTCCATAGCAAAAACCCTAGCCTGGGCACTGCGAGACTGCTGAGGTGGGGCCCTGTAAGATGAAGTCTGCCTCTGAACTGGTGCCTGCCTCACCTGAGTCGCTGCACTACGAGTCGGAGCACTAGAATGAGTCTGAGATGGTCGAGATGACATAGCTGGAGTAGCCTCACGCCTCTGCCTGGAAAGAGGGCAATCAGCAACACGGTGCCCAAACTGCCCACAACCAAAGCATGCTCCTGACCTGCGGCGACACTCACTGCTAGCATGGTTCTTCCCACAGAACTCACATCCCCTCGGTATGGGTGGGGGTCTTGAGCTGGTGATCTCTGACATCTTCCTCTTCCTGTCAAGGGACTGCTGAGGCTGGTCCCTGGACGGTGCCCTGCTGCTCTGACCTGGTGCTCTGAAGGGTCCAAGGTCCTTCTCCACTCTACAAGCTGCCTCAAGTCGCTCCCATCGTGGGCCGGACTACGGCAACGAGTCCGCCACGAATACCACCTCTCGAGCCCATCAATGAATTTCCTAGCTCTTTCTGCCTCATTCTCACAGATGTGTGGTGCATAAGCTTCAAGTTCAATGAACTTACTCTCATATTCCATGACTGACATGGTACCCTGCTCAAGCTGTAAAAACTCCTGCTTCTTGGCATGACGAACATGTAATGGAATATACTTCTCCCTGAATAGCATGATGAACTCCTCCCAAGTGATTTCCTCCTCTGGGACTCCAACAAAATGAGTCCGAAGTACAGATTCCCACCAAGCTCCAGCAGTCAAATGGAGCACGTGGGTAGCAAGCCAGACCATATCCTCTGGAGGACACTGCATCACATGGAAAATCTTCTCAATCTCTCGATCCAGTTCTGCGCAGCCGGATCCCTATCCCCCGCAAAAGATGGTGGACTCGTACGCCGAAAATGTTCCACCATTCCAATAGGTGGGTGATCTGCCCTGGCATTAGCCTGCTGCATCAAACCCTGAGCCATAGCAGCATTCAAGCCCTGCTGAGCCTGAACCTGAGCCTGCACAGTCTGGAATAGACCCTGAATAGCTTCTAATAAATTCCCTGCGCCAGGTGCTTGCCCCTCATTCTGGGCTGGTGCTTGATTCCCAGCATCTTGAGGGTTTCCCTCACGTACTGGAACATCCTGTAGATTCCCATTGTCTCTTCTCCGAGGATTTCCACGAGATGCCATCCTGATGAAGATAAAAAGACTTAAGTATTCCCTCAATCATACACATAACCAAAAATAAATCATAACTTCCAATCTAAAACTTATACTCCAATTAAATAAATCTTAATCATGCTTGTCTCTTCAACCAACATTATCAACCCGGGCAGGTCCAAATTAGACCTTCCGGCCGGGTTATGCTCTGATACCAACTCCTGTCACGACCCGGAAAATAAACAACATAAAACCACGACTACGCAGCGGAAATCACAACGTCGTGACAATGGGAGAAATCCATCATTCGGATTTCATAACCCATACAAGCATGTAATTCAACCAACCTAATCAAGTCAACTTCATATAGTCCAACGTCAACCAATAAACTTAAACATTTAAAACAACTAAAATTCAACACCAAGTTTGTTCATATGTTCCAACTATAAATCAAATCCACTAGATTGTTAAGTACACAACAACCTAAGAATCCAACACAAGCAACCTGATATAAATGCAATATATCACTCCGCTCCAACTCCAGGAGATTCTGGTTCTTCCACGGCCTCTGCTTGAGCCTCCAAGCCAATCTCCTGATCTTCAAAACCTGCTGAAAATATTAACCCACAACGGGGTGAGTCCGGAGACTCCGTAGGATTTACACCCTTCACCCATCAATCGGGTAATTAACATATAAACAAGCAGTGGTATATAACATATCTAATTTGAGATGTAATACAAAAGTATATGATGTCTTCTATATTAATCTCACAACCCATATCCAAACATAATTATCTTCAAAGAAAAAGGTTATGCCAAAACCAATCAATTCTAGACCAATGCATACAAGACTATAAAACTAAACAAAAATCGACTAGATGACCTTCGTACTTAACTTAACATGACCAATCTAACATGAGACATATCTGAATTTTTCTAACTTATCATGCTTTAACATCTAAACATAACATGCAATGAGCATAATTTCATGTTCTTTCTAAACTCATAGTCATATGGCAAGGAAGTGGTTGTCTTGCCTTTCACATCACATATACGTATCACTTTCACCAGCTCTAATTTATATAGTAGTAACATATACTAAGCTAGCCCAAAGTGCACCTAGGCAGTGGTGACACCAAGGGAAAAACCGCGGTAATCCGGGATCTGTGGGAAGGCCGGATTTATCTAAGATACCCGCTGCCCACGGGCAATTTGACTAGAATAGGCTGGTGAAGCCTCATAACATGTGGTACAAGAATTCATAAGAAATTTCAGATCATGACACACCTGCATACCATGTACACAAGACATAAACATCTCATTCTAATGTCAACCATGCAAAACAAATTGTTTTTATCATAAACTAGACAAGACTTGCACTAACCGACATGGTTAACATATCCTAATCAAAACTCATATCAAACTTGATAACATGAACCTAGCCATATCATGCAAGACATATTACACAATCTGTAAATAAATCAAATGATTTTTACATGATCTATGCACATGCAATAACAAACCAAATCTAGACATGCATAATTACATACACAAGACAATTAATCAAACCAAATTTTGGCATAATCAAAACAAGCTGACTTCTGATGTTAACACTCATAAGCTGACCTAAACAGGTTCCAAAAGTGAAATTTTGATGACTTTTGATTTTTCCAAAACTCCACCTAATTATCTTTCAATTCTAGGTCCATTCTAGCATATAAACATATACATAAATAACAAATGGTCACATCTCATGGAAAATAGTTCTACCCATCCAGAATCATGCCAAACATGTTCTATAATATCCAAAATATCATTTTCAAAGTTCTGGGTTCAAGGATTTTTGAGAAATTCACTAATCATGATTTAAAAGTCTAAACTAGTCAAATCTAGGTCCATAAGTTAAAACATGCATATTTTCTAATCAAAATGGGATCAAATACATAGACGAGCTTGAGAAACCTACTTGTAGCCTTCTGTGAATTTTCCTGATTTTTCCGGATTTTTCAGCTATTTTTCTTGGCCTTTTTCAATAACTGGATTTAAATAAATCCGAAAATTCGGAATTTCCTGGACCGGCTGAACCGGGCCGGTTCGACCGGCTGAACCAGGCCGGTTCGGAGGCGCTGAACCGAGGCTGGACCGGCGGCTGGGCCGGGCTCGTCCGGCGGTTCACGGCGACGGCTCGCGGGCGGCGGAGGCGGCGGCGGCTCGCGGCGGCGCTCGCGACGGCGGAGGCGGCGCTCGCGACGGCGGGGGCGGCCGGCGGGGCTCGACGGCGACGGCGAGGGGGGCGGAGGGTCTGGTCACGACGGCGACGGCGGAAGGGGGGCGATGGCCCGCGATGGCGGCGGTGAGAGGCTCTCCCGGGGCGGTTCCGGCCGGAACAGGGAGGTCGACGGCGGCGCTAGCGTCCGGCGGCGACGGCGATGGCGGCGCGGGAAGGGCTGGACGGCGATGCTCTCGCCGGCGAGGGAGGCGCTGGAGGGAGGAGACGGCGACGAGGAGAGGGTCCGGAGGCGGTGACGGCAAGGGGGAGGTCCGGCGGCGCTTGCTTCCGGCGGGGCGGTGATCGCGTCCGGCGACGGCGACGGAGGAGGAGGAGGGCGAGGTCTCGCGGCGGGGAGTCGGCACGAGCGAGAGAGAGAGGGAGCGAGAGAGATCCAATCGGGGGGGGGCTGCGAAACTGGCAAGGGGGGAGAGATCGCGACTCTCCGGGGGAGGCGGCCGGCGTTACCGCGGGGGCGGCGGCGAGAGATCCGGGACGGGGAGGGAAAGGGGGGGGCTGTTACGAAAATTTAATTTAATTTTTTTTTTTGAAAATGCCAGGTATTACAATAACTAAACTCTGGATCAAGGTTTTAGTCAATCTGGTGCATATTTATTTAATCTTTTAAGTTGGTTACCTAGTTTACAAAAATAGGATGGAAATTGGCAGCCTATGCTGGTCCTGTGTCCATGAGAATTTCCACATTATGATATTTTGAATTAGTTTACCTACCACATTAACTAATCATGATGTTCTTAAAAATAAAAATGCCACTCTTGAGTGAAATTATGATTACCAGATAGAACTGAAGTGGGTGGTGAATGTTGGAGTAGGAGAACAAATTTGAACAATTCATTGCCACTCGATATGAAACCTAACTTGTCTACCAGGGAAACAATTCCAGGTCTTGCAGGTGGAACCAAAAGCAACCATGAAAAGACTATAGCAACTGTTGTCCGTAATCCAAGCTTCAAACTCCTAAGACCTAAATATAAACATATCAATATAAAACTACATGTAAGAGTTTCAACCTACCTTAAATTTCATGCATACATAAGAATAATCCATATTATGTACTATTATCTAGCTATTGATAGAACAAAATGCCACTTCACAATTTTGTTTTACTTTGGAGTTGTAGATTAGCAACATTTGCTATAGACTTAAGCAGGTAGAACATTTTGTCCATTAGTTGAACTAATACATGTATGATCAAAAAGCACCATAAAAGATCCTAATATTACAGAAAGAAGAAAAGTGGAAAGTAAGTGCATACCTAAGAATGATGTGGCTATCAGTAAAGAAGAAAAGTGGAGACTCATATGTGAGGATACGTTTCTTTAAGACAGACGGTGTGCCAATAAGCATGGCCAAAACTCGTTTATACGCAAAGCAAGTTAAATTGTTCACATAAAAAATAGATTCAAGTCAAGTTAAAGGAATCATTTTTGCACGATTCAAAGAAGTGCAAAACTATAGTTGTATCATCAAGAGATTGTGGGAATCAGATAATGTTATCCAACACTCAAAATTAGCTACAAATTACAATCATGCATCAAGAAATCTAGTCACAAAATTACATGCAAGATACATGACCATAGTTTCGAGCAGTTTATGAGGATGCAGATTATACAAAATTGCATACTACAAGTATAAAACTATCTTCTATTGACATAGGTATGTTGTCCGGTCTAGTTTCCATTTTCTCATTTCCTCAATATACCTTTGAGTAGAAACAGCTGTGGAGAAACAAGTATACCTTTAAGAGGGTCAAGTGTGTCCAGTCCAGTTCTCATTTTCTTAATAGACAGCCTGCCCATCTCATTCTGTAATTTCTTTTACTTTATTTTAACTTTGGATTGCATTCAAAAACATAAACATTCAAGTGTTTTTTAATAAACATAATTATTGATTTAATGAATCTAGCATAGCAATTCATCGAAAAACAATTGCAGAGAAACAAAAGAATCATTCAAGGTCCCTTACTAAGCTATATGCTTGTCTTCTACCCTATTGTAGCTAAGCAACAAATGAGGACTTTGCCACCATAATATCATTAGCACTCATAAGTGCTATGATTGCTGCAATCATCAAAAAAAGTCTCTCTCTCTCTCTCTCTCTCTCACACACACACACACACACACACACACAAACACACATCTAGTTGCATTACATCTAGATGAAAATAGAATAAGATAGATACATCCATTGAATATGATTAGTTCATCAAAATGACAGCGATTCAAAATAAAAGACAATCAATCAAAATGAAAGGTAGTCAACCAAAATAGTACATAATAGTTCAACATAAAAGACATAATATGCAAAATGATTAAGATAAAAGACATAATAGTCCAACATAAAATAACCACAAAGATTCAAGATAATACTTCTTCATCAGCTGCTTGAATGGCATATCTATGATTCAGTTAAGGAAATGACATTCTTATAAAAAATAGAAAAGTAACAATGTAAATACAAGTTATACAAGAAAAGATGCACATTAATTATAAAGATAACAAAAAAATTACAGAATTAGAATATATCACATGAATAATCATAACTATTATTCCATATTTGAAGATTACAATTGTCTTTGCCTACATATGATCATCAGTGTAAACATTTTATAGGATATACATCATTTTTAAATAAATCACAAAATACTTAAAATATATTTGTTACCATCTTTTGTTGTGATGTGCCCATAGTTGAGTTGCAATAGCACTATGTAATGATTCTCCTCTAGATATGTTAGAGCCAACTAATGAATTTATGATGACATCTCCTTTATTATCTTCTAGGATTTCTAAGTTATGTCTAAATATATAATCTAAGCCTCATTCTTGTCTAACAAAATCATGAATAATAAAACATGTCATTGCAATCTTTAGTTGAGTTTTGATAGGATAATATTTTGTCTTCAAATGAATAGAAAAAAAGGAGCTTTTAGAACCTCAAATGCCCTTTTGACAATGTTATGAAGTTGGGCATGTCTATGATTGAATATGTCCCCTCTATCTAAACGAGTTCGAGATCTATAACTTGTGTATGTTGAAAGATGATACCTATAGCTATGATACGGCGTAAGGTATTAATGTGTATTTGCATATCTTGCATCAACCAAGTAATATTTTTCTAAAACAAAAAATATTAATAAGTACAACATTATTATAACTTTGTTTTATTTTGTTTGAATTATGATGAACCTTCAATGTGTTGATCAATCTTATTAGTTTGATTTGGTTAACATATGTTGAGTCATTTTTATGTTGTTTTATTATGTCGGTTGATGTTTTAATACTGATTTGAGTGTGTTCGGTATGTTTTAAATGTTTTCAAACTTTGGTTCAACTTGATTAAGTTCAACTTCATATTGCTATAAGATCTGATTTTTCATGTATTGAGATGGATTTTAGATGCTTGAAATGTTTTCGATGTGTTTTTATGGTTGGTTTTGAGTTATTTGGATTTCACTTGCTTAAGAAGTTAAATTCCACCGGCTTAACTATTTTAATTTTCACATTGTATTTAGTCTAATTTTTGTTTCACTTTCAGATTTAATGACATGTTTTTAATATGTTTTGAGTGCATTTTCATATTTAGTTTAAGTGAATTTTCATATTTGCCTTGCGTATATTCAGTCCGGTTTGGTTTGCATGGCATCCGGTCCGTTAGGTTAGCACTGATGCTCGGTCATATGCAATCGACTTGGCACTTGATGCTTCAATGCATTAAAATTGTTCACGTTGATGTGCATCTGATTTAGCTGTTCATATGCCATGTCTATGCTTCCCAATGTGTCAATGTATGCATGTTTATGCCCTTCCCACGATGTAATGTCCCACAAGACCGAGAAAATTTTGACAGCATGTTGTCTTAGTATTTGATCGGTGTGGAATTTACCCATATGGTAAAACAAGTACTTTGATTCATCACATCATGGGAAGGATCATTTGCAATAAGATTCGGCAGGTGCCTACATCTAGGTCAGTTTTCTATAGCAAAGTAGGATGAGCCACTTAAGGTGGAGCGCTCACGTGGTAGTACTAACTCCTTATTTAGTTTAACTTTTCACATTTCGGATTTTAATTAAGTTAATTCTTATGTCTAAGGTCTAATGGGACAACTTCATGTCATGTTGGCATAGTGGGCCACTCTTCAAGCTCTCAATGGCATAACGGGTCGGTCTTCAAGTTAATGAGCTAGAAGGGTCTGTTTTACACATCAAGGGCCAACAAGGCCTATTTTTGCAACCTGTAGGACCTGCCTCTTCGCACTTTCTTTTTTTCTCGTAGCAGTGAGTGAATGGGTCCTCAGAGAGGCTGTCATGGACCTATGGAGGTGCTGTTTGTATGGGCTGGAAAGGATACCGCACAAAGAGCAGATTTAAGACAGATTTAGGAGGACTGATTGGGTGCTGTGCAAAGGGCATGGAGGTGGGGATTTCAATGCCTCAAAGAAGCTATTTTGAGGTTGAATAAGAGAAGGCCACACAAAGGGGATGTTTTAGTGGATTTAAGAGTCCTCCTTGGTAAGACTTGGCCCATCTTGTGGATCTAAAAATGCCCAGGTCATCACCCTTTCCTCCATCCAAAACGAGAGATCAAAAGCCCCTCCCCACCCCCCCTCTTGGGAAGACTTGACCCATATTGTGGAACCAAAAATGCCCAGGTCATCACCCTTTCCTCCATCCAAAATGAGAGATCAAAAGCCCCCCTCCCCCCCTGAGGGAGACTGATTGGGTGGTTTAAAGGGGTCTACTTGTGTCATCACCCTTTCCTCTATCTTGGGGATCCAAGAATGCCCGAACATCACTTCCTTCTCCTCACTAGACAAGGGGGATGTGTATGGACAATAATTGGGCTAATTTAAGCGCTTAACTGGGGTAGCTTAAAGGTCTACTTTGATGAGCCAGCAAAGGGACTGATTGGGTGGTTTAAAGGGGTGCACAAGAAGTTGTTTTAGGAACCTGTTTGTGAGGCTAGTAGGGAGGGTTGTGTAGGTGTGCACAGAGGGCTGGTGCAAGGCTGTCTAAGGGGCCTGATTATGATAGTTTTGAGGGCACACAGGGGACCTGGTTAGGTGTTGTCCAGGTAGCCTTAAAGGTGAGGTTGAATAGGTGCTTTTGGGATTTTATTGAAGGTCTAGTTAGGGATAAATTTAAAGCCACTCAAAGAGGCCTGATTGGATACAACAAGGGCAGGGACATGGGGTCGACAAGGACCTGTTAAGGTCATTGAACAATGACCAAGGAAGGGACAACACAAAGGGCTGATCTTGTAGCCAAAATGAGGGCCGAACATGTGCTGGTGCTGAGGCCTGTGTAGGTGACAGCAAGGGGTTGAACATGGGCTGTTGGTGGCATGTTTAAGAGGCTGATTGGATGGCCAAAATGGGTGCACAAAGTTATAATTTAAGAGGACATCGGAGGGTCAGACATGGGCTGATGATGGCAGGTTTAAGGGCCTGATTGGATGGTCAAAGGGGGGCACACAAAGGGGCCTATGAAGAAGATAGGTTTAAGATCTATTTGGTTGGCCAAAAGGGGTGCACAAGGTCTGGTTTATTGAAAATCAGGCCATGGGAAGAGATGGAGAAGTGGAGCAGTGGAGAAGAGGAGAAGAAAAGAATAAGATAGATATATAAGGATACATTAGGCTTGTTTTCCCTACCTTTTCTCTTTGTTGAAGGCTTTGTTGAAGATGGATGGGCATGACAGTATCTTTCTTCTTCTACTCTTCTTGGTGCACACTTGTTACTGGAGAAGGAAGGGGAGGCCACACAGGAGGGAACAAGGCTCCTACGGTTGTTGTGCATGTAGGTCAGGTCCAGTAGAGAGGAAGGCCATTGTTCTTTCTCCTTCTTCTTCTTCTCCGGAGCTGCTGGCTATCACTAGAGATGGGCTTGCTGTCACTGCTGCTAGAGAAGATGGCAGGTTCTGTTAGCATTGGAAGAAGGCTGGCCTTCTTCTTCCTCTTGTGCTGCTGTCATTGGAAGGAGTAGAAGAGAAGGAAGGAGGATGGCACACCGAAGAGAGGGAGAGAAGAGCAGGTTGGCCATATGGTGTTGATGTAAGAGAAAGTTGCACACCCAATCTTTTGTCACCCAAGTCTTCCTTCTAATGAGAAGTCAGATAAGGGTGAGGAGTCCTAGTGATGTGGTCTCTTGTGGGAGGAGTTCTAAGCAAGAGGGAGTTTCTCCAATCTAATGTGCTAATGGGGTAAGATGTTGGTGCACCAAGTCTTACATTTTAGGTGCTTGTTCACACAATTTGATGTTGGAAGAGAGCAATTGGTGCACCAGGATTCATCTTTCTCAGTTTCTCGTTGACTAGGGAGTCTAAATGATAAGATAGATAGAAGATAGGGGTAAGAGTCATATCATACGGTGAAGTCTTCCCTTGGATGAATTCCAACTAGAGAAGAAGTCTTACTAAGTTGACGTGAGCCTAGGTCAGGTGAGAAGAAGGATAGAGTGCATGGATGAGATGAGGTGTTGTGTGCACAAGGAAAAAGAGAACGGATATGGTTAGTCAATCTAAATGCTCTCGATTTGACATATATCATTAATTCAAGTTGAATTTAGTTAAATAAATACCAAATTTGTTCGAAAAATATATAATGTGCCCTAATAGCTGTTGAACTTGTGTTCCATCATGATGTGTGTCCAAGATCTCCTAAATGCCTTCCGGTGTCCGTTTTTCATGTTTTGGGCACTGTTGCAAAGCTCTTGATCGAGGCTATGCAATGAGCTCATTGTCTTGGCCATTTTGGACCTATTAAGCCATGTATAGACATTTCCAAAGCATGTTTATACCATATGGTCCTTGTTTTAATGAATCTAGATTGAATTTTCAAATTGACTTCGGCACTACTCAAATTTGAGTTGAGTGGGTTGAATAGAAAAATTTGGTGCCAACAAATGCCCCCACAGGTAGTGTCTTGGAGACAAGAGTTAAGGAGGGACTGCCCATGTAAGTTGGTGTTCGGCTTTTGCTTTTGTCTTTGGTAGATTATCCACTATGCTACCTCTACTGTATGAGCTTCTTCAAGACTAAGAAGGGATTGGGCCCTTGGATGTGACTAGCCTTGATTTCCTTAGTTGTTTGTCTTCCTTATAACTTGCTTCAATCTTTCTGTTTGATGCGTTTGATGATGACAACTCTCTAAATGAGCCACTTCTTTTATTTTATGTATTTTTTTCTTTTTTTACTAATTAGACTAACAGTTTGTAATATTTTCACTTGGACCAGCCCCCTTGATCTTTTGCCTATATGCCTTCGGAGCGGTTATCATAGTGGGGTCACCTGATTTTGTCTAGAGCACCCTTTCAGATTTTCACTCTAGTCAGGATTTTGTTTTTTTTCATTTTTCTCTCTTTTTTATCTCTCCTTTTTTATTTATGACTCTTTTTTATCTTTTTTGTGTAAGAAATTGAGGCTTCCCTCAAGCCATATGTGTGAAAAATGAACTAGGTAGAAATTGAAGGCAATTTGACACGAGGGTTCAAGAATAAAATATAAACAGGGCCTTGTTGGACATCACCAACAGTCCAACATGATGATACTGTTGAAAGGCTAGTGGTTGACTAAATGAAATTTAGAATGCCTCAATGCAAGTGCAAAAAGAAACCTAACTTGAAGGCTTTGATAAAATTGTGAAACTAACATGAAGGGGTTTTGAAAAGGATAAGACCAATCCAAGTGCAAAAGGTAGCTTAGCATGAGGGTTTGATAAGGGTTACGAAACCAACATAAAGGGGGGTTTCAGATAAGTGAGAGGAGAAATCGACACAAAGGGGTTCCTTGAGTGAATAAGACCAATCCAAGTGCAGAAAGAAACTTGGCATGTGAAATCAACACAAAGGGGGTTTCAAAGAGGGTAAGTGAAAAAAGGGGGTTCCTCAAAATGACAAGACCAATCCAAGTGTGGAGAGAAACTTGGTATGAGGACCTGATCTTGATACTAGCACAATGGGGGATTCAATTAAGATAAGACCAATCCAAGTGTGAGAGGCAACTTGGTGTAGGGGTCTGACAAAGGCTCATGAAACCAACATAAAGGGGGATTCAATAAAGGTGAGACCAATCCAAGTGTGGGATGCAACTTGGCATGAGGGTCGGATAAATGGTGTAAAACCAACACAAAGGAGTTTTAGGCTTGCCTGTAGGGCAAAGTTTGAGTATTTCAAAGAATCCAGTAGGGAGCCTCAAAGGGTTTCCGCAGATGATTTTCAATTATTTGTACCGCACCCCTGGTTCGGGGGCGTGTTACGTATGTCAAGTTGATTTTTAGCAATTTCCGGAAGTTTTCGACGAATTTTAGCAGTGAGACGCGTACCGCGCCCCCGAAGTGAGGGCGCGCAGGGCGCGCCCTTGGTTTGAGGGTGCACCCTTGTTCCCTTTGAAAAGCGGGGGCGCGGTCGGTCCAGTTTCCATTTTTTGCACCGGCTTCCTTCCCCTATAAATTGAGGGCCATTCTCAACGACCCAAGGCTAATACCCCGTGCCTAGCTCATCCTAAGGTCATCCAAGCTCTCTCCCAAGGCCGTACCGATGTCCAAAGCCGATCTGACGTCGAGAGATCGATCCCGAGGCGAAGGAGAAGCCTGATCCGTGCATTCTACATCAACCAACTTCATCGGATTCTGCAGAAAATACGGAGTTCCTGATGCAAAAGTATTCAACATAGAAGTTGTTTCTATTTTCGTCCTATTTCATCTCCAACTGACAGCACTCAATTCAGACTTGCCGTTTGTTCGTGGCGATTGCTGTACTGAGGGCGCGCATCCAGGTTCTGTTTTTCACATCCTCCCATTTTCATAATTTTTACAGACTTATAAAGGAGAATTTCGGAGAAATCACAAACATATTAACTCTTCCTCTCTAAGTTCTCTGTCTACTCCAACAAACGGAACTCGATTCTGACATCGGGATCGTCCGTGGCATTCTCTGCACTAAAGTCGCGCCAGAATAGTGCAAAGCTACCCGAACCGGCTTGTTTTACTCATCTCGGCTTCAACTCAAGCCATTTCATTCTATAAGTTTCTCTTAACTCAGTTTATTTAATTGTTATAGCATATTTTAGTTCATTTGCATCATTTTACATAACCATAAACATAAAAAAACGGGTTAGGGCTCGCCCCAATTCTGTGAGTTCTATTCCAATTGCTTCTTTATTTCATCTCTTCTTCTATAGTTTCTACACTTCTCACAAGTCTAACCAAACTCTTCACTTGGTTTATTGTTCTAGTTGCACAGTTCTATCAAGCTAGCATCGGTTGGAGACTCTTCTTCATCGGCCGGCCGAAGAAGAAGAAGGTTGAACCCATATCCCGATCTCCCACGCTAAGGTACACGGTCAGATTCAATTTCTTTTATTTGTCAATTCCATAAATCAGAGCCCGCGGCTCCTGGCGACCACCTTTCCTTTATGTTTTAAGTTCATCTCTTCCTCACTCTCCTCCCACATGACCCGAACCATCTCTGGTGCTCAAGCGACGCCGTGAGATGAAAGTTCGGGGATCAATGTGAGTGTGGGACCGAGGTGAGGACCTTTTACTACTTTCCGGGTATTTTTCGATTCACTCCCCTTATTCCCCTAGTCTATTCTATCTTTCACCTTCTCTTGAGGTGCCGATCCGGAACCCATTTCTGGATTCGACACTATCTACATCTTCCCATCACAAATGCCAACCTACCATTACTACAATGGCTCAGGTGATCCCTTCACCCATGTCAATGATTTTCTGAGCAAATCATCTCAATGGTAGAATGATAGAAAGACCCTTGTTTTTCTTTTTAGGAGATCTTTAGATGGTGCAGCCCTAGATTGGTTTTTTTCATTGAATGAAATAGAAATATGGGATTTTGAAACTGTCAAGGCCAAATTCTTGCACCGATATGGGCCAAGCTATTCAATAATTGGGAAAGCAAAATGAGACGCGGAATTAATGCAATATCATGATGAATTGAAGTCCATGAATGAAAGGAGTATTGATGCTATGCACCAACCCCATCCAGATCATCATCTTCAGCCAAATCCTCGACGCCAGTTAATTAGGCCACCCGTGCCGCAACCTCAGTTGGTCATTCAACCCGTGTCAATGGCACAATCAATTGTGCATGATCAACCTCCTCATGTCTATTGTGCAAATACTTCATTACCTAAACCAGCTCCCCAGCCTTTGACCTCACCAAAATTTCCAAAGGCCCCTCAGCCAATCATCGTGCCCTTAGCTTCTTAGTCTACTGCATCAATAGCTCCTCGGTGAACCACACAAGCCTTGGCCCCTCAACCAATTTCACCAATAGCTCCTCAGTCTGAACCAACTTCTATGCTAACACCAATTGAACAACCCTTGGCTATTCAATCAACCTCTCAAAATAGGGTCCACCCTAAGTCAATTAAGGCACATGTTTCTTCTATTGCTCCAACCTTGGCAGGAGAACCAGTCACTCCGATCATCCATGCTACTGCCCTGGCAGAGGAACCAATTAATCTAATCATTCCTGCTATGGTAGATGATTTAGTCACTTCAACTCTTCATAGTCCTACCTTGGTAGAGGAACCAATCACTCCGATCATCCATGCCCCTGCCATGGTAGATGATTTAGTTACTCTGACTCCTCATGATCTTGCCTTAATAGAGGAATCAATCACTCCTACTATTCTTGCTCCTACTGCAGTAGAAGATTCAGCCACTTAGACCCTTCAAGCTCCTGCCCCAGTAGATGATTCAATTGCTCTAACCATTTGTGCTCCTAGCCTGGCAAAGGAACCAACTCTTCAACATATCATTGCTATCTTTCAAGATCAAAGTCAGCCAGTAGGGTGTCAACTCCAGAAAAACAAGTTCCGGATTGGCACCTCAAGAGAAGGTGAAAGATGGAATAGGGGAAAGGAAGTGAATTTAAAAACACTCAGAAAGCGGTAAAATCCTCACCTCGGTCCCACACTCACATTGATCCCCGAACTTTCATCTCACGGCGTCGCTCGAGTACCGGAGATGGTTCGGGTCATGTGGGAGGAGAGTGAGGAATAGAATGACTTAAAGCATAAAAGAGGAGGTCGCCAGGAGCCGCGGGCTCCACTTTATAGAATAAAAGCAAGATTGAGTTAGATGACCGTGTGTACCTTAGCGCGGGAGAGAATGTGTGTAGGTTCAACCTTCTTCTTCTTCGGCCGGCCGATGAAGAAGAGTCTCCAACCGATGCTAGCTTGATGTATTTGTGCAACTAGAAGACAATAAGACAAGAAAACAAGGGAAGAAGGATTAGAACTGAGTGAAGTGTAGTAACTTGTAAAAACAATAACGTAAAATGGTAATTGGAAACAAACTCACCGGATTCGGGGTTAGTCCTAACCCTTTTTTGGGTTTTTTGTGATATATAAAATGATGAAAAATAGAATAAAATGATGATTAAATAAGAAATAAATAATTTGAATGAAGAGTTAGCAAAGAGAATATGAATGGTTAAAGATAACACAACCCAGGCAAAGTGGCAACCGCGTTGGACATATTCAATGTAAATCAGCGGCTCGATGCGAGACCGTAATGAACAGCATCAATGTCGAATAAAGTGATGTTTGTTTCAAATAAAGAGGACTCACCGAGGGTGGTTTTATATGAAGACAAGTTTACTTGAATATTATGATAAGTAATCTGAATTTACTCGATAAGCCGTATCTTG
This sequence comes from Cryptocoryne crispatula var. balansae, assembly GCA_036172225.1. Classification (NCBI taxonomy): domain Eukaryota; kingdom Viridiplantae; phylum Streptophyta; class Magnoliopsida; order Alismatales; family Araceae; genus Cryptocoryne; species Cryptocoryne crispatula. The sequence continues at coordinate 12,204,298 of CM069934.1, forward strand.
GACGGTGAAGTTCGGAAACTCTCAGCACAATGTAGATGTAGGACATGCTATGGGCACCACAGATATGAATTGAATGATTATTATTTTAAATAAAATAGGACTCACCAGGGAACTATTTTTATGAAGGATGTATAGGCTTAATTCACCATTAAATGTAATGAAATGGACTGAGAAGATGATGACTTAGAAGAGAAGACTTCGAATCTGTCTGTGCAGCACCGGTGTTGAAGCCATAACAAGCCGAGGGAATGTCAGAATTGATCTTTGTTTATTGTAGATAAAATATATCTTGATGAAGCACACTTATTCTGAATGAAGTCAAGCCGGAAAATGACTAGAATGATCTGTAGAAGCTAATGATCAGCAGTGCAGCACGTCAGAGCATAGACCGGCTTCTTCTTCACTTTGGGATGATCTCCGAGCACCGGGACGAAGAGAGAACGATTTGGGGAGGTTGGAATGAACCTAGGATGGCTGGAAGACGAGGATAAGAGTGTTGGAGGATGGTATTCCCTTCTTAGGTCGTTCATATGAGTCTCCCTTTATAGGGGATGAAAAACAGGTCAAAAAATAGCAAGTTTTGATACATCCGACCATAGGTTGGATTTCCTCCATTTAATGTTGCTAATTTTCATCCTGAGGCATCTAGAAACTTACCCAAATGATTGAGAGGGATTGAAAATCTACATTTCACTCCGCTCCGCTACATGCCATTCCCTTGCAAAGCCGACATCAAGGCGAGGCAAGCTGTAGACACGCCAAATTGGCCTGATTCGAAGACCCAGGCTCTTATTCCATAGGCAATATTCTTATTTGACCATTACCTGATTCGGATTACCTCGTGGACATGAGCTAAGGACATGGGTGGAGCCCCTCGCAAGTTGAGAATGGACCAATGATTTACGGAATGATGCCGAAACCTTCAAGCAAGAGCCGCGCGTGAACTGTAAAAACACGAAGCCTGCTCGATGACCGACCTTGAATGGTCCATATTTAAAGGTCTCGGGAGTCCCGCATGTGTTCCATAACATTCAGGGTTCCCGAGAAGTCATTTCGGTAGGCGTCGGTCAATGACAGCTTTCGTTATGGCTTTTTCGATCTGTACTGACATGGCTATCCCAGACCACGCGTTAGGCCTTTCCGGTCATCACCGGGTCCTTTTGGGTCATACGGGTCGATTCTAGCCGAATATTTTCATCAATCACGGCCATACGTCCGGTTCGGTCAATTTTAGGGTTTCCCGGCTTTTCCGAGTTTCGGTTCACGTTTACTGGGTTAATCTCAGATTTTTCGATGACTTCGGGTTTTCCTATCATACTGGACTTGCTCAGGCATCATTTTACGTCATCCCGAGTTGACCCGAGATTTCTCGACCGGAACCGTGCTCTTTCGGATCTTCGCCACGGGTTTCGGCTTTCCGCGAGAGGGTAAACCGGTAGAAAGCCCCGTGAGAACATCTCGGGAGTCATGCCAGAAGGTTTACCAACTTGAGGAGGTGCGGTTGAAGGCCCTCTTTCCAACGCAACAAACGGGAGCTGAATCGGACATCCCGTTTGCAAGATACGGCTCGCGGAATGCGCGCGCAGGAGAGAGAGTCTACCGCGCCCCCACTCCCTTTGAAAAGGCAGGGCGCGCCCTGAGCGCCCTCAACCTGGGGGCGCGCCCTGCGCGCCCCCGCTTCCTTTGAAAGGCGAGGAAATTTGAATACCGCGCCCCTAAAGTGAGGGCGCACCCTGCGTGCCCTTGGTTTGAGGGCGCGCCCTGCGCGCCCTCGTCCCCTTTGAAAAGCGGGGGCGCGGTCGGTCTAGTTTCCATATTTTGCACCGGCTTCCTTCCCCTATAAATTGAGGGACATTCTCAACGACCCAAGGTTAATCCCCCATGCCCAGCTCGTACAGAGGTCGTCCAAGCTCTTCTCCAAAGCCGTCCCGACATCCAAAGGCGATCCGACATTGAGAGATCGATTCCGAAGTGAAGGAGAAGGCTCGATCCGGGCGTTCTGCATCAACCGACTTCATTGACTTCTGCAGAAAATCTGGGAATCCTGCTGGAAAATTCTTCAACATAAAAGTTGTTCCTCTCTTCTTCCTATTTCTTATCCAACTGACGGAAATCAATTCAGACTTGCCGTTCATTTGTGGTAGTTGCTACACTGAGGGCGCGCATCCAAGTTCTGTTTTTCACATCTGCCTAATTTCATTATTTTTACAGACTTTTAAAGGTAGATTTCGGAGAAATCATCAACATAAGAACTCTTCCTCTTCGAGTTTTTTGTCTACTCCAACAAACAGAACTCGATTCTAACATCGGGGTCATCCGTAGAATTCTCTGCACCAAAGTCGCGCCAGGAGAGTGCATGGCTACCCGAACCGGCTTGTTTCAACCATCTCGGCTTCAACTCAAGCCGATTCACTTTATAAGCTTCCTCAACCCACTTTATTCAGTTCATTTACTTTTTTATAACTTATTTTAGTTCATTTGCATCATTTTTACATAATTAAAAACACAAAAAGGGGTTAAGGCTCACCCCGAAGCCGGTGAGTCCAATTCCAATTGCTTCTTTCTCATCTTCTTACTATAGTTACTACACTTCCCATAGTTCTAATCGTTTTCTTTCACTTGGTTTATTGTTCTAGTTGCACAGGTGTGGGAACCTCGGGAATCGTTTTTGATTCATTGAAATGTGTTTAAAAGATTTGTTTTTAAATGTTGAAAATATCGTACCTGAATTTTCTAGTAAAATAGGTGATAGACCATAAAATCTACTAGATAGTCCAGGTGATATTAGAAGAGTATAGAACCGAGGTTCGGGTTCTGTGAAAATAATTTTTGACCTCTCTCCATTGGATGGTGCGAATATCCAATGTTCATTTACATCGAGCAAACACTCGAACACCCTTGATTAACTGCCATAGCGATCTTGTTTGACGAGAGCGTGCACATCCACAATGTATAAAGAACACAAAGGGCCCCGGCCTTCAGGCCCGATGAGATGCAAACAAGTTTGATTAGATTTTGTTTGAAGTTGTTTTATGTTTCATTTATGAATTGATTTGGATGTGGTTTGAAATGTTGATTTCAGATTTCCATTTAACTTGGATTTAAATGTTATTTGTTTTGGTTTGTTTTAATTGTTTGGTTTGCATCACATCCGGTCTGTCGGGCTAGTGTCGATGCCCAGTCACACGCAATCAACTCGGCACTTGGAATGTTCATTGAATATTCATGTTCATGCTGGTGTACATCAGATGTGGCGGTTCATATGCCATGAATAATGCTCGTCGAAGTGCAAATGTGTGAATGTCCTTCCCTTGTTGTAAAACCCACTTGATTGAGAAAATTTTGGCAGCATGCCGCCTTATTTTCCAATCGGTGTGGAATTTTACCCGTCCTACAAGGCATAGTCATTTGACTTTCCAAGTAGTGGGAAGGGTCCGTCTGCGGTGGGAAGCGTGTCCCATGCCTACGCCCGGGTCAACATACCGGATACGGGTCCGGGCTAGCTGCCCAAGGTGGAGCGCCCACGTGGTGGTGCTAACTCCTTATTTAATTTTGGCATTTCGCCTTCAGATTTAATTAAGGTTTATTTTAAGAGTCCAAAGCCCAATGGGCCAGCTTCATCAGCACAATGGGCTGGTCTTCATGCTATGTTGGCCCGGTTGGCCCAATCTTGTGCTTCATGGGTCCTGGCGGCCTGCTTTGAACTTCATGACCCAATGGGCCTGCTTTGCACCTCCATGGCCCGGTTGGCCTGATTTGCCCTCCATTTTTGCACCTTGACATCTTGCTGTAGCAGCGGGCTAGGTGAGCCTCAGAGGGGATGGAATGGGTTGGCTAAGGTGCTGTTTAGGTGAACTTTGGTAGGACTGCACAAGGGGTAGGTTTAGGTATGAGCTAGGACTGATTTTAGGAATGCACAAAGGGCATGAGAATTGAAGGCCCGCCCGAGTAGTCTCGGTCCGTCCGGCGGATTCCGAGAGTCTCAAAGCGTCGACCCTCCTTCCACACATCAAAGAGGATGTTTGGTTTGTTTGGGGGTGCTGTAGAAGCTGTATTGGGTGTGTTGCACATAGGGCAAACTAGGTGACCATCAAAGGGGCCTGACATGGGTGCTCACAAGGGGGCAGAACTTGGGCCAGCAAGGGGGCCTGTTTTGCATGCCATTCGGGGCCTGATTAGGGGAGGCAGGAGGTGCATGTCCATGTGACCATCAGTGGGGTCAAACCAAGCATGATAGTAGAAGGTTTAGAGGCCAACATGGAGGGCCAAAAGGGTGCACAAAGGGGCTGGTTCAGAGGCCTGTTTTAAGGGGCAGCAAGGGGCTGTTTTTGTGATGGCCAAATAGAGGGTACACTTGGGGCTTTCTGTAGACAAACATGAAGGGCACTCAAAGGGGCTGAATGGGCATTACTCAGAGGGTATGACACCATGGAGAGGGGTAGAGAAGAGAAGGGGAAGAGTTGAATTAAAAGGCTACATTGGAACACACTTTTTCAACTCACCGGTTTTTTCTTCTCTCTTGCACTGCAGGTGGTGTTGAAGATGATGGGCTGAAGGTGCCACCAAACCCTTATTCTATTGCTTTTGGATGAGAAAAGGGGGTCTTATCCTTGCTGATGTTGATGGATGGAGCAAAGGAATGAAGAGATCTTGCTGCACTTGCTGAAGTTGGCACACCAATCAGGTGGGCTGGTTGCACCTGCTGCTGGTGCGCCTGCTGGAGAGAGGCCTTTTCTTCTTCTTCTTCTTCACTTGGAACACCACCAGGGGGCTGGAGAGGTTGCTGACTTGTTGATGAAGACGTCGAAGCAAGGAGAAGCTCTCTTGGTGCAGGGTAGAGGGAGGAGAGGCAGGGCTTCCGCAAGGTGATCTGCTTGTCCTGCACATGGCCAGCCGAGGGGGCTTTTATAGGGGCTGAGGTGCGCCATCTCCAGGAGGATATAAGGCTGGAGGTTGTTGAGAGGAGATAAGGATAACTCAAGGGAGGTTGGATATGATAAGGATAACCCATAGTTGGTTGTTGAGGATGATTATGCGCCAACTAGAAAGAGAGGGAGAGAAGGGTGCGCACCATCTCCTCCTTTCAAGGAGGTGTGCGCACATGACAAGTGGAGAGAGGGCTGGTTCGACCAAGGCTTGGATGAGGATAAGCTTGGTTAGTTGTAGGATTAGTTAGGATGAAGATAAACCAAGGGAGAGATAGGGATAAGCCATGGGAGGTTGTTGAGGGAAGTGGTTGAGTGGGACCCACTAGCCAAGGAAGGAGGAGGTGGGTGCGCCTCCCTCCCCTATTTTCTAGGGCTTTTTGCGCACATATCAGATGAGGGAGGATGGAATTCGACCATGACAGGTTGGGTTAGCCCATCTTGGGTTAGGTTTAACCCTGGTTTAATCAAAGTGCTCCCGATCCAACGGCTAGCATTAACTCCGACCAAAACCAATTAAATAAATATCAAATTGACTTTAAAAAATTCAAGATCATGCCCTGATGGCCACTGATCTTATGCTCCATCCTGATGTGTGGTTGAGATCACTTGAATTGCAACGGATCTCCCGATTTAGCTAGTTTCTCGATCGGTGCGATCTCGGCCGTCGGTAATGCCAGAAACTGTAATTGAATGCAATTGCCTTCTCCCATTGGCCAAATTTATTTTTCATGCATCAATATTCATGAGATCAAAGTTTTGGGTCATGAAAATTGAAATTTTCAGCCCATGGGTCGATCCAGAGCTAATTGGACCATTATGCCCCTGGTGTGAGAACATACGGCTTTCCGTCCGAATTTGCTCTTTCTTGCATATCTCTTCATCCGGGGGTCGGATTTTTGATCCGTTTCGAGCATTGCCTAGCTCTATCCAATCTTGACAATGTGGTAAAGTTGGAATGCCATGTTAGAGTCCCAATTTGTCCCAAAGTGTCAGGGGCAAAATGGTCATTTCGGCCTTCCGGTGTCCGTTTTCCATGTTTTGGGCACCGTTGCAAAGCTCTTGACCGGGGCTATGTAATGAGCACATTATCTTGGCCATTTGTAGCAAGTAAGGCCATGCCAAGGCATTTCCAAAGCCCGTTTACATCATCTATTCATGAATTTTCCGAATCTGGGTCAGATTTTCTGCACCGGCTTCGGCATTGCTGAAACTTGTATCAAGCAAGCTAAGCGGAAAAATTTGATGCCAACAAATGCCCACCATGGGCAGTTTTTTTGGAGATAGGAGTCGAGAAGGGACTGCCCATGTAAGTTGGCCTCCGATATTTGTTCTGCTCTATCTTTGGCAATCTATCCACTGCTCCTGCCATATGAGCTTCTTCAGGACTGAGAAGGGCTTGGGCCCTTGTACATGACCAGCCTTGGCTTCTTTTTTTTTTTGTTTGGTTGCCCATCCTCCATTCGATAGACACATTTGATGGTGTCAAATCTTGCATGCTCCCCAACAAGCAAGCTCTCTGAATGAGCTAGTCTTTCATTTTCTTTGTTTTTTGTTTTTTTGTTTTTTATTTTTACTGATCTGACTGTCTTTTGCAAGATTTTCACCCAGACCAGCCCCCTTGATGTTTTGCCTACACGCCTCCAGAGAGGTTTTCATGTAGCGGGGTTACTCGATTTTACCTAGAGTGCCCTTTCGTGTTTTCACTCTAGCCGTGTCTTCTCTCTTCTTTTCTCGCTTTTTTTCTTTTCTCTTCTCTTTTTTTTTTTCTTTTTTTTCTTTTCTTCTTCTTTTTTTTCTTTTCTTCTTCTCTTTTTTTCTTTTCTCTCTTTTTTTTTCTTTTTTTTTCTCTCTCTCTCTGTTGTATAGGGAATTAAGGCTTCCCTCAAACCATATGCAAATAGAATGAACCAGGTTGAGATTAGTGATAACTCAACACGGGGGTCCAACCAAAGTTGTAAAACCAATCAAGGGGCTTCAAACAAGTGAGTGGAGAAACCAACACAAAGGGGGTTCCTAACAAGGATAAGACCAATCCAAGTGCAAAAGGCAACTTGGCATGAAGGACTGATACTGAAACTATCTCAAAGGGGTTTCAAACAAGATATGACCAATTGAAGTGCCTAAGACAACTCAGCATGAGGGTCAAATTTTTGAAACTGACATAGAGAGTTTCAATCAAGGCAAGACCAATCCAAGTAGGGGAAAGTAACTTGGCATGAGGGTCGAGTGAATGTGAGACCAATCCAAGTGCTGGGGGAAACTTGGCCTGGGGGCCTAATAAGGTTGTAAAACCAACGCAAAGGGATTTCAGGCTTGCCTACAAGGCAAAGTTTGTGGACTATAAAGGGTCCGGTAGGAAATCTCAAAGGGTTGGTTTCCTAGGGGTCCACACAAAGGGTAGGACTAATAGTGCCACAAAGGGGTGAATGGGAGCCTCAAAGGGGCTGGCGTCCCATGGGTCTACACAAGGTGTAGGAATAGAGTGCCACAAAGGGGCGAATGGGAGCCTCAAAGGGGCTGATTTCCCAAGGGTCCACACAAGGTGTAGGAATAGCGTGTCACAAAGGGGCAAATGGGAGCCTCAAAGGGGCTGGTGTCCCATAGGTCTACACAAGGTGTAGGAATAGAGTGCCACAACGGGGCGAATGGGAGCCTCAAAGGGGCTGGTGTCCCATGAGTCTACACAAGGTGTAGGAATAGAGTGCCACAAAGGGGCGAATGGGAGCCTCAAAGGGGCCGGTGTCCCATGGGTCTACACAAGGTGTAGGAATAGAGTGCCACAAAGGGGCGAATGGGAGCCAAAGTGGCATTGTAGAAGCTTTGTTTGGAGCCTCAAGAACAAGTAGTCAAGGCAACTAGTTGTGTAGGCTACCGAGATCGGGATGATCAAGGTAGTGAGAGTTTTAAAGCCATACAAGACCAACCTCGCCAAGATGGTTAGTTTGTTGAAGGTTGCCTGGAATGATGGTCCAGATAATGCATGTTTTTGTAGGTCATCAAGACTGGATGGTCATCACAACGTGGAAGCTTGTAGACCAACAAGACCGGAATGGTCAGGGTGGTATGGGTTTGAATTGATTTCAAAAATTGTTCAGACCAGGAAGGGTCGTGACAGTATGAGTTTTTATGGGACGTGTGGGCTGAATAGTCAAGATTGGAGAAAGTTTTTTTTTATTTATGGACCATCAGGATCGGAATGATCAAGATGGTGGGATTGCTAAAGTCAAAAGAATGACTGAAGGGGTAAGAATGAGTGAGAGTAGAGTAGGGTATTACCCTTCGTTCCTTTCAAGATGAAGTGTGGGAACTTCCCTCAAATTTTAAAGGTGGGAGATGGTCTTTCTCGTTGCTTCAGGTATGGTCTCCCTGGCATATTTCTACTACAAGGTAGATGAGCCTATGAGAGCCTTTTCGTCATTGGCAACTCGGACCTCCTCCCTAATAAAATTAGGGGAATGAACCCACCCATCTTGTTAGGTTGGGGGCTTGTCCAAGTTGATTATTTTGTTTTTTCTTATCAACCTGATTGCTCCTTTGCGGAGTTTTCACCCAGGTTGACCCCTTTTCACTTTTGCCTGTGCGTCCCATTGTAGGATTTTCACACAACAGGGTTATCCAATTTTGCCCAAGGCGCCTTTGCAGGTTTTCACCTTGACTGAATTATTTTGACATTTTTACCCTTAGCCAATCATGGTGTTTGATTGACTAAGTCCATCAGGCATATCCATTTTTAGCCCATTCTCTTTTTTTTCATCACTTCTTTTTTTTGTTTTTTTTGGAGGGAATCAAGGCTTCCCTCAAGCCATATTCCAGAAGAATGAACCAAGTCAAAATTAGAGGTAATTCAACTTGGGGGTTCGAGAAGAGTTGAGATACCTAACACAAGGGGGCTTTAGCTAGGTGAATGGAGAAACTGACACAAAGGGGATTTCTCAAGGGGATGAGGCCAATCCAAGTGCGGAGGGCAACTTGGCATGTGGGTCTAATCTTCAAACTGACACAAAATGGAGGTTTTAAATGGATAAGTGGAGAAACCATCATAAAGGTGTTTCCTCAGCAGGATAAGGCCAATCCAAGTGAGAAAGGTAACTTAGCCTGAGGGTTAAAATTTGAAACCTACTCAAAGGGGATTTCAAGTAAGATAAGACCAATCCAAGTATGAAAGGCAACTTGGCATGAGGGTCAGAATTTGAAACCTACTCAAAGGGGAAGGAAAAAAAGATAAGACCAATCCAAGTATGAAAGGCAACTTGGCATGAGGGTCTGAATTTGAAACCTACTCAAAGGGAGTTTCAAGTAAGATAAGACCAATCCAAGTATGAAAGGCAACTTGGCATGAGGGTCAAAAATTGCAACCTACTGAAAAGGGGTTTCGAGTAAGATAAGACCAATCCAAGTGTAAAAGGCAACTTGGTATGAGGGTCTAATGAAGGCTCAAATAGAGGTAAGAGTGATCCAAGTGTAGAAGGCAACTTGGCATGAAGGTCTAATGAAGGCTCATGAAGCTAACACAAAGGAGCTTCAATCTTGCCTAAAAAACAAAGTTTAAGAGCCACAATGGGGCTAGTAAGGAACCACAAAGGAGCTATCCTTTTGCAAACATTTGCACTAAAGGCAGAAACAAAGTCTCAAAGGGGTGAGCATGGAGTCTCAAAGGGACTAGATTTTTAAGAAAAGCTAGCATAAATGGAAGCAATAAGAGGTCATAGAGGGACCAATAAAGAGCCTCATAATGGCTAAGTAGGGAGCCTCCAAGGGGCTAGATTTCCAAGGGTCTACACAAAGGGTAGGACTAAAATGCCACAAAGGGGCAAAGGGGAGCCTCAAAGGGGCTGGATTCCCAAGAGTCTACACAAAGGGTAGAAGTAAAATGCCACAAAGGGGGCAAAAGGGAGCCTCAAAGGGGCTGAATTCCCAAAGGTCTACACAAAGGGTAGAACTAAAATGCTGCAAAGGAGCAAATGGGAATCTCAAGGGGCTGATTCCCAAGTGTCTACACAAAGGGTAAGACTAAAATGCCACAAAGGGCGAAAGGGAGCCTCAAAGGGGCTGGATTCCCAAGGGTCTACACAAAGGGTAGAATTAAAATGCCACAAAGGGGCAAATGGGAGCTTCAAGGGGCTGGATTCCCAAGTGTCTACACATAGGGTAGGACTAAAGCACCGCAAAGAGGTAAAGGGGAGTCTCAAAGGGCTAGACTCCCAAGGGTCTACACAAAGGGTAGAACTAAAATGCCACAAAGTGACAAAAGCCTCAAAGGGGCTGAATTTCCAAGGGTCTACACAAAGGGTAGAACTAAGGTGCCACAAAGGGGTGAAGAGGAGCCTTAATGTGATGGACTTTATGGAAAGCTTGCATAGAGGGAAGAGATGGTCACAGAGGGACCAATGAGAGAGATAGCCTCAAAGGGGCTGATTTAAAGGTTTGCACAAAAGGCAAGAATGAGAGAGACTATTGATGCCAAAGAGGCATTTACAATAGCCTCGCTGCATTAACGAGTGGTCAAGGTAGCAAGTTGAGTAGGCTACCAAGATCAGGGTGATCAGGGTAGTAGAGGTTTTAGGGCCATACGAGCCAGAATGGCCAAGATGGTAAAAGTGTTGGGAGTCATCTGAAATGGGAGGAAAGTGGTGTGTGTGTGTATATGTTTGTTTGTTTTGTTGGGCCATGTGGGCTGAAAAGCCAAGGCTGGGGAATATTTTTGTAAACCACTAAAATCAGATTGATCAAGGTGGTGGGAGTTCAAAGCATCACTAAGTCTGAACAGGCGTGAGTGATAGAGGCTTGTAGCACCACAATCAGAATGGTTAAAGTGGCGATGATTTTCTGAAAAATGTTATGGAAAGGAGGACATAGGGCAACAATATAAGAATGGCCCTCAATGTGGTCAAGGCCAGGGTTTCAACCTGGAAGGGCTTGCATCCGAGCGTTGTAAATGACCAAGCTTAGAAGGTAGAAGCTCCACTGGGGAAACATTGGTATTTGGAAGCCACATTTGTTTGAGGACTGGGGCAGAGGGTTTGGATCCTTGCCCCCGGTCGATACGAGAGTCCACTGTCCGGGGCTCTCGGTGGGGTGTAGCTTGTGCGGGAAACTTGCCACCAATCAGCAATTGTAAGTTAGTAGGATGACCTAAGGACTAGACCGCTGGTCAGTCAGCTTGTTGGAGAGTGGCTTGGACAAGAAGGCTGCCCCTAGTTGCCTGAGCCGAGCATGGACAATGTTGATTAGCTAGCCCCTCAATTGCTGGAATTTTCTAACAGCAGGTGTTGCTGTCTGCTAGCTATCTTCAAGTCAGACCACTGATCGGTCAAATTTATATAAGGACACAGGCGAGGGTCTGGAACCTTGCCCTCGGTCGGCATGAGAGTCCACTGTCTGGGACCCTAGGCATGGAGTAGCTTGAACGGGGGACTTGCCACCAGTCAGTAGAGCAAAGTGTTGGAAGAGTCGGTCGGCAAACTAACCAAATGTAAGGAATTTTATGATGGCAAGTGTTTGGGGCCTGCCAACTCTCTCCTGGTCAGACCGCTGATCGGTCTAGTTGAGGAAACTGGGCTAAGAGCTGATACCTCACGTGGACTGTCACCTTTAGAGCCATAGGTTAGCTCGTGTTTTCAAGTTTCAGAGGAGAGGGCTGCCCCCACTCCTTGTCCTGCTTGGCCATTGGTCGACCAATCTTCTTAAGTTGGATAGAAGACTTGAGCTTCTATTGTGTAGCTAGTGCAGCAATAATGGTGCGCATGTCATGGGCCCTATCTTTGACACCCAGCCACTCGAAAGTAAGAAACTGGTTGTCAAGTAGTAGATCAATGAGTTGAGCTCGTCGTGTTTGGATGAAGGCAGCCAGGAGAGTGAGATTCCAGGGGCAATGCACATTGCCAACCATCGAGTGATGGCAAGACTAATGTCCGACTCGAATCTTGAAGAGACTCTACTATTGTTGTTTTGCAGCGCGAGCTCGACCGCTGGTGTTTAATTTCACGGCAGGCATTTGCTGTTGAATCCTCGTGGGCCGGACTGCTAGCTAGTCGGCGTGAAGAAGGAAAGGACCAACAAGGAGCTTCCCCTAATCACCGAGCCGGGGTAGCCTAAACTGCAGTGGAGCATCATGCATGGTACTCAGCAGTGGCAGCTATTAGGATTTCTGCCCGTAAGCCCCTCATCTGGGAATGGTGAACAACAAACCTTGATAGAGGATGTTTCCATTGAAGAGAAGCCAAATTTAGTTAGGGACCATGGTAGAGGGTCTAGCACCTTGCCCCTAGTCAGCAAGGGGATCCATTGGATGGACTTCCCCATGAGGAATAACTTGTGTGGGGAACATGCCCCCAATCGGCGGAGCTGGGTGCCGAAGTAGTAAGCCAACAACTGGGCTAATTGATGTTTTCATCATGGCAAGTGGCTGCTGCCAGGTCTTCATGGGCCAGACCACTGATCGGTCAGCCAGGTGAAGGGAATGACCTAAGGGTGGTCAATGAACCAACCATTCACAAAGAATTTTTCCATGGTAGGTGGTGGCACTTGCAAGTTCTGTTCAGCTTGGACTGCTGGTCAGTCCGATGCAGGAAGGCTGGTCGAGGGCTGGTCCCTCACCCAAGTTGTTGTCTTTAGAGCTGCTGATCAGCATATGACTTCATAATTTAGAGGAGAGGGCTGCCCCCTCTTCCTGGCCTTTCCAACTACTGATTGGCCAGCCCAATGATGAGAGGATCTGACAAGAATGTTGCCCCTGATCAGCTAAGTAGAGAGTTGAAAAAAATTGGCCAATGGGCTGACCAACTACAGGTGATTCCTGGCTGGTAGGTGGTGGCACCTTCCAGTTCTCCTCATCTTGGACCGCTGATTGATCGAATGAGGGAAGGCGGGCTGAGGGATGGTTCTTTTCCTGCGCTGCCATTTTTGGAACTGCTGTCCAGCCCCTACTTTCAGAACTCAGAGGAGAGGATTGTTCCCCCGCTGTCCATAGCATTAGCTCATATGGAGATTTGCCCCTAGCTGGTAGAATTGAGTGCCAAGGTGATTCAGTGTCATGGCTGACTACTGATGTCTCTCTCTTTTTTATGGCAGGTGGTTGCTGTCAAGCCCTTGTACATTGAACCACTGATTGGTTAGCTAGATGAAGGGCAGATCCGATGGAGAGGCTGCCCCCAGTTGGATAAGCTGTGGGGTCTTGTCATCTCAGACCACTGCTCAGTATAACGAAGTATGGCAGGCTAAGGGCTGATCCCTTGCCTGTATTGTCCTTTTTGAGTCTTCTAAGTTCAGAAGGGAGGGCTGCCCCCTTTCCATGGCCTTTCTAGCTACTGGTTTGTTGGATTTCTTGGTGCAGGCAGAAGGTCTACACTTCCCCCCTTGCATCTAGTGCATTAACATTGGGCACAACAAGGGTCCCATTGTTGTAATCTAGCCAGTCCAAAGTGAAGAACTATCGACAAGTAGCAAGATAACAGGCTGTAGTCATCTACGCTTCTCCTCCATAAGCTTAGAAGGAGTCTTGATAGGCATCGCTTGGTGGGTGTGGTCCCACGAGCAACACATGTTGTTGATGTTGAGGTGCCGAAAGGATCCTCACTCACTCATGCTCTTCCTCAAGTTGAGGGGTGTTGTAGCAGGTGTCAGCATGGCAGCAGGTGCAGGCACAAATGTTGTGGCAGACATAGTAGGTGCCAGGGCAGCAAATTGAGAAGGTACTATGACTGTGGGTGTGGGTGCGGGCCCAAATTCAAGGGTGATCTGATTCACCATGAAAGTCTCACGTGGGGGAGACAACAGAACATTTTCCGGGAGCAACTTGGCGGTGTCCAGGCCAAGCTTTTGGAGATGCATTATGGTGTAGCAAGTGAGGGGTAGCATTGCTATGTCCTCAGCAGCAGGTGGTGATTCCAAGACGGTGTCAAGCCAGTCCAGGAGTAACACGATCTTTGCAAACTTGCTGAAATTGATCACCAACGTGATTGAGCCGACACTGCATTGTCAACATAAGTTTTTAGGTAAATGACACCTTCACAAGCCACCGCTGAACCTGTAAAAAGGTTGACTTGATTAGAATGCTTTTAAGAGGTAGTGGATGTGCACTTTCTCAGATCGCTATGGCAAAGAGATGAAGGGAAAGAGAGGTCCCACCGGGCGTGCCAATTTGTGGGAACCTCGGGAATCGTTTTTGATTCTTGAAATGTGTTTAAAAGATTTCTTTTTAAATGTTGAAAATATCGTACCTGAATTTTCTACTAAAATAGGTGATAGACCATAAAAACTACTAGATAGTCCAGGTGATATTAGAAGAGTATAGAACCGAGGTTCGGGTTCTGTGAAAATATTTTTTGACCTCTCTCCATCAAATGGTGCGAATATCCGATGTTCATTTACATCGAGCAAACACTCGAACACCCTTGATTAACTGCCATAGCGATCTTGTTTGACGAGAGCGTGCACATCCACAATGTATAAAGAACACAAAGGGCCCCGGCCTTTCAGGCCCGATGAGATGCAAACAAGTTTGATTAGATTTTGTTTGAAGTTGTTTTATGTTTGATTTATGAATTGATTTACATGTGGTTTGAAATGTTGATTTCAGATTTCCATTTGACTTGGATTTGAATGTTAAGTGTTTTGAGCTTGTTTGATTTGTTTGGTTTGTTTTACTTTAATTGGTTGAAGTTTATTTTATTTTTTTGTTTGAACTTGATATTTTAGATGTGTTGATCAATTTGACTTGTTTAAGTTTAGTTGACATGTGTTGAGTCATTTTTATGTGATTTTCTTATGTCGGTTGGTGTTTTCATACCAATTCGGGTGTGTTCAGAATGTTTTAAATGTTTTGAAGTTTGGTTCAAATTGATTAAACTTGAACTTTAGATTGTTAATGATATGAATTTGGCATGTTTTAAGATGAATTTCAAATACCTTAATGTTTTCTTTATGTGTTCATTTCAATTGGTTTGATTATTTGACTTGCACTTGTTTAAGCACTTGAATTCAAATAGATTAAATGTATTGAATCAATTTTTCCAGATTGTATTAAATATGATTTTTGTTGAATGTTAAAGCTTTAATGATCTGTTTTAAGCATGTTTTAAGGTTGGTTTAAATGTATTTTCAGATTTAATTAAGTTAACTTCAGATTTGAGTAACTCTTGTTCGGTTTGCATCACATCCGGTCTGTCGGGCTAGTGTCGATGCCCAATCACATGTAATCAACTCGGCACTTGAAATGTTCATTGAATATTCATGTTCATGCTGGTGTACATCATATGTGGCAGTTCATATGCCATGAATAATGCCGTCAATGGTGCAAATGTGTGAATGTCCTTCCCTTGGTGTAAAATACCACTTGATTGGGAAAATTTTGGCAGCATGCCGCCTTATTTTCCAATCGGTGTGGAATTTTTACCCGTCCTACAAGGCATAGTCATTTGACTTTCCAAGTAGTGGGAAGGGTCCGTCTGCAGTGGGAAGCGTGTCCCATGCCTACGCCCGGGTCAACGTTCCGGTGCATGCCGGATGAGCCGCCCAATGAAGCGTCCAGTTGTGGACTAACTCCTTATTTAATTTTGGCATTTCGCCTTCAATTTTAATTAAAGTTCATTTTAAGTGTCCAAGGCCCAATGGGCCAGCTTCATTAGCACAATGGGCTGGTCTTCATATCTCATGGCCTGAGAAGGCCGGCTTCATGCCATGTCGGCCCGGTTGGCCCAATCTTGAGCTTCATGGGCCCTGGCGGCCTGCTTTGAGCTTCATGACCCAATGGGCCTGATTTGCACCTCCATGGCCTGATTGACCTGATTTGCACTCCATTTTTGCACCTTGACATCTTGCTGTAGCAGCGGAGTAGGTGAGCCTCAGAGGGGCTGGAATGGGTTGGCTAAGGTGCTGTTTAGGTGGGCTTTTGGTAGGACTGCACAAGGGGCAGGTTTAAGGCAACTTTGGAAGGGTTGATTAGGTGCTGCACAAAGGGCATGTTGAAAAGGATTTCAATGCCTCAAAGGGGCTGTTTGGTATTGAAATAAGGAAGGTCACACAAATGGGCTGTCTTGGTTGAAGTTGAGAATCCGCCTGAGAGACAGACTTGGCCCGTCGTACGGATTCCAAGAATTCCCAGGACATCACCCTCTCCTCCAGCCAAAATGAGGGATCAAGAGCCCGCCCGGGGTAGACTTGGCCCATCTTGTGGATCCAAGAATGCCCGGGACATCGCTCCATCCTCCTCAATGGGTAAGGGATCTGTGTAGAGAATAGTGCTGATTGGGTGTGTTTCACATAGGGCAAACTAGGTGACCATCAAAGGGGCCTGACATGGGTGCTCATAAGGGGGCAGAACTTGGGCCAGCAAGGGGGCCTGTTTTTCATGCCATTCAGGGCCTGATTGGGAAAGGCAGGAGGTGCATGTCCAAGTGACCATCAGTGGGGTCAAACCAAGCATGATAGTAGAAGGTTTAGAGGCCAACATGGAGGGCCAAAAGGGTGCACAAAGGGGCTGATTCAAAGGTCTATTTTAAGGGGCAGCAAGGGGCTGTTTTTTTTGTGATGGCCAAATAGAGGGTACACTTGGGGCTTTCTGTAGACAAATGTGAAGGGCACTCAAAGGAGCTGAAAGGGCATTACTCAGAGGGTATGCCACCACGGAGAGGGGTAGAGAAGATAAGGGAAAGAGTTGAATTAAAAGGTTACATCAGAACACACTTTTTTCAACTCACCGGTTTTTTTTTCTTCTCTCTTGCACTGCAGGTGGTGTTGAAGATGATGGGCTGAAGGTGCCACAAAACCCTTATTCTCTTGCTGTTGGATGAGAAAAGGGGGTCTTCTCCTTGCTGATGTTGATGGATGGAGCAAAGGAATGAAGAGATCTTGCTGCACTTGCTGAAGTTGGCACACCAATCCGGTGGGCTGGTTGCACCTGCTGCTGGCGCGCCTGCTGGAGAGAGGCCTTTTCTTCTTCTTCTTCTTCACTTGGAACACCACAAGGGGGCTGGAGAGGCTGCTGACTTGTTGATGAAGACGTCCAAGCAAGGAGAAGCTCTCTTGGTGCAGGGTAGAGGGAGGAGAGGCAGGGCTTCCGCAGGGTGATCAGCTTGTCCTGCACATGGCCAGCCGAGGGGGCTTTTATAGGGGCTGAGGTGCGCCATCTCCAGGAGGAGATAAGGCTGGAGGTTGTTGAGAGGAGATAAGGATAACTCAAGGGAGGTTGGATATGATAAGGATAACCCATAGTTGGTTGTTGAGGATGATTATGCGCCAACTAGAAAGAGAGGGAGAGAAGGGTGCGCACCATCTCCTCCTTTCAAGGAGGTGTGCGCACATGACAAGTGGAGAGAGGGCTGGTTCGACCAAGGCTTGGATGAGGATAAGCTTGGTTAGTTGTAGGATTAGTTAGGATGAAGATAAACCAAGGGAGAGATAGGGATAAGCCATGGGAGGTTGTTGAGGGAAGTGGTTGAGTGGGACCCACTAGCCAAGGAAGGAGGAGGTGGGTGCGCCTCCCTCCCCTATTTTCTAGGGCTTTTTGCGCACATATCAGATGAGGGAGGATGGAATTCGACCATGACAGGTTGGGTTAGCCCATCTTGGGTTAGGTTTAACCCTGGTTTAATCAAAGTGCTCCCGATCCAACGGCTAGCATTAACTCCGACCAAAACCAATTAAATAAATATCAAATTGACTTTAAAAAATTCAAGATCATGCCCTGATGGCCACTGATCTTATGCTCCATCCTGATGTGTGGTTGAGATCACTTGAATTGCAACGGATCTCCTGATTTAGCTAGTTTCTCTGATCGGTGCGATCTCGGCCGTCGGTAATGCCAGAAACTGTAATTGAATGCAATTGCCTTCTCCCATTGGCCAAATTTATTTTTCATGCATCAATATTCATGAGATCAAAGTTTTGGGTCATGAAAATTGAAATTTTCAGCCCATGGGTCGATCCAGAGCTAATTGGACCATTATGCCCCTGGTGTGAGAACATACGGCTTTCCGTTCGAATTTGCTCTTTCTTGCATATCTCTTCATCCGGGGGTTGGATTTTTGATCCGTTTCGAGCATTGCCTAGCTCTATCCAATCTTGACAATGTGGTAAAGTTGGAATGCCATGTTAGAGTCCCAATTTGTCCCAAAGTGTCAGGGGCAAAATGGTCATTTCGGCCTTCCGGTGTCCGTTTTCCATGTTTTGGGCACCGTTGCAAAGCTCTTGACCGGGGCTATGTAATGAGCACATTATCTTGGCCATTTGTAGCATGTAAGGCCATGCCAAGGCATTTCCAAAGCCTGTTTACATCATCTATTCATGAATTTTCCGAATCTGGGTCAGATTTTCTGCACCGGCTTCGGCATTGCTGAAACTTGTATCAAGCAAGCTAAGCGGAAAAATTTGATGCCAACAACAGGTCTATCAACCTAGCATCGGTTGGAGACTCTTCTTCATCGGCCGGCCGAAGAAGAAGGAGGTTGAACCCATATCCCTATCTCCCGCGCTAAGGTACACGGTCAAATCAACTCACTCTTGTTTTTATTCTATAAAGCGGAGCCCGCGGCTCCTGGCGACCACCTTACTTTTTATTCATGTTTTAAATTCATCTCCTCCTCACTCTCCTCCCACATGACCCGAACCATCTCCGGTGCTCGAGCGACGCCGTGAGATGAAAGTTCGGGGATCAATGTGAGTGTGGGACCGAGGTGAGGACCTTTTACTGCTTTCCGAGTGTTTTTTCGATTCACTCCCCTTTTCCCCATTCTATCTTTCACCTTCTCTTAAGGTGCCGATCCGGAATCCGTTTTCGGAGTCGATAGGTCCCACACTCACATTGATCCCCGAACTTTCATCCCTTGGCGTCGCTCGATCACCAAAGAGACGGTTCAGGTCATGTGGGAGGAGGGTGAGAAGAAAGAAATTAAGATATGTGGTCACCAGGAACCGCAGGTTCTGATTTATGAAATAAAGATGACCGTGTGTACCTTAGCGTGAAGAGTGCGGGTCAAAGCTTCTCCTTCTTCGGCCGGCCAATGAAGAAGAGTCCTCAACGCGTGGGTGCTTGATTTTCTGTGCAACTAGACAAACAAACAAGTGAAAAAGACAATTAGAACTAAACAAAGTGGAGTATATGTAAAGAGAATAACATGAAACACACAATTGACTAGAAACTGACCGGATTCGGGTTATCTCTAACCCTTTTTTTATTTTTTTGGATTAACAGACTAAAAATAATGCAAAAAAATGATATAAGGATGGATAATCACAAAACAAAGAGATAGGAAAAAGAACAGAAAGATTTTGATAAGAATAGAGAGAGATATGGCCAAATCTGGGTTGTCGAAAAGGTCGAGCAACAGTCCAGGATCTATCAGGCGCGACTTTGCTTCTGTGCTTGTCACGACCAGCCGGCAGCAGTGTGAATTTGACCGTAACCTTCACTGCATGATCATTGTTCATTCAGCCAATTTTCGTGTTTACATGATTTACGTGTGGCTTTCGCTCGAAAATTACAGCTTTTTGCGGAAAACTTCAGAAAACATCTGATTTCGTTCGGCCAAGCTCCAAATCAACTTTAAGAGACCCGGCATCATTCTAAGGTCAATCACACATGTTACCCTATAAAACATGAGTTTTATGCTCTGAATTAGGTGAATTTGGCGTGTCTACAGCTTGCCTCGCCTTGATGTCGGCTTTGTAAGGGAATGGCATGTAATGAAGCGGAGTGATTCGAAGTGAACTGTAATGGTTTGCAAGTGAGCGTAGATGAATGTAGCGAAAGGGAATGATGATGAACTGAAAAGGTGGCATCAAGGTGTAGATATAGACACGCTTATCTACCCGATCCAGCAAAATGAATCGCACCGAGTATTTTAGATCACTTTCATGTTCTATCAAAACTTCACATAATTAATTGGTAAAAGACATGCCATTGGCACGAGAGATGATAAAGGATAAAGGATGAAGGATAAAGGATGTAGCCAACCCTCAGCGTGGTGAGGAGTCCTCGAATTCGTAGGTTCATCATCAGCCAGCAACCCAAACTTTGCGGTGTTCTTGTACTGTGATGGGCTAAAGTTTAAAAGAGAAATTGATTTTCAAATGAAAATAATACCAATCCATCGTATTTGGAATCTCAAGTTCATTCAAGTTTCACCAAAATACTCAGTTTAATTCTGAGTGGAATAATCTCAAATTCTTAAAAGGGTTCATTTTAAGCATAACAAAATTGCTAGGGTATCGTGAAAACCATGAATCATGCTCTGGCAGAAAACCGAGTATTCAGAAAATGACAAAACAGACTTAAGCCATAGTGGGATTGAAAGATAATGGTGGGACTAACATAGAATGATGGGAAAGAAGAAACAATGGCATGACAAACATGACACAGTGGGATAAAATAAAAGACACGATGTGATAAAAGAAGGGAAAGAATAAAACATGATGGAATAAAAGAAAGGAAAGAATAAACATGGTGGGATAAAAGAAAGAACAGACATGGTGGGATAAAATTGGTAATAATGAAGAATGAAAAAGAGATGGATATAAAAATATAGAAAATTATGTAAAAAATAGTTGAAGATATAGATTGTCTATTGGAGGTCAAGACACCCGATTAGGAACCATCGTCCCTCCAATGTTCAATTTTGGCTTATCCGTGAGTGTGAAGAAATGACCAAGCCATCGTAGATTTTGTTGAAGGGGATTTCGGGCCCAATCATCTTCACGCTCAAGGTCTTCAACATTAATGCATATAATACATATTAAATGGACCTAACATAACTAAATGACAAATGATAAGAGTGATGTGAAGTAAAAAATGGAGTGATGGTGATGATGTGAGATTGATGAGAATGTGGATTTGAATGAAGTCTTCAGGCGTGGTCTATCAACTTGCATCGTCCGCCTGATTCATCAGCACCTATGGTCCATCCTTGTCTTGCCTTCTGACGGAATACAGCATCACGATAATGTTCAGTTGGGTGGCGCTTCCTCTCTTTTCGCCACAAGGTTGGCATGACGTTCCTGGGGGAACACTGATCTCACCAATTCACCTGTTGGACTTCAAAGGTTGCCTAATGGCCCTTCTCTTTTCCTTCTTTAGCTTCTGAAAACACTTATGGGGTGTTTGGTTGCATGATAATTTTTTGTACACTTTCATGACAAAAAATTGTATTAAAATAAAAAGTGAACCAACTCATGACATAAAATTATCATGTTTGGAGGGATGTGATTACAAAAAATAGTAACTACCACACATGACCAAACAAAGTGGGGGGACCACAAGAAAAAAGAAAGAGGTGAGACCCTCTTTTTTTGTTTAAGAAGAAAATCACTTTCAAAACATAAAATTATCATGGTTGTCAAACACCTCTTTTAACAAGTTTTCTTACAATTTTTAAAAATTAAAATAAAAACTTCAATTATCATGCAACCAAACACCCCATTAACAAAGATGATTAAATTTTCATCATGACTCATCCCTTTGTCTGTATACCGTTTGTCATGATTTCAAGTCAAAGAGAGGAGCCTTCTTAACAAGGTAGAATAAAATAAATGACTTGAATGAAAATAGGGTAAGAGTTGAGAGAACTTACCTGCCGTGGTGTGAATCCTCTCCTCTCCAACATTGAAATGCCTGAAACACTTGATAGAAAGGGGATTAGATCTTCACCGTGGCTCATCCCTTTGCCCCTTATGGTCAACTTTGACTTAGGTCAAAGGGAAGAACCTTCTTAACAAGGTAATTAAAGCAAAAATGGATATGCAATGCAGGAAAGGAAATATGCATAACAAAAAAAAAAAAAGCATGGATGCAACTAAGGCAATGATCATGACTGAGCATTTTTTTGGATTTTCTTGAAAACAATCATTTTTTTTGGATTTTCAAAAGTATTCAATTTTTTGGATTTTTGAAATATGCATTTTTGGATTTTTGAAATATGCAATTTTTTTGGATTTTTGAAATATCAATTTTTTTGGATTTTTGAAATATGCATCTTCTTTGTGGTCTTTTTTGAAATATTTTCTTTTTTTGGGTTTTTGAAATATTCAATTTTTTTGGAGGAAAATGCTGGTATTTGAGACAGTTCATCGGTCTTTGGGGTTTGTCAAGACTCAAGTGGTAGATGCCACATGCAAAAATAAAGTTCCCAACCTAGAATCCTTCTAACCTTCTTCCTTTGATCGGTTTGGATTCCGCCTAGATTTGGTCGGTTTACCCTACCCAAGGGGTTTAAGGAGGAAGAGTATAGAGGAAGTCTTTGATAGGGTTTGAAGATGTTGAGAGGGATTTCTCTACTCACACTCAAATTTCCCATTGGGGTTTGACCTCTTTGTGTCTTTCCTATTTTTTGCTCTTTTCTATGTGGCATATATTTAGACAGGTTTTTGATCCGTGGGGACATTGCCTATCTTTTAGTGCCTTTTGCCTTGACTATCATTCTGGGTACTCATTCAGACAGGTTGATCATTTTTTTCTTTTTCTAACCTAAGGGGTTCATTGCCCATCTTTTGGCACCCTTTTACACCTTCTGAGACGGCCTCCTACTAGGGTGGCGAGTGTTTTCGATACTACCCCTCTCTAATCTTCTCTCCCTATCTTGGACTGAGTAGAAGAGAATAGGGTAAGGGTAATCCTTCCATTTCTAGATTTCTGCATTGGCTTTCGCAAGTGTCAGGTTGTCTGGATTCTAGGATTGGGAAGTGTTGTGTGTGTAGGATGGTGCCTACCCTTGACTTCTCACGAACGACCTAAGATCGATGACTTGAGATTATACCAGTGGTTTCTCCATTTTTATGAAAAATACTTTTTGTGGTAAACTCCATTCCAAGGATGATTCAATTTTTTTCCATCTGCATTAGTCAATTCATATGCATTGCCTGGATACTTTTTAGTGATTATAAAAGGCCCTTCCCAGTTTGGTTGCAACTTGGAGTGGGCACCCCCCGGCTTAATGAATATGCGTTGACTACCATCTCACCGATCTCAAATTTTCTCTCAACCACCCTCTTTTGATAAAACCTTTTAAGTCTATTCTGATAACTCCGGGCATGCTTGGCGGCGGCTAGCATTTTTTCATTCAAGAGTTCGAGCTATGCAAAGAGAGATTCTCGTCTCTCATCAACAGGAATATCCTTGTTGAGCTGAACTTGAAGAGATGGAAGTAATACTTTGTAGGGGACCACTGCTTCCATCCTATATGCCAAAGCATACGGGGTTTGCCCAGTGGGAGTCCTTACAGAAGTACGATAAGCCCATAGAGCATCTACAAGCTTATCACCCCAGTCGGCAAACTTGCTAGACTTACAAGATTTCTTGATGATTTTGATTAAGGTTTTGTTGGTGGCTTCTGCTTGACCATTGCCTTGAGGATGGTATGGTGATGAATGATGCAATGAAATGCGATACCTGTTGCAAAGATCGCACAGATCTTGAGAGAGAAATTGTGGCCCATTATTAGTGACGATGTCGCTGGGGATCCCGAACCTTACCAGGATGTTGCGCTTGATGAAGGAGCAGACTGTCGACGCTTTAATCTCCACGAATGCTTCCGCTTCAGCCCACTTTGTGAAGTACTCTGTTGACGTCAGAATGAATGATTTTGAGTGCATTTCGGAGTTGAGGTCACTCAAGGGGCCAATGATATCAAAAGCCTACATGGCGAAAGGCCATGGGGCATGAATTGGATGGAGGGAAGATGCAGGAGAGTGAATCTTGTTGGCATGGAGTTGACATGAATGACAGTGCCGGACAAAGATGGAGCAATCTTCTTCTAGAGTTGGCCAATAATACCCTTGTCGGATGATTTTGTTAGCAAGGGCTTGGGCATTCACATGACCACCACAAACTCCAGAATGTGCTTCCTTCAGCACCAACTCAGCTTCTTCTTCATCAAGACACCTAAGTAAGATTCTACTTAGACTTCTCTTATAGAGCACTCCTCCTAGGATTGTATACCTCTGGGATACTCTTCTGATTGCCTTCTTTTCCTTGGTAGTTGATCCGGGCGGGTATGATTGATCTTGGCAATACCTCGCAATCTCTTCATACCAAGGTCTCTCACCTTCTTTTAATTCTTCCAACTCAATTAAGGAAATTTCTTCTTTATGTTCCAAGTATTCCTTTCTGTTAAACCTCTCCTTAACCTTTAGAAAACATCCATCCTCAAATGCTGGAATTGTCTTCTTATAGATGTGGATAGCCCTCACTTGCCTGCCTAGCGCGATAGATAGAGATGAAGCTAGTGAAGCTAAGGCATCGGCGAGGATATTCTGAGAACAGGGGACATGGACAAAGGTGAGTTTGAAGAATAACTTGATGTAGCAGGTGGTGAGCTCCTTGTAGGGCTTGAGGTTTGGATGAGAAGTTTGGTACTTGGATAGGACCTGGCGTAGGATCAAACCTATCACCCTCAGTTCGGTGGCACCACGGAAATAAGCAGCCTCCAGCCCAGCCAGCAAGGCTTCATACTCAGCTATGTTGTTTGTTGCTGGAAAGTTAAGCTGAAAAGCCTGTGGAATGGTGACACCTTCATAATACCTATCCCTCTACCATGACAGTTCAGAGCCCCATCAAAATATAATGTCCAAAGATTGGAAGATTGGATTGACATTAGTTCGTCATACGGGAACTCTGACCGGACTGAGTCAAAGACGGGTATAGGATGATGGGCAAGGTGTTCAGCAATAGCATAGTCCTTGATTGCCTTCTATGAGACATAAGTTATATCAAATTGGGATAAGAAGCTTTGCCATCGCCCTAACCGATTAGTCAAAATTATCTTCTCTAACAGAAACTTGATAGGATTGATACGAGCAATGAGCTTGACTTGGTGAGCGAGGAAATAATGTTTGAGTTTTTGAACCACCCAAACAAGAGCAGCACAGGTCTTTTCTACCACAGTGTACTTCAGCTCACAAGCAACAAACATCTTGGACAAGTAATAAGTAGCTCGTTCTTTCCCTTCTTCATCAACTTGTGCAAGGACAGCCCCAAGAGAGTTCTCAAGAACCGAAATGTAGAGGACCAAGGGCTTGTCGGGAATTGGTGGTCTAAGTATAGGGGGACTTGCCAGGTATGCTTTCAACTCATCAAACGCCTCCTGGCACTTCGAATCCCATTTAAACTCGGCCCCTACCTTGGTTAACTCATAGAAAGGTTTACACCTTTGGGAATGTTGTGAGATAAACCGGTGGAAAAATTATAGCCTCCCAATCAATCCTCGAAGATCCTTCATATTCTTCGAGGGAGGCATACCAATAATTTCTTTGGCCTTGTTTGGGTCGATCTCTATGCCCCTTTTGCTTACTATGAACCCAAGTAGTTTTCCTGATGAAACTCCAAATGTGCATTTCTTAGGGTTTATTTTCAGCTTATATTCTCTAGCTTGTTGCAAGACTTTACTTAGCACTTCAGAATGATCTTCCCGACTCTTGGACTTGATAACCAAATCATCCACATACACCTCTACAAGGGTGTGCATCATGTCGTGAAAGATAGCCATCATAGCCCTCTAATATGTAGCACCAGCATTCTTTAACCCAAAGGGTATGACAACATAGCAATATGTTCCCCAAGGTGTAGGTGTAGTGACCGAGATCTTCTCTTGGTCCTCCTCAGCTAACCGGATCTGATTGTATCCAGAATAGCCATCCATGAATAAAAGCATTTCAAATCTAGCTGTGTTATCAACCAAAACATCTATATGAGGTAAAGGAAAATCATCCTTAGGACACGCTCGGTTCAAGGCCCTGAAATCTATACAAATCTGAACCCATCCATCATTCTTCATAACAGGGACTATGTTAGCCACCCATTGCAGATATAGGACAACTTTAATAAATTTTGCTTGGTGTAGTTTGTCGACCTCTTCTTTCATTTTGAGTGCAATATCAGGGTGGAATATCCTGAGCTTTTGTTTAACCGGGGTAGTTCCAGATTTCAAGGTTAATCTATGTTCAACCAATGAATTATCTAATCCTGGCATGTCTTCATATGTCCATGCGAACGTGTCCTTTTATTCTTCTAAAACATTGATCAAACGTTGTTCTTCTGAGGGAGTGAGGTTTGCACTGATGAGGATAGTCTTAGGATCTTCCAGGGTTCCTAAATTCAATTCCTTGGTAGGTTCATTCCCTATGACTGATGGTTCCTCAAATATTCTAAGTCCAGATGCATATGCATCAACCAAGTCCTCGATTCATCCTCAGATGTCTTCTGTGCCAATTGTTGCAGATACCTATTTAGAACTCGTTTACCTCTGACTTTCCTATTTCTTAACCTAACCTGACCTACTGAAGATAAAGTTGGAAATGTGGTATTTACAGTGGAGGGAGATCGAGTAAATCGTTCAATGATTCAGAAGAGAGGGACCCTTGATTGGGAGCACCCTCTGGGATGAGTAGAGACGTCTCCTCGATGGAAATGTGAGTTTCAGAGAAGACATTTTTTTGGGATTTTCAAGTAAAAAGATAGAATGAATTAGCATGACTCGGGATTTTCTAGAAACTGACGAAATTAATAGAGAGAGAAACTTAAGAATAAAGGGAAAAAGGGGCTCGTAGGCCCGATGTAACAGAAAATGGGCTCATGGGCCCAAAACTGATGAAAAAAGCAAACGGGTATGTGGACCCAATCTTAGAAATGGATGGGCATGTGAGCCCATGCTGGAGAGAACCCTCAATTCTAAAGTTGATGAGGGAAGTAGATGGGCAAGCAGGCCCAGTGAGAATAGAAGGTTTAAAAAGGCACATGGGCCCAAAGTGGGTTGTTAGTTTGGTGGGAGAGAGTGGGCTTGAAAGCCCATCCAATAGATCTAAGAACAATGGCATGAGGTTTAAACATGGGATTGTTGTATTTGGGCCTCACGGAATGGTTCTGACTTGGTTGGTAGCTTGCTCAACATCATGATCTAAAATTGGTTTGCCTTTGAGTGGTTTCTGGTGCTCTTCCAAGTTTTCTTTTTCTTCATCTGAAGCCTTTCTTCTCTTGACAACTATCATGAAACTCTTGTCATCTTCAGCCATCATCATGGTCTCCCCTTTGATAAAGAATATATGGAGTCCCATGGCATATCCTGGCTGGAAGATCCTCCTTGGGATGGAATCCTCTTCGTATCCCAACCCCTGCCTGCGTGGCCTTTTCACAGTTTGAATCGGCTAAGTGATCCCTTGAAGATCTTTGCCTAAACCTTTTCCAGGCTGATAGCCCAGCTTTATCATCATCCGTCATCCCACTGTGTCTGGAAGAGAAGCAGTCATGCATCTGACTTTGGGCAATTCTCCCACTAAGATTTGGGGTTGTATTGACAATCCTAGGGGTGATGTAAAAGTAGCATCATTCATCTCGTCCCATATAAGCATGCTAGTCACCTTGACCACTTGTCCTTTTAAGAGAAACTTTATGCACTGATGGTTTGTTAAAACCACAGCTCCTATTGCCTCCAAGTATGGCCTCCCAAGTATAGCCCGAAAAGTCGGATCCAAATCTAGAACATGAAAATCCATTGTGACCGTACATGGTCCAAGTTGAACCTCTAGAGTGACCACCCCACGTGAAGACTTGTTGGAGTTGTCATAGGCCGTCACCATGGCACAAGATGGCTTAATTTCTTGTTCAGAAATGCTGCACAACTGTAAAGTTTCTGGCGGCATAACATTGATAAAAGCTCCAGTGTCAACCAAACATGATTTCACTTCAATATTACAGATAACCACAGCCACATGCAAAGCATATCTCCTGACCTCTGGATCTGCTAATTACTCCTGAGAGAAAGTGAGTGTTGGGTGCTCACTTCTAGGGGCTAACACTGTAGTGATCTTCTCAGGTGGGAGATCTTCATTCACCATGACCCGTTGCAAATACTGCTGTAGAATCTCCTGGTGCACCTTTGATCTTTTGATCAACTCAAGTATAGAAATACGGGTCGGTGTCTTATATAAATGTTTCAAAAAATCATACGCCATGCTCGGCAATGGTTCTTCCACTTGTTCCTCCTCCACTGGATCCTGTGGTTGAGTACCGGCTTGGGGAAAGAGCCGCTGGAACTTCCTCCCACTCTGAAGCACCGGGGCTATTTGGCGGTCGGGTAGAGGTGATGGGTTAACTGGGGTGGGCTGTGGTGGAATAGGTGTAGGTATGGTAGACAATGGGATTGGTGGTTCTAGGATGATTGGGTTAGTGGGTAGAGGGGTAGGATTTGGAGGTGGTAGTGATGGAGATACTGGTGGCCTTATAAGAAGAGGCCGGGGTGTAGGAGTGGTTGATGGGTTTAATGAAGGTGTTGGTAACGTGGTAGGTTGTGGGGTTGGTGGTATGATAGGTTGAGATTTTGGAGTGACAGAGCTCATAGGCTGGGGGTTCAGGTTTGGTGGTGATTGTGGTGGTCGGATGAACAAGGGCCGGTGTGTAACAATCGTTGAAGGAGGTGTAGTTAAAGAGGGGGCTGGCCTAATGATGAGTCAACGTGAGGAAGTGGAGGCCAGTGGTTGGGTTATTGAGCTTGGTGATAGTTTCAGAGTAGCAGGTGCACGGATTATCTGTCTAAGAGGGTTCCTAGCAGGAGGCCTAGCTGGGTTGACTGGCATGGTTGCATTGTGGTTTTCTAGTTGCCAACCTTGAGCACGGCTGGCATCTCCCTGGACAATGGAGTGTACTAGACCAATTCCTGGGTTTGGATGTGCTGGTGCCGGTGCTGGAGCGGGAGCATGAATGGGAGCGGATTCTGAACAATCCCCAAGACGGGTTGTTGTTGAGGTTGAGCCAGTGGACGCTGCCGCTGCTGCTGCCTAGCCTTCATTGCCTATATGCATTCCCCCATTTGGACCCAATCAATGCTACCTTGGTCACTCATATCGTGGATGTAATCCTTGAATTGAAAACACACTTCTACAGTGTGACCAAGACACCGGTGGTAAGCATAATATCGGGACATATCTGCATTTGCTGGCCAAACCTCTCTTTCCTTGGGCAATTCCAACTGTTTTTCCGCCATGAGTACATTGAAGATGTCGGTCAAGGAGAAAAGGAGTTGTTGGTAGTTCTCTCTCCTAGGACCTCCCCTTCGTGGTGCCTGATTGGGTGGTGGTGGTGCCCTATTGTAGGTAGGTTGACAAGGTTGCTGGGGTTGTGCTACTGGCTGAGGGGGTTTTTGGGGTTGTTGTGGTTGTGGTGGCCTAACATGTTGTTGAGGGGGTTAATAGGAAAGGTTCTGTGGTGGGTTTCTAAACTGGTTTTGACGGTTCCCTCCCTGGTTCCCCACAATGTTTATAGCTTCATTGTTGACCACTCCTTCGGTTGTAGGCCCAGCTGGTGCGGAGGGAGTCTTCCTGTTGTTTCTAGGTTTGGGATCAAATAAATTTATCATGGTGGCATCTTTGAAGTGGGCTTGCAAGTATCGGGCACTGTCATAAAGTTTATTCATTGTGGTAGGACGGTGCATAATCAAGACATTCTTCAAGGCAGGTGTACTGTTGCCGATCAGCATCTTTACTTGTTCCCCTTCAGAAATAACATCTGTCAGTTTCTCTGCCATTCCCCTCCAGCGATCAGCAAACTTTATGAAGTCCTCTTTGGGCTTCATCTTCTCAGCAATCAAATCTATAATGGAGCATGATGGTGCCACCCGGTCTCTCTATCTTTGCAAAGATTTGGTCTTGACAATATCAATGTCTCCTGCCTCAAAGGGGTCAAGCGAGTAGAACCATTCCAATGTAGACCCTTCTAGTGATCGGTGGAATAAGAAAGCAAGAACCCTACGATCATTTTTCCAGAATGAGAATTCGTAGAGAAAATCTTTTAGGTGGAGAAAAGGATTGCTAGTACCATTGTAGCGGTGATAAACTAGTAGCTCAGAAGGTGGCGAGGTGGAGAACTGACAAAAAAGGAATAGAGATATCAAGAACTGACTTGGAGTCTAGGCGACATCTCAGCTCTTCATAATGTTCATTCATCTAGGTGAGCTGATCCATGATTGCCTATGTGAGAGCAGATTCTTGGTTTACTGGTGGGGGTATGTGGTTAGAGGCATGGTTATGGAATTGAGGAGCATGACTTGGCAAATTTACTGAAGATTGTCCCATGACTTGGTGGGTCAGGGGAGCAACATGGTTAAAATAAGATGGCTGAACAAATGATGGTTGAACCACAGATGGTTGAACTAAAGATGGTTGAACTACAGATGGTTGTGCTAATGATGGTTGAATCACAGATTGTTGAATAATAGGTGGTTGAACAAAGGGTGATTGAATGAGTGGTGGTCGAACCAGAGGACAAGGAGATGAGGCAACTTGGTTGGCTTCAGCTTGATCTGAGGCAATTTTGCCCTTCACCATGGATTGTATGCGGGCGTAGGTTTTTGGGTCGGTATAGAGAGACAACTCTCTGAAGAGTGGTTCAACATCATGAGGAGCAGATGGTTGAGGGACCTCTTGCGCTTCTGACTCAAAAAATGGATTAACAAGACCATCTGACCGAATTGGTTGGTCACCCATCTCGTGCTCTCGATGTTCAGCTTTTTCCGCCATTCCAACGTGCCTTCCAGACCTTAATTGCATCAAACAAGTTGGCAAAATAAACAAAAAACTTTTTTCTGGTTTTTTAGTATCTTGCAAAAAAAATGTTAGGTTTGAATTTTTGTTTGACAAACAAGTGATACAAAGACTTGAAAGAAAAATTACGCAATGATTTTGATTAAATCTTAGGTTTATAGATTTTGTTAAGAATTATTCTCTCAACAAATGGGTTAGGATCCTAACTCCAATCTCCAATGACCTAGGTTTCACACAATCTCACCACGCGTAGGTAACATAGGATGCTTCGGGTTTTGGGGAGTGGTACAACCAACCCAATCGTGAAGAGGAATAATCCACGTATGAGGAATTACAGAGGCCTTGATGAAAGCCAACCAAGTCAACTAGGAAGGAATATCTCAGAAGAGAGGTCAGAATCCACCAAGAAGGTGTTTTGGATGGGAGGGGTAAATGGGAGAGTGAGCTCCCGCCTTAAAAAAGTGTAAAAGAAAGAGGTAGAGAGAAGGAGAAGAGAATGCAATCAAGTAATAAATCAAGTAATGAGCAAAATATAAACTTAAATAAACAAGCAATCATACAAGACAAGAAATTAGAAACTAGACAAGCAACTAGAAACTAGAATCCAGACCTTGTTTCTTATGTGAGCCAAATGGAGATAGTGAAAAAGTGATGGAAAGAAGAGGGTTCAGATCTGATAGCCAAGCAAAAGGGTGGTCCACGTGGGGACCGATGTCAGAATAAGCCGGTTCACGTGGGAACCGAGTCAAAAAGTAAAGGTGGTTCACGCGGGAACCAGTTTTGGTAGGTTCACATGGGAACTGGTATGAATGGTCAAAACAGGGCCACGTGGGGCCAATTAAAGGTGAATAAGAATATGAATAGATCTGAAGGAAAGTGGTTTTGTACATGTGAGAACCTAAATAAAGAGAGATAGGTTCACGCGGGAACCGGTTTAAAAGGAAAAGGGTGGTTCACGCGGGAACCGGTTTAAATGACAACTGAAAATAAAAGGGGGTCACGTGGTGACCAATTTGAGAGTGATAACCTGCAGAAAAGAGGAAAAATATGATTTTAATGACTGAAAAGAAATGTTGGTTTATGTGGGAACCAGTTTGTAGAAGAGAGTTGGTTCGCGCGGGAACCAGTTTTAAAGCAAAGGTGGGTTCACGTGAGAACTGGCTGAAATAAAATGACAGAAATTAAATGAGGTACTTGGCACTTCAGATATGATGAAAGATGGGTGAACCATCTTTCATCCCTTGGCGTCGCTCGATCACCAAAGAGACAGTTCGGGTCATGTGGGAAGAGGGTGAGAAGAAGGAAATTAAGACATGTGGTCGCCAGGAACCGTGGGTTCAGATTTATGAAATAAAGATGACCATGTGTACCTTAGCGTGAAGAGTGCGGGTCAAAGCTCCTCCTTCTTCGGCCGGCCGATGAAGAAGAGTCCTCAACGCGTGGGTGCTTGATTTTTTGTGCAACTAGACAAACAAACAAGTGAAAAAGACAATTAGAACTAAAAAAAGTGGAGTATATGTAAAGAGAATAACATGAAACATACAATTCACTAGAAACTAACCAGATTCGGGTTATCTCTAACCCCCTCTTTTTTTATTTTTTTGGATTAAAAGACTAAAAATAATGCAAAAAAATGAAAAAAATGATATGAGGATGGAGAATCACGAAAAAAAGAGATAGGAAAAAGAACAGAAAGATTCTGATAAGAATAGAGAGAGATATGGCCAAAACTGAGTTGTCGAAAAAGCCGAGTAGCAGTCCAGGATCTGTCAGGTGCGACTTTGCTTCTGCACTTGTCATGACCAACCCCAACCTCGGAATTAAGTGTTGTCAATTGCAAACTGAAGAAGACTTGATGAGGAAGAACTTTGATGAAGAGAGCTCTGGCAGAAGACGTCTACACGCTGCTGTAAAGGCCGAAGAAGAGAGACCTAACAGATCACCTGTAGACCAGCCTTCCCCTCTCATGAACCGACTTCTCTCTCTCTAAAAACTCGAAATTCTCTCTCTAAAAATCACAAAATGGATGCAGGATGGAGCTTGGACGTCTTGAGATGCCTGGGGGGTCGTTCACATGCCTTTGGAACGACCAGATTCAAAGTTTATTTATAGAAGAAAAGGTCGCGATCTAAGCTACAAAATAGGGGACCTTGTGCCCTAGTTCTGGGCGCATGTGCCCTGGTGCTGGGCACATGTGCCCTCACCTGAGGGCGCAAGGCATCCTTTCTATAAAAAAGGTCTTATCTGGTCTTATCCATTCAGAGGTAGAGTCCCGGTGAAAAATTGGTTCCCTCGTGTCTCAAGGTCAGGGCGCATGTGCCCTCAAGTCAGGGCACAAGGTCACATGCCTTAGGGGTAGGGCGCATGGGCACGTGCCCTGGGTCCTGGGCGCATGTGACCAGGGACCCCGGCGCATGGGACTATTTTGCGCGTCCTTCTTCCGGAAGCCATTGCGGACACTCCCGAACTCGGAATTCAACGCCGTTTGTTGTGTTGGAAAGATAAAAGGCCGAAGAAGCTCTCTATATAATTGTATCAGCCATAAAACCCTCCAAAGATTCAGAATTTTATCTGGAAGTTAGGACAATGAACAAAAGATTTGATACTAGTCTGAATGACTCCGACGGCAAACTAAAAAGGCACGGTATGCAACAAAACTTGTCCGGAGTGTGAATATGACCATAACCTTCAATGCATGATCATTGGTCATTCAGCCAATTTCTGTGTTTACATGATTTACGTGTGGCTTTCGCTCGAAAATTATAGCTTTTTGCCGAAAACTTCGGAAAACATCTGATTTCGTTCGGCCAAGCTCCAAATCAACTTTAAAAGACCCGGCATCATTTTAAGGTCAATTACACATGTTAACCTATAAAATATGAGTTTTATGCTCTGAATTAGGCAAATTTGGCGTGTCTACAACGCTCAATTACCAAATTCGGCAAAGTGTATCTGTTCATGTTCCTCGGATTATTGTCACGTTTCATCAAGCCTTCTTATATCCGATTGGTAAAAGGCGTGCCATGGGCATGAGAGAAGAATAGCCAACCCCCAATGCGGTGGGGAGTCCCCGAATCATGGGTTCATAGATTCATCATCAGCCAGCAACCCGATCTTTGCGGTGTTCCTGTACTGTGATGGGCTAAAGTTTTAAAAAAATATTTATTTTTTTTAAATAAAAGAATACCAATCGAGCATATTCGTGCTCTTATATTCATTTAAGTCTTCCAAGAGACATGGTTTGATTCGGAATGGAATGATCTTGATTCCAAATGGCAAAGTTTTAGGCACAAGAATAGACCATGAGGATAATGGTGGTGCAAGAATTATGATAAAAAATGGGTGCCCATGGTGAGATATAAAATGGGGACTGCCACGGTGGGATACGTAGCAAGAAAGTGTTGCAAGAGGCCATGGTGGGATATAAATGAAAGATGTTGAGGGACACATGGTGATTGTTATAGATGATTAACACAGTGGGATTAATGAACACGGTGGGATATTGAAAAGGTCATAATTGGGATAAATCATGGGATGAAGAGACCTGGTGGGATTTAGAGATCATGGTGATAAGGTGAAGATCATGATGGGATGTATGCAATGACAACAAAAAATTCAATGAGACTAATACTACATGATGCATGCTGGGCTAAAAAAGTCAAAAATTTACTTAACAAACTAGTTGAAGATATAGATTGAACATCAAAGGTCAGTATACCCAATTGTGAACCATCGTCCCTCGATATTTAATTTTGGCTTATCCGTGAGCACAAAAAATGACCCGGCCATCGTGCATTTTGATGAAGGGGATCTCGGGCCCAGTCTTTTTTTGCACTCGCGGTCTTCAACATCAATGCATAAATAAGTAGTAATGCACCTAATATATGCTAAAGAGTAAAATGATAATGGTGAGTTTGCGGTGTGATGACATGTATTCTCACAAAAGAGTTCATGTGCCTTGATGAAGACACAGAGCAAAAGTTCCTCGGCAAAGTAGAGGCCGAGGTTATGGCGACACCTCCTCCTAAGAATCCTTATGGGAGGGAAGTGGCGAGCATTGCCTTATTGAAATCTTAAAAATGCTCCTCGGTGAAGTTGAGGTCGAGGTCATGGTGGCACCTCCTCTAAAGAATCCTTGAGGGAGGGAAGTGGCGAGCATCACCTTGTTGTGTAGTTCTCCTTGTTTGTTCTTCATGCTTGAAACACTCGAAAAAGGAGATTAGAATGCCAATATGGCATATCCCCCTTGCAAGTTGTAATCTACCTTGACCTTTGTCAAGAGGTATAGCCTTCTTAGGAGTGTAAAAATAAAGTAACAAATATGCAATGAAGAATTTGAAACATGAGAGATTGAAAGTAAATATGAATGTAAAGACGAAAATTCAAACCAAGCATGGCAATAATTTTTTTTTTAATTTCGAAAATATATTTTGAATTTGAAAAATAAGTTTTTCTTTTTTGAAAATATTCTATTTTCTTTGTTTTTTTGAGAATATTCTTTTTGTTGAGTTTTTGAAAATTTATAAAAAATTTTTTGAGTTTTTTTGAAAATATTCAACCTTTTATTTGGAGTTTTTGAAAATATTCAACCTTTTTTTAGAGTTTTTTTAAAATATTTTTTTTTGGGAGAGAAAAATCAATATTGACACAAGTTCTCATCACTTGGTTGTTTTACTAGGTTCGTTGGCAGACACCATGTGCAAAATGGGGTTCCTTGCCCAGAATCTTTCTAACCTTCAACCTCTGATCTGCTAGAGTTTAACTTTGATTTGGTTGGTCCACCCACACCTTGGGTGGTTAAGAATGAAGAATTGATAAGGAAGTCCTTGATAAGCTTTGGAGATGTTGAGAGGAATTTCTCTACTCACACCCAATTACCCGTTGGGGTTCGGCCACTTCGGGTCTTTTCTTCTTTATTGACAAACCTATTTTTGTGGCACACATTCGGACAGGTGTTTTGACCTGTGGGGTCATTGCCCATCTTTTAGTGTCTTTTTTTATTTTCTACATTTTGGGTATTCATTAAGACAAGCCCATATTTGTTTAAACATGTGGGGTTCATTGCCCGTCTTTTGGCATCCTTTTTCTATTTAAGAAGTTGGACCTTATGAGACGGCCTCCTACTAGGGTGGCAGATGCTTTTGATACTCTCCCCCTCTAGTCCCCATCGCCTATCTTGGACCAAACAGAAGAAAATAGGGTGAGGGTTTTCCTTCCATCTCTAAGCCTTGCCTAGCTTCTCTCGGGTGTCAAGTCATCCAGATTATAGGATTGGGACGTGTTGTGTGTGGGATGGTATCCACCCTCGACTCCTAGAGAACAACCACATATGGACTCAAGTCATACTAGTAGTTCTCTCCATTTTTGAGGTAGATTACATTCCATGGGTGAATCAATTGAAAATAGTGCCTTGCAATGTAAAGAATTTGTTTAATAAAAACAAGGTAGCTACAAATATCGTCAATTATGAATTTCTCTCTATTAAAATTGTGAATTTCAAAATCATTTCAAAAAATATTGCCTTGAGGATGACATAATGATGATGAATGCAACGTAATACCTAAGAGAAGAAGAAGTTCATTATTGATGACAGCTTTGTTTGTGCTTGCCTTGCCTTGCCTGCCATGCCTTGCCTTGCTTTGCCCAACTGCTTCCACTGTTGATATGTTCCACATCGAATCAAAGAGTAAGAGTCATACAGTGAGGTGAAATATGTGGTAGATTTGATTTGGCATGGTGGAACTAGGATTGATGACGTAGAAGGCAAAGATTGTGGCAAAGATTGTGGTATCACCCAGGAAATTTCTCTACCTTTAATTTTTTTTAAAAATAAAATTTATAAAAGGAAAAGAAGGCTTCAAAATAAAAGTGAATTAAAGTAGGATGTTGGGCCCGGGAGTTGATAATGGGCTTAAAAGCCCAAAAAAGGTTGGAATCAAGAGTCACATAGGCCCAAGAGTTGAAGGCGGGCTAGAGGGCCCAATTGATGTTGATGGGCATGAGGGCCCAATTGGAGGTGAAGGGCTCAAAGACCCGATTGGAGGTTGAGCCCGAGGGACCCAATGAAAAGAGTGGGCACACGGGCCCGATTTACATGGTTGGCAGCAAGATTGTGATTTGTGATGGGCTCGCTGGCGCCATTGAAGAGTATGGGTGTGCAAACCCGAATTCGAAGAAGTGGGGGCATGGGGCCCGATTTCAAAGAAGTATGGGCACACGGGCCCGATTGTGAAGGAATGGGGGCATACAGGCTCAAAATTAAAGGAGTGTGGGCATGTATGGCCGAGGTTGATGGAAGGTGGGCACGTGAGCCCGATTTAGAAGAAATTTGGGCACATGGGCCCAGTTGCAGAAAAACATGGGCATGTGAGTCCGGTTGAGGTGAATTATGGGAATGTGGGCCCAATTGAGGTGAATTGTGGGCACGTGGGCCCGATTTAGAAAAATTAAGGGCACAAATCGGGCCCACGGCCCCGATTGGGGAGAATTATTGGCACGTGGGCCCGATGGAAGGCAAGGGGCACGTAGGCCCAGTTGGAGAAAAGGGGCATATGGGCCCAGTTGAAGGAAAGGGGCATGCAAGCCCGATTGATTAAAAGGGGGCACGTGGGCCCGGTTGAAGAAAAGGGGCATAAGAGCGCCGTTGATGAAGAGGGCACATGGGCCCGGTTGGATAAAGGGGGCACATCGGCCCGGCTGATGGAAAGAGGCACATGGGCCCAGTTGATGGAAAGGGGCACGTGGGCCTGGTTGATGGAAAGGGGCACATAGGCCAGGTTGAATGAAAGGGGCATAAGGGCCCGATTGTAGAAGAGGGGCATGAGGGCCCAGTTGAGTGGGATAAAGTGTGGGCCGTGGCCCTAAGATTGACATATTTTGGGCCCATGGGCTCAATTGATGATTGTGAGAATGATAAAGAAAGGGCAGTGGCCCTACGATTTAGGAATTGTGGGCCCATGGGCCCGATCGTTGATTTGGAGGAGAATAAAGAAAGGGTCGTGGCCCTAAGATTGATTGATCGTGGGCCCATGGGCCGGATTGTTGCTTAGGAGAAGAATGGGGTAAGGGTCGTGGCCCTAAGATTGATGCTACGGGATTTGCCTGCCTATCTGGAGGAGGTCCCAGTATCCCTTTGTCTATGCCCTTCTAGAGGCTTGTTGATTCATTTTCTATTTCACTGATCAATTCTATCCCCTTATTTTTTCGTTCAGGGATCAATTATATCTCGCTAGCTTCAGGGATCAATTCTAATGATGGCAATATTTGATCTATACCTGGAAAATTCTTGTCTAGTCCTTGACAATCAACTAAATTTGTGATCCCCTTATCTAAGCTTCCTACAGTAGGCTTCTCCTTAGGTTGTTCTATAAAAGGGGGCATGCCTAGTCTAAGAGATTCCGGAAGTATCAAAGGGTTTGGTTCTGTAAGGAATCAAAACATGACAGCGGAAAATTTTTGATTCCAAAAAACCATGATCTTTGCCTTGATCGATGCCGAACGAGTAAAACCGGGAACCGAATATGAAGTAGAACAAGAGTACCTCATGGGATTTATAAAATCCCTCACCATGGATGAAGAGAGGACATTCCTCCTTGCTGAAAACCGTTCAAGTGTTCGGTCTCTAGCGGTATCCACACGATCTGCTTCAATAGACGAGCTCTCCCTTCCTTCGGGCCTCTAGAAACCTTCCAGATCCAAGCTTGACCATGGGAGATTACCTTCTAGAGGAGATAGGAGGCTTGGGACATGCTCCAGCCCTATGGCTTGTTAGGGTTTGGCTTCATAAGCCATTTATATATAGAAGATGGATTTTTTCACAAAAACCCAAAACTTCTATAAAATTGCATCCATGCCCTCATCTTATTGACTAGATCTATTGTGTGTGACCCACTAGGCCGAATAGTCAATTTGGTTGAAGCCTTAATTAATTTAAAAGAACAATTCCTTTAAATTAAATCAAAACCGTTATCCGATAACAGTTTTTACGGCTTTCTGATCATAAAGGGTACAAGCCACATCCTATGATCCCAAATGACTTTGGGAAGTTAAATAACATCCATTGAGACTTTCCATCATCAATTACCACATGGATTTAAATCCTCATTCATACAATGTCCCGGTCGGTCAGGGGTTCGGCACTGACTGTCAACCCCTAAGAATTCCAACTCTATGAAATCTTGTACTCAGGAATGTATCAACTGAAAAACTCCTTTTCCAATTATCCTATCTACCTTGGCCAAGGATTTAGAGTACTATCTCATAGGACATTCTCTCTCTCCTACCGAGAGTGAACGATCCCCTATTGTCCGCTCAATTGCCTCCACCGGGTTTCCCATATACCCAATCCATTAACTATATAGGACCACAATACTAAGTGATCCATCTGTCAATAGTCAAAGTACATAGTACGCCTGACAAGACATCTTTGGCGACTCAGGTCAAAGATCCAACCGTGCTATTAAGATGTAAGAATAACCTGATAGACAGTTCGGTAAGATACCGATCAGGTTTTCCTAAACTAGTCAGTTCAGTGAACTCATTCCACTAATGAGCACCTGTGTGTGTATCTCAATGTCTCCACACTGATGACCAATGAGATCGGTCATTCTCATCATATGAGAAGACATCACACACACTAGTCTATCCGGATTCTTGATGTCCCATCTCAAGGATCCTATGACTAGAACATTTAGATCACATACTTCTAGATGATCGATCTCATTATCATGATCTCATCATGATTCAATCATCATTGCATGTGATCAAGGACTTCATTACGATATATGCTTCTAATAAAAGCTAGTAAAGAAGTTTTGCCTATTTAATTGAATGAGATATTTCTAGAAATGTCGAATCATATCATATATGATTGGCTTGTAGGGCATACATTTCTATCATTCTCTCACTTGCACTAAAGCCAATCACCCATCCGGCTGATATCTATCAGCTCAAGGTGAAGTTCAAACACTCTTTGAGTAATAGCTTCAGTTAATGGATCTGTAATGTTATTAACGGAAGATACTCTATCTTTAATTATATCTCTATCAACTGCATTCTCTCTGATTCTATGGTATTGTCATAGAAGTTTGAAACTTTTAATGAGACTTTGGCTCTACTCCATTGTTTTATCAAAACAATACACTTTCAGAGAAAGTTGGGACAATCCCATAAGCTAGATGAACATCTTCATCTAGTCAGCTTCTTAAGCAATATACAGTCATTATTCAATCTACTTTAGATTAGTTGTAGAATTAGCAGTGTTCTCTTGCATGGAACTCTTCCAGCTCACTGCACCACCATTAGCTTGTCTTATTATTAGACTTATCTGATTAGAAGCTTGTGTTCATAAAACTACAAGACTTCAAGTCTTATCCTCCATACATTAGAGATATATCCTTAGTGCTTCTCAAGTACTCAAGGACACATCTCTAAATTATCCTGTGACTCTCACAAAGATTTACTTGATGAATGCTCATAACACTTAGAGCATTAATGAAGAAGTCATGTGCGTAGCATCACAAATGTGATAGGTCCTATTGCAAAAACATAAGGGCTATACTAATGTGATCTCTTTATCTCTTAAGAAGTCTACAAAGACATCTCTTTAAAGATATCAACTCCACACTTCATAGATAAGA
This sequence comes from Cryptocoryne crispatula var. balansae, assembly GCA_036172225.1. NCBI lineage: Eukaryota > Viridiplantae > Streptophyta > Magnoliopsida > Alismatales > Araceae > Cryptocoryne > Cryptocoryne crispatula. The sequence continues at coordinate 12,244,379 of CM069934.1, forward strand.
AACCTATCTTGGAGTTTACCATGTCAAACTCTTTGACTATGATAAGTACGCACACGAATTGGGTAAGGCCAAGAAACCTTTTAGATCTATCTCCATAGATCTTAAAACCCATATTAAGTTTGGAGGATGAATTGATAACTAGGCTCACTTATGATAACATGCTTACTTCATTCTTAATGAGTAGTATGTCATACATCTATCATGTCAAGAAGATAATAGCACTCCCACTTATCTTATACGAAAACACAAGGCATATCTTCATTCTCAATGAAGTCATAAGATTTAATCTCATTAAACCTTATCTACCATCTATGAGAAGGTTTATTTTAGTCCATAAATGGACCTCATGCACACACTATTTGGATGTTTTGGAACTTGATTTCCAAAGGTTGTATCATATCCACCTGTTTCTCAAAATAACATAGAGAAACACTATCCTAACATCCACTTGACGTATCCCATAGTCATAGTGTGTAACAATCAAAATCCGAATGGATTAATTCCATAGCATAGGTAAAAGGTCTTATCATAATCAACTATTTGACTTAAATGAAATCCCTTTTAACTATCCTTACTTTGAAGGTCTCTACCTTCTAATATACTTCAATCTATTCTTTAGTGATCCATTTATACCCTATAGATACTAAATCCTTAGGTGGATCTATCAAGTTCTGAACTTGATTAGAATAGATCGAGTTTATATCGGATTTTATTGTTTCTTCCCATTTTGAATCAATATCTCATATTGCTTCAATATAGATCTTAGGATCATTATCCTTTTATCTTATGTCTTATTTCTTCCATCAAAGATATGTCTCACATATCTCTTAGGTTGATTGGACATAAGAAAAGATCTATGATTTGCCCTTGTGTAAATATAAGCTAGTACCTTAATAAAAGTGTCCATGGATTGTGGACCGGAACACCTTCCATTTATACCTTGCTCCCACTATCTTTCTAAAGGAGGGACTCTTCCTCTAGAAATATGGAGAGATGAGCAACTCATACCCTTCTCCCTAAGGGAGGCATTAATATCCTTAAATTTGCTTAGGATATCCCACAAGCCAACACTTTATAGTCTTATATTCCAACTTGATAGGGTTATACTTCTTTACCAAGCCAGACATTCTGAAACCTTAACTTGCTTAAGGTCAAGTCATAATCCCTTTCCATATCTAATATGGAATAATTGGAATATATTTGGAAGGTACCGATTTAAGATCAAGTGCTTATAATGAGTGCTTACCCCTAAATAGACAAAGAAGAATTTTGCAAAGGTTGTCATTATCCATCTTATGTCCTACACAATATGGCTTCTCATTTTAGCTACTCAATTAAGCTAAAATGTATAAGAGGTGTCCATCAAAATTAGATTCTACTATCCTTCATTTATGTGTGAGTTATTACTTAAGTATCCCCTCTTTGATCTCATCAAAGAGTTCTAATACTCTTTTCATTAATATTTCCTCTTCGTTCTTAATCTTAAATAATTTCTCAAAGGTTTTGGATTTGTACTTCATAAAGTACATATTTCCATACCTAGAGAAGTCATCTTTGAAAATTAATGAAGTTGAAATATTATCCTCTAACATTAATAGATATGGGCTAACATGCATCCAGATGCATGAGTTCTATAAACTCATTAGCCCTCTCTCCATGTCTAACAAATGAAGAGTTGGTTATTTTGCTTATTAAGATAAGACTTACATATAGTTAATGATTCTAAATCATTTACCTATATGTTTCTATCCGAATAGTACTCCTTAAGTCTTTTCTTATAATTATGACCGTACTATTAAACAATAGATTGATCAATATCAATCTACTTCAACTAATAAGGATTATTCACACATATTATGAGAGCATACATATCTGATATAAATAAACTCTTTATTATGCTCCTACTGATAAACACTTTACCTGTTATCATTTTCATACCATAGAATAAATCTTTATTTATTCAACTAGGAAATGAAAACAATATTCTTTTAGAAGGATAAATAAGACAACTCTAGAAGGCTATAGAAAATTTGTATCTCCCACTAGTAATGATGCAACATTTTGTACCATTTCATATGTAGGTCAACAATCTTCTTTAAGCCTTCATTTACTTGCTATTATCTACAACTCATTGTAGATATATGATGCATATCTGGTATCTCATACTATTATATGCATCCCTAGTATCTTATACTAGAATACACATATATAGTATCATATACTATTGAATGAGTATTTAAAACAAGTAAATATTAATGACATAGATACATGTAGCTTCTCAAGCTCCACCTTTGCATTATGTGCAATACACTTTGCACTTCTTCTTCTACTTACCATCATCATGATAGTAGAAGAATGCTATGTCAAATTTGGGTTATAATATCTTGACTCACTTCTTTGACTTTTAACTATCACCATCTATCTCTATCTAATGATCTTACTTCTTTCTATTGGTCTTACCAATAAGAAGTATTCAAGATGTATTATTCTTCATCGCCTTTAATCATCACCATGAGCCATGATAGATATGACATCTATCCATGTTGCCACTACTATTTTTATCTTGATAGAGGCTAACATCTGATATAAGGTAATTAATACATCTTTTCAATGAGATAAGATCTTATCTTCTTTCACATCATTAGATAGTGTAGGAGATACTTACTTCTCAAGTAGGATAGTCAATAGGTCAACTATGAGAACTATTCTCTTAGTTCTAAACCAATGTAAGAAGTGTGAGCCATTAAAATACTTAGCATCTAGCATGCAAGATTAATGGTGGTTTATTATATTCTACAACAGAGATGTAATTATATCAACATTACAGATATTCGTTAAAATTAAGATATGGTCTTTCATCCTAATTTATACTCCCACTAATTTTTGACGAATTTGCATAACCCTCATTATGCAAAGACGGGATATCACGATAACATCCTAGTGGGGACCAAGACACTACTAACTTTATGGTGATAACCTTGTGGGAAAAACAAGTCATCCCATACTTAATAGGTAGGTAACTTTTACCAATTGCAACTCATGCAATTCTTAGTCATTCAGCCTCTAGAGTTATAAACTTGTGGGAAACACAACAAGCTATATACTCTAGTTAGGTCAAATCCGCTTGTTACGTTTTGAGAATGGATTATAGGTTGAGAAGCCAATGGTCGGATGATTGGCCGATGGACCTTAAGAAATGTTGGTGGAGTCGAAGGCTGGGGAGCCAGTTGAAGTAATAGAGTATTCGCACAAGCAACAAGAGGAGCTTTATTAAGCGTGGTTGGTTGTGCCATTGACACGGGTTGCATGATTGGCTGAGGTTGGGGCATGGGTGGCCTAATCATCTGGCATCGAGGAGTTGGCTGATGATGATGATTTGAATGGGGTTGAGGAGAGCTCGTAGGTTGGTGCATAGCATCAATGTTCTTCTTAGCCATGGGGCTTAATTCATCATGATATTGCATTAATTCCACGTCTCCTTTTGCATCCCCAATTATTGAATAACCTGGCCCATATCGTTGCAAAAATTTGGCCTTGATAATTTTGAAATCCCATATCTCTATTTCCCCTAGTAAAAAAAACCATTCTAGGGCTGCACCATCCAATGATCTCTTAAAAAGAATAGCAAGAGCTCTTTGATCATTTAGCCATTGAGATGATTTGCTCAAAAAATCATTGACATGGCTAAAGGGGCCACCTGAGCCATTGTAGCGATGGTAGGCTAGTGTTTGTGATGGAGGGATATATGGGATTGGGAAAGATGGAGCAGATATTTCAGGGATGGCCTTCGAGTCTAAACGGTGCCTCAGCTCTTCAAAGCGTTCATCCATTTGGTTGAGTTTGTCCATGAATGCTTGAGTGAGGTTGGGTTACTAAGCCATCAGTGCAAGGTATTTAGAAGAATGGTTTGGAAGAGGTGGCTTCAAAGTAGGAACTGGCATAGAATTATATGAATGCCCCACAACAGGGTGAGTAGAGGCACGACAGGGTTGCCCAGGAGAAGAGATGATGAGGGGCCTGACTGTCGATTGGGGTGGTGAGGGGGCATAATTTCCCTCGACCGGATCTTGATTGGCGGGCATCTTACCATTTGTTAAAGATTGCACAAGTGAACGAGATTCAGAATCTAAATGGAGGGATAGACCCTGGAGGATTTGTTCCACACTAAGTGAAGCAGGTGGATGAGTAGGATTTTGAACTTCAGGCTCCCTGATGGCATTGACATGGCCCTCTAGTTGGACCATGGGTTGTTGTAGCTCGTAGTGGCCCGTCTCGAACTCCTCTTCTTGCCCATAGTAGTCTGACATCCCGATGTGTCTTCCGGACCTTAGCATCATGGGCATCTTGTCAAACTTTCTAAAGAGAGAGTTAAAAAAGAGAGCAAGCAAAGCACACAATTGAAGATTTTTGGTTATGTTTTGTTTTGTTTGAATTTTTTTGTTTCAATTTAGTTGTTTGGAAAACAAGTTGAACACAAAATTAAAAAGATTTTTTTGTTTTGTATTTTTAGGTGTTTTAAAAAAATAAATTTTTGGTTGTTTTCAATTTTTGGTGAGCAAGCAAGTTATGCAAAAAAGTTTTTAAAATGACTACTCGACAATTTTTGGGTTGAAACCTTAGATTAGATAGATTGTTAGTAATTGTTCACTCAAGTAGGTATGGTTCTTATTAATTCAATCTTCAAGACCTAAGGTTGTCACTCAATCACCACGAGTAGGTACTTGGGTTCTTCAGGTTTTGGAAAAGTGGTACAACCGGCCCAATCGTGCGGAGAGGAATACTCCACGGATGGGGACTTAGAAAAAACCAAATCAACTAGGAAGGAATATCCCAGAAGAGAGGTTAAAATCTACCAAGAGAATGTTTGGAGGGTGAGGGTGTGTTGGGAGAGAGAGTTCTCGCCTCGAATGCCCTATGGATCGGAACAAGTCCGGTACCCGATGCAAAAAGCTAATGCACAAGTAAAAATGGAGGGTAAGAGGAGAAGAAGGAATCAATATGCAAAAATATGAAATGAAAGGAAGTAAGTAAATCGAGCATGCGATATGCAAATGAGACAAGCAATCAAGCAACAAAACAAATAGTCTAGTGACTAGAACCGAATTAGAATGAAACTAGTTGCACAAACAAATCCAACTAGCATGGTTAAAGACATTGGTTGTCCCACCGTGGTTGCCAAAAAGCTGTTGATTCCAGAAAAATGGGTTCCGGATCGGCACCTCAAGAGAAGTTGAAATATGGAATAGGAGAAATGAAGTGAATTGAAAAACACTCAGAAAGCGGTAAAATCCTCACCTCGGTCCCACACTCACATTGATCCCCGAACTTTCATCTCACAGCGTCGCTCGAGCACTGGAGATGGTTCAGGTCATGTGGGAGGAGAGTGAGGAATAGAATGACTTAAAGCATAAAAGATGTGTCGCCAGGAGCAGTGGGCTCCACTTTATAGAATAAAAGCAAGATTGAGTTAGATGACCATGTGTACCTTAGCACGAGAGAGAATGTGTGTAGGTTCAACCTTCTTCTTCTTCGGCTGGCCAATGAAGAAGAGTCTCAAACCGATGCTAGCTTGATGTATTTGTGCAACTAGAAGACAATAAGACAAGAAAACAAGTGAAGAAGGATTAGAACTGAGTGAAGTGTAGTAACTTGTAAAAACAAACATAAAACGCCAATTGGAAACAAACTCACTGCATTCAGGGTTAGCCCTAACCCCTTTTTTTTGGTTTTTTGTGATATATGAAATGATGAAAAATAGAATAAAATGATGCTTAAATATGAACTAAATGATTTTAATGAAAAGTTATCAAATATAATATGAAGGGTTAAAGATAACACAACCCAGGCTAGGTGGCGACCGAGTTGGACATATTCAATGTAAACTGCGCGGCTCTGATGCAGAGACCGTAACGAACAGCACCAATGTCATAATAAAGTGATGTTTGTTTCAAAATAAATAGGACTTACTGAGGGTGGTTTTATATGAAGACAAGTTTTCTTGAATCTTATGATAAGTAATCTGAATTTACTTGATAAGCCAGATCTTGGACAGTGAAGTTCTAGAAACTCTTAGCACAATGTAGATGTAGGACATGCTATGGGCACCACAGATATATGAATTAAATGATTCTTATTTTAAATAAAAGAGGACTCACCAGGGAACAATTTCTATGAAGGATGTATAGGCTGAATCCACCATTAAATGTACTGAAATGGACTGAGAAGACGATGACTTAGAAGAGAAGACTTCGGATCTATCTGTGCAGCACCGATGTTGAAGCCATAACAAGCCGAGGAAATGTCAGAATTTATCTCCGTTTGTTTTATGTGAAAGATATCTTGATGAAGCACACTTCTTCTGAATGAAGTTAGGCCGTAAAATAACTAGAAAGATTTGTAGAAGCCAATGATCAGCAGTGCAGCACGTCAGAGCATAAACCGTCTTCTTCTTCACTTTGGAGAGGTTGGGATGAGCCTAGGGTGAATGGAAGATGAGTATAAGAGTGCTGGAGTATGGGATGCCCTTAGGTCATTCATATGAGTCTCCCCTTATAGGGGATGAAAAATTGGTCAAAAAATAGCAAGTTTTGATACATCCAACCATAGGTTGGATTTCTTCCATTTAATGTTGCTAATTTTTATTCGAGGCATATAGAAACTTACCCAAATGATTGATAAGGATTGTGAACCATGGATCACCTTCCCCATGTTCAAAATATGTCTCCACTTGAAGAGGAAACAAATCTGGTCTAAAAATAGCAAGTTTTGATGTATAAGATAACAAGTTGGATTGTCATCATTCGATGATGCTAATTTCGACCATGAAGCTTCCAGATACTATATCAAGTAATATGGAGGAGAAAAAAAGAAGGCAAGGTCATGAATTGGTCAGATATGTGCCCAATGGGCTGGGCTTGCATGCAATTGGGCTTGATCGGTGCTGCGTGCGGATAGAACTGCACGTTTGACTTCTAAAAGGTGCTGCAGACAAATGGTAGATCAAAATTGAATGCCGTTTGTTGAATTGAAAAAGAGGAATCATAGAGGAAGATTATTTGTGTTAAAGACTTCTTCATTGGACGTCCACAGAATCCTGTGAAAAATTTTCAAGTAGAGGATATCTTTGGAAAAAGCATAATTTGGCACACAACCAAGCGGCGAGACTTTGGTGCAAAGACCACCAAGAGCAACATGGAAGTTAGAATGGGCTCTCATTTAGGAAAAATAAATTTTATTAGAGATCAAAAACTCTTTCTCAGATTTCTAGTGAACTCCTTGGCTCATCCAAAAGGATCGTTCAACTTGATTTTGATGGTCTAAAAGAGATGTTGCCAATGGAATAAGAGTTTAAGCTCCAAATAAGGCCAAATTGGCGTGTCTACATAGGGGAGGTTGAATCAAACTCTTTTATCATTCTAGAATCCTTTAAACTAGGCATGCCCTCTTCCCTAGAACAACCTGAGGAGAAGCCTACTATAAGAAGCTTAGATGAGGAGATCACAAATTTAGTTGATTGTCAAGGACTAGGCAAGGATTCTCCATGTATAGATCAACTGTCGTCATCATTGGAATTGATCCATGAAGTTGGTCAAATTGATTTGACCCCTGAGCTAGGAAGTAAGGAGACCGAATTGGTCAGTAAGATGGGGAAGGAATCTATAAACCTATAGAAGGAAGATGCAGACCTTAGCAAGGGGATAGATACTATGACCTCCTCCAGCTAGGCAAGCAAATACCATAGCATCAATCTTAGAGCCCCTACCCATACCACATTCTCCTCACAATCAACGATTGGGCCCATGGGCCCAAAATTCATCCATGTTAGGGCCACCACCCTATATTCATCTTCTTCACAATCGTCGAATGGGCCCATAGGCTTCCAATTCTTCAATCTTGGGGTCACCACCCATACTTCATCCCATTCTATTGGGCCCTTATGCCCCTCTTCTTCAATTGGTTCCTTATGCCCCTTTCTCGGGCTCTTGTGCCCATTTCCATCAGCCGGGGCCACGTGCCCCCTTTATCCAACTAGGCCCACGCGCCCCTTTCATTCAATCGGGCCCACGTGCCCCCTTTCCTCAACAAGGCCCACGTGCCCCCTTCACCCAACCGGGCCTACGCACCCCTTTCTATCAACAAGGCCCATGTGCCCCCTTTATCCAACCGAGCCCACGTGCCCCTTTTCTCCAATATGGCATGTGTGCCCCTTTCTTTCTACCCGACCTGCGTACCCCTTTTCCCCAACTCGGGCCTACGTGCCCCTTTTTCCATCGGTCCCAGGTGCCCCAACTCTTCCAATCGGGCCCACGTGCCCGCGTGCCCGCAATTCACCTCAACTGGGCTCACATGCCCATGTTTGTCTGCAACCGGGCCCATGTACCCAAATTTCTTCTAAATCGGGCCCATGTGCCCACCTTCCATCAACCTTGGCACACATGCCCACACTCCTTCAACTTCGGGCATGTATGCTCCCATTTCTTCACAATCGGGCCCACGTGCCCATACTTCTTTGAAATCGGGCCCCCGTGCCCCCACTTCTCCAACTTTGGGATTGTGCATCCATACTCTTCAATGGTGCCAGCGAGCCCATCACAAATCACAATCTTGCTCCCAACCATTTAAATCGGGTCCATGTGCCCACTCTTTTCATTGGGTCCCTCAGGCTCAACCTCCAATCGGGCCTTCGAGCCCATCACCTCTAATCAGGCCCTCATGCCCATCAACATCAATTGGGCCCTCTAGCCCACATTCAAATCTTGGGCTCACCTGCCTCTTGATTCTGACTACTCCTAGGTCTTCAAGCCCACTTTCAACTTACGGGCCCAAGAGCCCATTTTAACTCACTTTTCTTTCCAAGCATGTTTATTTTATTTCAAATTCTCTTTCATTCTCTAAATTTTACTTTCAACAAAAAAATCAAGGGTAGAGAAATTTTCTTGGGTGATATCACAATCTTTGCCATTTACATCATTAATTTTGACTCCGCCATGATAAATCAGATCCTCCACATCTTTCACTTCATCCTAATTCTGAATCTTCAATGCGATATGGAGCATATCAAAAGTTGAAGCAGCATGGCAAGGCAAGGCAAGGCAAGCACAAGCAATGTCGTCACCAACAATGAATTTCTTCTCTCATGTATTATATAAAATTGCATTCATCATCATTATGTCATCCGCAAGTCAATGTTTTTTTTAAATGATTTTAAATCTCACAAGACAATCTTACGTGAGAGAAATTTATGATTGACGATAACTACTTTTTTATCCTAATAAATTTTTTACAATGCAAGGCATGTTTTTAATTGTTTACCCATGGAATGTAATCTACCTAAAAATGGAGAGAACTACCAGTATGACTTGAGTCCACATGTGGTTGTTCTCTAGGAGTCGAGGGTGGATACCATCCCACACACAACACGTCCCGATCCCAGAATCTGGATGGCTTGACACCAGAGAGAAGCTAGGCAAGGCTTAGAGTTGGAAGAAAAATCCTCATTTTATTATCTTGTATTCGGTCCAAGATAGGTGGAGGGGACTAGAGGGGGAGAGTATCGAAAGCATCCTCTGCCTTAGTAGAAGGCCGTCTCATAAGGTCCAACTTCTCAATGAAAGAAAGAAGGCACCAAAAGATGGGCAATGACCCCATAGGTCAAAGACTTGTCTAAGTGAGTGCCACATATAGAAAAGACCCAAAGAGACCGACCCCTAACGGGTAATTTGGGCATAAGTAGAGAAATCCTCCTCAACACCCCCAAATCCTATCAAAGACTTTTTCTATTATTCTTCCATCTTAAACTCCTAGGGTAGGGTAAACTATCCAAACTCAGGGGGAATCCAAACCAATCAAAAGAAGAGAGAAAGAAAGATTCTGGGTAGGGAACCTTATTTTCACGTGGTGTTCATCGCTTGAATCTTGATTAACACTCAAAAGTCACTGAATTGTCTCAAAACTGACACATTCTCCATAAAAATCTAAAAAAAAATGAATAATTTCAAAATCTCAAATCCAAAAAATTGAATATTTGCAAACTTCTAAAAAATATATATGTTTTCAAAAAATTCAAAAAAATGATGATTTTCAAAAATCCAAAAAAAATGCATCATTAACTTGGCATAACCTTTATTTTTTGCCTTTGCTAGCATTCATGTTTATTTTTATGTCTTGCATGTTTCATTTCTGCATTGCATTGATTTATCTTTATTGTCACCCCGTTAAGAAGGCTCCTCCCTTTGACTAAAGTCAAAGTTGGTCGTAGTAAGCAAGGGGAAGAGTCATTGTAAAGATCTGATCCTCTTTTATCAAGTGTTTTCAGGGACTTTAAAGTAAGAGGGGAAGGTTCTCTCAATGACAAGTAAGTTCTCTTAACCATTTCATTTCGATCATTTAGGTTATTTTTACACCTTGTTAAGAAGGCTCCTCTCTTTGACCTAAGTCAAGGCAGACAACAATAGGCAAAGAGATGGGCCATGGTAAAGATTTAATCTCTTTTATTAAGTGTTTCAAGATTCTGAGATCAAGAAGGGAGTGACTCTTGTCATAGCAGGTAAGCTCTCTTAACTTTTACCCTGTTTATTTTATTAGTCATTTTGTGCATTCTACTTGATTAATAAGGCTACCCCCCTTGACATAAGCAAGGCAAGACGACAATAGGCAAGGGGGTAAGCCATGGTACAGATCTAACCTCGTTGTTGAGCATTTCATAAAAGAAACACAAGTCAGGGAGGGGGAAGTTTCATCAACAGGTATGTTTCTTATCCCTACATCTAATATTCAATTTCATTATTATTATTTACCATTTTTTTGAGGCATCCGTCCCTTGACAAGCTTGCAAGGGGCCAAGCCAAAATGTGATATTAACAACCCTTTTGAGTGATATCGAGCAGAAAAAACTAGTGCAAATGATTTCAAAATATACAAAGATCTGATTACACCATCAAGCGCTACAACAATGAAACAAAGTAGCTACAACAGAAGAAAATTAAGCCTGCTACAGATATCAGTGTCTGCTGCTACCCTCTCCAGTAGAGCAACCACGTGGAGGAGGCATGGTAGTCGTGTCTGCCAAAGCCGCTGCAGCCACCTTGTTGCAATAACGCTCTGAAGAAGTGGCCAAGAATGCAGAAGCACCACGCTTGTGGCTCTGGTCACTCTACCCTTGCTGGCTTTGACCATGGTGACTCCTCCGGCTACGAGCGGCGCCGCCACTCCGATGTGTACCACTCTAGTGGGAGATGCTTTGGTGGGTGTGACTCTAGCCCGACTGTGGAGGAATGCCCCGGCGGTAAACATGCAAGGTCGCCTCCACCGTCGCCGCACGAACCTGCAACTGTAAGTGCATCTGCCCCAAAGACTGGATAGCTTGGCTATTCTCGCACTCTATCTCCTATAGGGTCCTCTCATGCTGAAGGTAGAGATCCAAGATGATCATCTGGGAACAAAGGTCGGCTGGGGCTGACCACCAAGTCTCCACCTCGATCTCCAAGGACTGGATGCAGGTAGAAGATGAAGCAAGGGCACCCTAGAGATTGGAAACTTAGAATGAGAGGAAGAATATGAACCAAGAAAAATCAACAACCAGAATAGAGAACAATGAAAGATACCTCTGCCTCCTTGGTCCTCAGGGCCTCTCTCGCCTCACTCAGACGTTGGTAGAGCTCGACCACCTATTCCCTCGACAGAGAAGGAGGTGAACCCTCGGCACGGGCCTTCCGCTGCGAACAGAAGAAAACACATCAGAGTAAGGCAAGTATATGACGAAAATAGAAATGATGGTCAAGGCAGTGTTTACCTCAATCTCCAATGTGCCAAGAAGAGTTGCCACCTCCTGCGAAAGATCAACGATCTCCAGCCTCTGGCGCAGTAGTAGAGCCCGAGCCTCCTGAAATGTCATGAAGGTCATAAGAGAACAACAATATAGAATTGAAGAAAGGAAAAAACATTTACCTGACCCTCGGGGATGAATAAATGGCCATACACCACCTCGTATCGGTGAAGGTAGTCTCGGCTGTCCTCTACCTAGCCAATAACTACCTCGCCGCCTTCATACCATAGTGTGATCGAGGTGTGGTACCTCTCCACCCAGTCCACGGGGAGGAGCTGGCGTCTAGGACGGGCCCCGACTAGAGGAAGAGAGGGAGGAGCTCCAACCAGTTCTGCTCTAGGCCATGGGTGTGTGCCAAGAACCGAAGCCAAAGCGGCGCCAGCTCGTTGACACATATGAGGTGTAGATCGCGGCCGAAGACATGACCAACCTAAGCAATCCAAGGCTGGAGATGGTCATCGGTCATAAGATATGGTCGCCAACACACCTGCATGAAGCAAAATCACAATTATCAATTCACCAGAAGAATAGTGATGAACTAAGAACATACCTTAGTGTATGGAAAGCGGAGCTTCTGCACACGAATCGAAGCCAGCTAGCTCCGATGGCTCTCAGTAGGGCGGATGGGCTCCAGTGAGCCATCAGAGGGAAGAGGTCAGGGTAGGACTGCTATGCCCGGCCCAAGGGGAAGTAAAGGTAGCTCCAAACCTGTAAAAGACACAACTCTTCAAGCAACGCGAACAAAGCGAGCAATACAAGGAAAGGCGGCTAAAAGTCACCTAGAGAAAAGAAGAGAGGTGGCAACCGAAACACCTGCCTCGGTGGAGGCCGCGAGAATAGATGGGCGAGCAACGTTGACCCCCACGCGTACGTGCCAACTCGCTCTAAGTCGGCAAGCAAAGGGAAGGAACCGTAGATGGATGTGCTCCATCTACGATCCCAATAGAAGGCACCCGAAGAAGAAGAGGAGGAAGCGGCTCAAGTCTATGTACGCCTCCAAGGAGCCGGTAACTCGGTAAATGCCGCCGCGGCACGGCCGACCATGCGGTAGAAAAAGTTGTGCGGCTCTCGCCAAGGACATGCTCGGCATCTACCGGGCCTACCATCTCACCGGCCTCTAGTATGGTGACGGTGCGTAGGCCATCCTCCGAGTCGAACTCAGGCTCATATGTGAAAAGGGCCCGGAACTCCAGTGAATAATCAGAAGAGGTGGCACACACCACCGGCCTACCGTAAACACGGAGACCGGTGATGTGTGCAACATCCTTTAGAGAGGGCACCATGTGCCCCTAGGGGAATAGAAAAATGAAAGAGTCTGGGTCCCAGGACTCGCGAAGGACCTGCATCAGTGGTAGGTCCTCCCAAAAAGGAGTCACCCAGAGGATGGGCCCAAACCCCATCTCCTCCAACCGAACCTGCTGGAAGTCTGGTAGGCCGAGGTAGGCGACGTGCACCAAGTCCCACGAGATCCAAGATTTTATCCGTGCCTACAAGAGATTCATTTCATTAGTTCACTCGATTTTATTGTCAAAATGCAAAGGAACTAATCAATAAGTGTAGGACAAAAGAAAACGTACCTCACGAACTGCCGTGAGCTCGAGCTCCTCGGAATCAGAGTCATGGAGGCGAACGCATCTCGGCATCTACACCAAAAAGGAAAGTTAACATCAAACATTGTTAGAAAGGTTTTTCATAAAAAAAAGAAAAAATAAAAAAATGGCCGAACGCGCCCTCCCCCTGTTTAGAGAGGGAGGGCGCGCTGAGCGCGCCCCTGCCCCCTTTGGAGAGAGAGGGCGTGCTGACCATGCCCTCCTCTTGGAGGTGCGGTCAGCGTGCCCCCCAACCGGGGGCGCGGTCAGCGCACCCCCGGGGTGAGGGTGCGGTCAATGCCCTGTGTTGACCGCACACCCCTCAACAATTCAATTCTTATTTTCACGATAACTTATTCAAATGAACTCGGAATTGCATGAAACTGGAACCAAAACAAAGAGCAATTCTTGTAACAAAGTGCGACCTTGGACGGCATCTCAAACTCCGAAAATGAGCTGGAACTTTGGAGCTTCTAGGCAAGGAGAGATAGTGTGTAGGAAGAAAAGAAAGATTCTTACCCTCAAGAGGTATTTATAGAGCATAAAAATGTGAAAATGAAAGAAATTTGAAAATGTCACCCAGGGTTCACAAAATTGAGTTGATCTTGATTCCACCGAAAGAATCTCGATCTGACGCGCAGTTTGCCCGGAATAATTTTGTGAAGAAAAATCCTCTTTAAATTCCCACCAAATATCCCACTTTTCACATAACTTTAAATGTCTCAGGTCCTAAATTAGCTAGGCATATTAATGTTCTTATCATCATTAGCTAACATTTTTCTAGTGACAAGATAAAATTCTAGGCATTTCTTAGCACGAAATGGCTAAAAATGTATTTTTCATGGCCAAAATTGATAAAAATGCCAAACATTTCAGAAGGCACCATGTTGTTCAAAAAATTGAACCAATCAAGGAGACACTGAAAGAAAATTCATTGGACTCATGGTTGTAGACACGCCAAATTGGCCTGATTCGGAGCCCCAGACTCTTATTCCATAGGCGATATTCTTTTTTTGACCGTTACCTAATTCGGATTACCTCGTGGACATGAGCTAAGGACATTGGTGGAGCCCCTCGCAAGTTGAGAATGGACCAATGATTTCTGGAATGATGCCGAAACCTTCAAGTGAGAGCCGCGCGTGAACTGTAAACACACGAAGCCTGCTCGATGACCGACCTTGAATGGTCCATAATTGAAGGTCTCGAGAGTCCCGCATGTGTTCCGTAACATTCAGGGTTTCCGAGAAGTCAATTCGGTAGGCGTCGGTCAATGACGGCTTTCGTTACGGCCTTTTCGATCTGTACTGACACGGCTATCCCGGACCACGCGTTAGGCCTTTCCGGTCATCACCGGGTCTTTTCGGGTCATCTGGGTCGATTCTAGCCGAATATTTTCATCAATCATGGCCATACATCCGGTTCGGTCAATTTTAGAGTTTCCAGGCTTTTCTGATGTTCGGTTCACGTTTACCGGGTTAATCTCAGACTTTTCGATGACTTCGGGTTTTTCGATCATACCGGACTTGTTCGGTCATCATTTTAAGTCATCCTGAGTTGACCCAAGATTTCTCAACCGGAACCGTGCTCTTTCGGATCTTCGCCATGGGTTTCGGCTTTCCGCAAGAGGGTAAACCGGTAGAAATCCCCGTGCGAATGTCTCGGGAGTCATGCTGGCTGGTTTACCGACTTGAGGAGGTGTGGTTGAAGGTCCTCTTTCCAACGCAACAAATGGGAGCTGAATCGGACATCCCGTTTGCAAGATACAGCTCGCGGAACGCGCGCGCAGGAGAGAGAGTCTACCGCACCCCCGCTCCCTTTGAAAAGGGCCTGCGCGCCGTCAACATGAGGGCACGCCCTGTGCGCCCTCAAACTGGGGGTGCGCCCTGCGCGCGCCCGCTTCCTTTGAAAGGCAGGGGTGGGGTCGGTTTTCAAAAATCAGAAATTGCCCCGATTAGCACCTTCTAAACCGGATTTTTGGAAGGTTTCCGCGGATGATTTTCGATTATTTGTACCGCGCCCCCGGTTCGGGGGCGTGTTACGTATGTCAAGTCGATTTTTAGCAATTTCTGGAAGTTTCCGGCGAATTTTAGCAGTGAGACGTGTACCGCGCCCCCAATTTCTTTGAAATTGGGGGCCGTGTAGACCGCGCCCCTGAAGTGAGGGCGCGCCCTGCGCGCCCTTTGTTTGAGGGCACGCCCTGCGCGCCCTCGTTCCCTTTGAAAAGTGAGGGCGCGGTCGGTCCAATTTCCATTTTTTGCACCGGCTTCCTTCCCCTATAAATTGAGGGTCATTCTCAACGACCCAAGGTTAATCCCCCGTGCCCAGCTCATCCATAGGTCGTCCAAGCTCTTCTCCAAAGCCATCCTGACGTCCAAAGGCGATCCGACATTGAGAGATCGATCCCGAAGTGAAGGAGAAGGCTCAATCCGGGCGTTCTGCATCAACCATCTTCATCGACTTTTTCAGAAAATCTGGGACTTCTTCTGCGAAAGTCTTCAACATAGAAGTTGTTCCTCCCTTCGTCTTCTTTCATCTCCAACTTACGGCACTCAATTCTGACTTTCCGTTTGTTCGTGGAGGTTTCTGTACTGAGGGCGCGCATCCAGGTTCTGTTTTCCACATCCACATACTTTCATAATTTTTAAAGACTTATACACGAAGATTTAGGAGAAATCACCAACATAGGAACTCTTCCTCACCAAGTCCTCTGTCTACTCCAACAAACGTCACTCGATTCTGATATTGGGGTCGTCCGTAGCATTCTCTGCACTAAAGTCACGCCAGAAGGGTGCAAAGCTACCCGAACCGGCTTGTTTTACTCATCTCGGCTTCAACTCAAGTCGTTTCATCTTATAAGTTTCTCTTAACTCTGTTTAATTACTGTTTTAAAGCATCTTTTAGTTCATTTGCATCATTTTTAAATAATCAAAAATACACAAAAAAGGGGTTAGGGCTCGCCCCAATCCGGTGAGTTCGATTCCAATTGCTTCTTTGTTTCATCTCTTTTTCTATAGTTTCTATACTTCCCATAGTTTTAATCAGCTTTTTCACTTGATTTATTGTTCTAGTTGCACAGGTCTTTCAAGCTAGCATCGGTTGGAGACTCTTCTTCATCGGCCGGCCGAGGAAGAAGAAGGTTGAACCCATCTCTTCCGTGCTAAGGTACACGGTCTCCCGCGCTAAGGTACACGGTCAAATCAACTCATCTCTTGTTTTTATTCCATAAAGCGGAGCCCGCGGCTCATGGCAACCACCTTTTATTTATGTTCTAATTTCATCTCCTCCTCACTCTCCTCCCACATTACCCGAACCATCTCCGGTGCTCGAGCGACGCCGTGAGATGAAAGTTCGGAGATCAATGTGAGTGTGGGATCGAGGTGAGGAGTCTTTACCGCTTTCCGAGTGTTTTTCGATTCACTCCCCTTTTCCCCAATTCCATCTTTCACCTTCTCTTGAGGTGCCAATATGGAACCCATTTTCTGGAGTCGACAATGGTTAGCTCTGAAAATTTTGTTAAAGAGAAAAGACAATTTAAAATAACAGGCCATATTCATCATAATTGTCAACGTCTGTCCTATAATTTTCTAAAACAAAGCAAATTTTCTTTGAATTTTCACTCAAAACTGTTATATAAAAGTTCATTGTTTATTCAAAATAACCACAACATGTCTGACAAGCTAAAGCAAGAAATGAAGAATCTCAGGAAAGCAAAAACTTCAACTCAGAGATGTAGCGGTACTTCCAACCAAGGTCATCCTCAATCAGGAGGCCTGGGCGGTGTCGACTCCAGAAATAGGTTCTGGATCGGCACCTTAAGAGAAGGTGAAAGATGGAATAGGGGGAAGGGAGTGAATCGGAAAACACTCGAAAAGCGGTAAAAAGTCCTCACCTCAACCCCACACTCACATTGATCCCCGAACCTTCATCTCACGGTGTCGCTCGAGCACCGAAGATGTTTTAGGTCATGTGGGAGGAGAAGGAGGAATAAATGACTTAATGCATGAGAAGATTGACGGAGTGCTTGCCAGGAGCCGCGGGCTCTGCTTTATGTAATGAAAATAGAAAGAAGTTATTTGTGTGTACCTTAGTGCGGGAGATGATGTGTGGGTTCAACCTTCTTCTTCTTCGGCCGGCCGATGAAAGGTACAACTTAAAGACAATGAAAACAAGTGAAGAAATGAATTAGAATTGAGTGAAGTGTAGTAAGCTGAAGTAAGAAGATGTGAAATTAGCAATTGAAATCGAACTCACCGGCTTCGGGGTGAGCCTTAACCCCTTCTTTGTGTTTTTAGTTATGTAAAAATGATGAAAATGAACTAAAAGATGTTCTAAAATAGTAAATAAACTGAATGAAATGTGTTAAAAAGAACTTATGAAGTGTATTGGCTTGAGTTGAAAGCAAATTGGTTAAAGAAGGCCGGTTTGGGAAGACTTGCACCCTTCTGGCGCGACTTTGGTACAGAAAATGTTATGGACGACCCCGATGTCAGAATTGAGTGCTGTTTGTCTCTATGGATGAATAACTCAGAGTGGAAGAGATCTTATGTTGATAACATCTCCAAAATCCTTTTTTAGAGGTCTTTAAAAATCTTTAAGTGGGCTAATATCGAAATAAAGAACCTTGATGCACGCTCTCAATGCAGAAATCGCCACAGACAGAAGGCAAGTCAGAATTGAGTGCCTCTAGTTGAAAATGAAAGAGGACGAAAAGAGGAAGAATTCTTTTGTTTAAGACTTTTGCAGAAGGAGCCTCAAATTTTCTACAAAAGCTGATGAAGTTAGGTTGCTGCAGAACGCACGGATCGGGCTTCTCCTTCACTTCGGGATCGATCTCTCAACGTTGGATCGGCTTTGGACGCCGGGATGGCCTTGGGAGAGAGTTTGGATGACCTTAGGACAAGCTAGGCATAGGGGGTTCAACCTTGGGTCATTGGGAATAGCCCTCCATTTATATAAAATGGAAACCGGTGCAAAATAAAGAAACTGGACCGACCGTGCCCCCACGTTTCAAAGGAGGTGAGGGCTCGCAGGGCGCGCCCTCAACACAGGGCGTGCTTGGGCACGCCCTCACCCCCGGGGGCGCGGTCTGCACGCCATCCTGTTTCAAAGGAGGCGGGGGCGCGCTACGCGTCTTATTGCTAAAAATCATCGGAACCTTTCGGAAATTGCTAAAATTCAGACTTAATAAGATGAATGCACCCCCGACCCACGGGCGCAGTCAAAATAATCGATAATTAATGGCGGAAACCTTCCAAAAATACAGTTTGGAAGGTGTAAAATGGAATAATTTCTGATTTTCGGAAACTAATCGCGCCCCCGCGTTTCAAAGGAAGCTGGGGCGCGCAGGGTGCGCCCCCATGTTGAGGGTGTGGTGACCCTCCCATTTCAAAGGGTGCGGGGGCGCGGTACACTCTCTCTCCTACGTGCACATTCCATGGGTCGTAACTTGCAAACGGGATGTCCAATTCGGCTCCCGTTTGTAGCGTTGGAAAGAGGGCCTTCAACCACACCTCCTCAGTCGGTAAAGCAACCGCATGACTCCCGAGATGTTCTCATGGGGCTTTCTACTGTTTTAGCATCACACGAAAAGCCAAAAACCACGGCGAGAGATGCGAAAGGGCATGGTTCCGATCGAGGAACCTCAGGTTAACTCGGGATGACTTAAATGATAACCGAACAAGTCTGGTATAGTCGGAAAACCTGAAATCATCGAAAAATCCGAGATTAACCCGGTAATCGTGAACCGAAGCTCGGAAAAGCTGAGAAACCATAAAATTGACCGAAACGACCGTATGGCCCCGGTTGATGAAAATATTCGGCTAGGATCGACTCGGATGACCCGAAAAGACCTGGTGATGACCGGAAAGGCCTAACACATGGTTCGGGATAGCCATGTCAGTACAGATCGAAAAGCCATAACGAAGAAACTGTTATAGACTAATGTCTACCGAAATGACTTGTTGGAAACCCCGAATGTCACGGAACACACGCGGGACTCCCGAGATGTTCAAGTATGGACCATTCAAGGTCGATCATCGAGTAGGCTTCATGTTTTCACGATTTATGCGTGGCTCTCGCTTAAAGGTTATGGCATTGTTCCTGAAATCATTGGTCCATTCCCAACTCACAAAGGGCTCCACCAACGTCCTTAGCTCATCTCCACGAGGTAATCCGGATCAACTAATCGATCAAATAATAAGTATCACCAATGGAAAAGGAGTCTCAGGCTCCAAATCAGGCCAATTTGGCATGTCTACTACTTGCCTCGCCTTGATGTCAGCTTTATAAGGGAGTGGCATGTAGCGGAGCGGTGTGAAATGTAGTAAAAGCGTAGCGAAGCATAGCGAAGCGAAGAGAAGCGTAGCGAAGCGTAGTGGAATGTAGTGAAGTGAAATGGCGATGAACTAAAAAGGTGGCATCAAGGTGTAGATATAGACACGCTCAACGACCAAATTCGGCAAGACAAATCTCCTCAAGTCTCCTGGTCAACTTGCCATGTTTCATTAAGTCTTCTTATGTTCGAATGGTAAGAGATGTGCCATTGGAACGAGAGAAGAATAGCCAACCCCCAACGCGGTGGGGAGTCCTCGAAACATGGGTTCGTAGGTTCATCATCGATTGGTAACCCGATCTTTGTTGTGTTCCTATACTATGATTGGTTAAAATTTTAAAAAGTGATTCATTTTGATAAATAAAAGAATACCAATCGAGCACATTCAAGCTCTCAGATTTATTTAAGTCTTCCAAGAGACAATATTTGATTCGGAATGGAATAATCTCAAATTCCAAAAGGCAAGTGTTGAAGCATAGACCGTGAAGATAATGGTGATGCGAGTTCTGATCAAATAGGATGCCCTTGGTAGGATGAGTTGACTGCCACAGTGGGATGAATAGCAAGAATAGTGTTGTAGTGGCCACAGTGGTGATAGAAATGTAAAAGTTGGAGGCACAAGGTGATTACTAAACACGGTGGGATTTAACAGACATGGTGGGATATTAGAAAGATCGGTGGGACAAACACGGTGGGATTAGAAAACACGGTGGGATTCAGAATGATCAGAATTAGGATAAATGATGGGAGAACATCCCTGGTAGGGTTTAGAGATATCCTGACAGAGGTATAAGATTATGAATGAATGTATGCAATGACAATGAAAAATGCAATGACACTAATAGTACATGATGCATGCTGGGCTCAAGAAAAAAAACAAGACTTGTTTAACTGATGATTGAAGATATAGATTGTCTATGAGGTCAAGATACCCATTCAAGAACCATCGTCCCTCACAACACAATGTTGGCCTATCCGTGAGCACAAAGAATGACCCGACCATCATGGATTTTGATGAAGGGGATCTCGGGCCTGGTCTTCTTTGCATTCACCGTCTTCAACGTCAATGCATAAAATAAATAGTAATGCACCTAATAATGCTAAGAAAGGAAATGATAATGGTGAGTTTACAATGTGATGACATGCATTCTCACAAAAGAGTTCATGTGTCCTAATGAGGACACATAGTGAAAGTTCCTCGGCAAAGTTGAGGCTGCGGTGATGATAACACCTCCTCCTAAGAATCCTTAGAGGAGGGAAGTGGTGAGCATCGCCTTGCCGTGCAATTCTCCTTGTTTGTTCTTTGTGCTGAAACACTCGAAAAACTAGATTAGAATGCCGGTATGGCTTATCCTCTTTGCAAGTTGCGGTATGTCTTGAACTTTGTCAAGGGGTGTAGCCTTCTTAAGGGTGTAAAAAATAAAGCAAAGCAAATATGCAATGAAATATTTGAAACATGAGAGACTAAGAATAAATATGAATATAAAGATGAGAATTAAAACCAAGCATGGTGATGAAAAAAATTTTTTGAAAATTTTGTTGGAATTTGAAAAGAAGTTTAGTTAAAATTTTTTTGGGGGGATTTTGAAATTATTCAATTTTTTGTAGTTTTGAAAATACTTAATTTTTTTGGAATTTTGAAGATATTCAACTTTTTTTTGGAGTTTTTGAAAATATTTTTTTGGAGAGAAAAAAAATCAAAATTGACACAAGTTTTCATCACTTGGTTGTTATTCTAGGTTCACTGGTAGATACCATGTGCAAAATAGGGTTCCTTACCCAGAATCTTTCCGACCTTCAACCTTTGATCGGCTAGAGTTTAGCTTTGATTTGGTTGGTCCACCCACACCCTGGGGGGGTTAAGAATGAAAAATTAATAGGAAGTCCTTGATAGGCTTTGGAAATGTCGAGAGGGATTTCCCTCCTCACACCTAATTGCCCATTGGGGTTCGGCCTCTTCGGTGTCTTTTCTATATGTGGCACTCATTTAGACAAGTCTTTGACCTGTGGGGTCATTGCCCATCTTTTGGTGCCTTTTTTCATTTACTACTTTTCTGGGCACTCATTCAGACAGGCCCATATTTGTTTAAACATGTGGGGTTCATTGCCCATATTTTGACACCCTTTTCTTTTGAGAAGTTTGACCATTCGAGACGGCCTCCTACTAAGAAGGTGGATGCTTTCGATACTCTCCCCCTCTAGCCCCCTTTGCCTATCTTGGACCGAACAGAAGAGAGTAGGGTGAGGGTTTTCCTTCCACCTCTGAGCCTTGCCTAGCTTCTCTCGGGTGTGCCGACTCTGAAAATTCGACGGGGTCCTCTCCTTTTCAGGGAAGTCCGTGAATCCAGATCATCACCTCAAGAGGGGATGAGAAAAGAAAGGAATAAAGATTGGAAAGCAACTCTCACCTCGATCCCACACTCACATTGATCCCCGAACTTTCATCCCTTGGCGTCGCTCGATCACCAAAGAGACGGTTCGGGTCATGTGGGAGGAGGGTGAGAAGGAGGAAATTAAGACATGTGGTCGCCGAGAACCGTGGGTTCCGATTTATGAAATTAAAATGACCGTGTGTACCTTAGCGTGAAGAATGTGAGTTAAAGCTTCTCCTTCTTCGGCCGGCCGATGAAGAAGAGTCCTCAACGCGGTGGGTGCTTGATATTCTGTGCAACTAGATAAATAAACAAATGAAAGAGACTATTAGAACTAGACAAAGTGGAGTATATGTAAAGAGAATAACAAAAAACACACAATTGACTAGAAATACGACCGGATTCGGGTTATCTCTAACCCACTTTTTTTATTTTTGGATAAACAGACTAAAAGTAATGCAAAAAAATGTAAAAAAATGATAATAGGATGGAGAATCACTAAACAAAGAGATAAGAAAAAGAACTAAAAGATTCTGAGTTGAATAGAGAAAGATATAGCCAAATCTGGGTTGTCGAAAAGCCGAGTAGCAGTCCAGGATCTACCAGGCGCGACTTTTCTTCTGCGCTCGTCACGACCAGCCCCGACCTTGGAATCAAGTGCCGTCAATTGTAAACTCAAGAAGACTGGGAGAGGAATAAGTTTGATGAAGAGAGATCGGGAAGAAGACATCCACACGCTGCTGTATTGGCTGATGAAGAGAGACCTGGATGATCACCTACAAAACAGCCTTCCTCTCTCTTGAACCGACTTTTATCTCTTCTAAAAACTCGAAATTCTCTCTCTAAAAATCACAAAATCAATTCAGGAGGAAGTTTGGATGTCTTGAGATGCCTGTGGGGTCGTGCTCATGCCTTTGGAACGACCGGAATCAGAGTTAATTTATAGGAGAACGAGCAGCGTTATCAAGGCTAAAAAATAGGGGCCTTGCGCCCCACTGAGGGGCGCATGTGCCCCCCAGTGAGGGCGCATGGGCACAAATCCCGAAAAAGTTGGTCTTATCCGATCGGCGGTTTAGTGGTAGAGTCCCGGTGAAAAACTGGGTCCCTCGTGCCTCCAAGGTGGGGCGCATGTGCCCTCAAGTGAGGGCACAAAGTCACATGCCTCACTGGTAGGGCACATGGGCACGTGCCCTGGGTCCTGGGCGCATGTGACCAGGAACCCGGGCGCATGGGACTGGTTTCGCGCGTCCTTCTTCCGGAAGCCATTGCGAACACTCCCGAACTCGGAATTCGACGCCATTTGTTGTGTTGGAAAGATAACAGGCCGAAGAAGCTTTCTATAGCATCGGATCAGCCATCACACCCTCCAAAACTTCAGAATTTTATCCGGAAGTTAGGGGAGTGAACAAAAGATCCGATACAGGTCAAAATGACTCCGACGGCAAACCGGAAAGGCACGATATGCAAAAAAACTTGTTCGGGGTGTGAATATGACCATAACCTTCAATGCATCATCATTAGGCATTGGTCATTCAGCCAACTTCCGTTTTACATGATTTACGTGTGGCTTTCGCTTCGGAAATTATGACTTTTTGCGGAAAACATCGTAGAACGTCCGATTTCGTTCGGCGAAGCTCCAAATCAACTTTTAAAAACCCGGCATCATTCTAAGGTCAATCACACATGTTACCCTATAGAACATGAGTTTTATGCTCTGAATTAGGCGAATTTGGCGTGTCTACAGCTTGCCTCGCCTTGATGTCGGCTTTTTAAGGGAGTGGCATGTAATGAAGCGGAGTGATTCAGAGTGAACTGTAAGGGAATGCAAGTGAACGTAGATGAATGTAGCGGAATGGAATGGTGATGGACTGAAAAGGTGGCATCAAGGTGTAGATATAGACACGCTTATCTACCTGATCCAGCAAAATGAATCTCTCTGAGTATTCTAGATCGCTTTCATGTTCAATCAAAACGTCATATAATTGACTGGTAAAAGACATGCCCTTGGCACGATAGATGAAAAAGTAAATGATAAAGGATAAAAGGATGTAGCCAACCCACAGCGTGGTGAGGAGTCCTCGAATTGGTAGGTTCATCATCAGCCAGCAACCCGAACTTTGCGGTGTTCTTGTACTGTGATGGGCTAAAGTTTTTAAAAGAGAAATTGATCTTAAAATGAAAAGAATACCAATCCATCATATTTTAATCTCAGGTTCATTCAAGCTTCACCAAAATACTTAGTTTAATTCTGAGTGGAATAATCTCAAGTTCTAAAAGGGTTCATTTAAGCATAACAAAATTGCTCGGGTATCGTGAAAACCATGAATCACGCTCTGGTAGAAAACCCGGTATTCGGAAAACGACAAGACAGATTTAAGCCATAGTGGGTTTGAAAGATAATGGTGGGACTAACATAGAATAAAGGGACATAAGAAACAATGGCATGACAATTGCCATGACACGGTGGGATAAAATAAAAGACACGGTGGGATAAAAGAAAGGACAGAATAAAACATGGTGGAATAAAAAGAAAGGAATAAAACATGAAGAGATAAAATTGGTAATGATGAAAAATGAAAAGGAGATGGATGTGAAAACATAAAAAATTATGTAGAAAATAGTTGAAGATATAGATTGTCTATTGGAGGTCAAGACACCCGATTAGGAACCATCGTCCCTCCAATTTTCAATTTTGGCTTATCCGTGAGT